>CM066611.1:16192500-16697500 GCA_033884665.1 Argynnis bischoffii washingtonia
TAACAAATTTTTAAACTTCGTAATGATAGTGTCCGTTCTTAACGTAAAAGGTAATTTAAACCAAGAAAAAAATACAAAAGCATGCTTGAATCTTGATAATTTTTTATTGATGCTTTTTCTATACATATTATAATAAAATTCTAACTCATAAATAATAAATTTGTTTTATATAATATCTCGAAAATTATTAAATATATTTTACTACATTCGCACTCGTGTGTAAAATAAAATTGACGCATGCGCTACAAAAACACCTATCTGAATAATAATTAAGCTAAATGAACAATGTTAATTAAACAAAAAATAGGCACTGACGACAGCACAAACGTATTTTATAAAAGAACAAACACTAATAGTCCAATCGAAATCCGGTTTGGGAACAAAATATTGAAAACCTGAAGTTTTATGATTTTAATTTGTTAGCAGGTATATAAGGAATACAAACTCGTAAAATGCCCCCGATGCCCGGCTATCCCCGAGGAATGGGGGGACGCAAAGCGTTAAAAATTGATTTTTTTTTTTAAATTTCCGCCTTACTGTGACGTTCCATAGAAAAATGTTTTTACAAAAGTTGTAAGTCTAATAAAAATCTACAACTTTTACATATAGCACTTTTTACAAAAACCTCAAAGTTTTCGAGATATTTGCAAAAACTCGGTTTTCAATTTTTTTCTTGGTTTTTTATTTTTAATTTCTAGAATAATATTTTGATTTTCATGGAACTAAGGAAGTGTAATCTTCAAAATACTTTTTTTTATGCGATTCAGTGACAAACGAGCAGACAGACCACCTGATGGAAAGCAGTACCGGTTTTAAGTAACAAAAATTCAGAACCACAGGTGCGTTGTCACTGTGAGGACTAAGATGATATGCCTCTCGCCTGTAATTGCGCTCGCTACCTTATCCTTCTAACCGGAACACAACAATGCAATCATTGTTGCTTGGCGGCAGAAATAGATAAGGGGTAGTACCCATCCAGTCGGACTCCTCAGGCTTGACAGAGTCCTACCACCGGTATAATAAATAAAAAAAAAATGAAATTGAAATGTTTAGCCATTTCCGAAAAAAGTATGTTTTATGGTCTAAAGAGGCTGGAAATCACCCGCAACATAAAGTGGACGTTTACATTTAAAAAAAAAATGTAAAATTTTCTTTTTTTTTTCTTTTCGTCTTGAACTCTAATATATATATATATATATATATATATATATATATATATATATATATATATATATATATATGTTTGTGGTACAGAACCCTCAGTTCGCGAGTTCCAGTCGTACATGATCAGTTTTTTTTTACTTTCCAACAGGGCCCCATATTCTCGCGTGCCCTAGGGCCCCGGAATGGGCTAAGACGGCCCTGAATTCATTAGTTTCAAAGATTGTTCCCTACATACGAACTTCCAATTAATTTTGACTTTGTTGTAACTTAGAAGAAAAACTCAAATTAAATGCAAACAACTCCTCTCATAAACCGAGAAAAATACAGATTGACCATAATTGCCTTATTTACTGCATTCATACAACATTCATGATAAAAATAGTACTTTTCTATATCCAGAATAACCTAGATGCATAGTGATAGTTACACTAGTACTCGTGCAGGCGGTGGTGAAGGCACGCTATAAGTAAATTATGGAAAGCGGTCGTTGACTTGAAACACTGCAAAACGGACGATATCGTTTTATTTTAGTACTTTCATTCAAAGTTGTAATAAATGCATTGGAGTAAAAATACTGAAATTTTCACCGTTTGAATCTTTAAAAGTAGTGTTTATATAATTTTACCTGTTACTAACGATTGTTATGATATAATAAAATGGTATTGAAATCTTTTTAACAGGCAAATTTTATAAGGTAGTGGTAGCCCAGTGGTAACGCGCTCGCTTGGGAAACCGAGTGAAGCGGGTTCAAATCCCGGGTCTCGCACCTCTGATATTTTCATGTGCGAATCATGTTCTAACTTGATTACCACTTGCCTTACGATGAAGGAAAACATCGTGAGGAAACCTGCATGTCTGAGAGAACCTAGCAAGTTTTCGAAGGATATGTGAAGTACGCCAATCCGCACTTGGCCAGCGTGGTGGACTATGGCCTGATCCCCCTCGTCTCGAAGGAAGGCCCGTGCCCAGCAGTGGGACGTTAAAAAGGGCTGAATACAATACAATTCTTTTTAACGTCCCACAGCTGGGCATTTGTCTTCCCCTAATGCGAGGTTATAGTGTTTAATGTTGGGCAACTTAGAAACCTAGTCTTCTTAGAAATTCAAAGGAAAAACAGGAATATAAGAACCGGTCTTCAGACCCACTTCACTTGGTTTTTCAAGTGAGCATTTCACCACCGAGATAATTTAGTAAGCTTTAATTAAGTTTATTATTTTAAAGTATTATTTAATCTCGAGCTTTACGTGTACATAAACTTTTGACTGTACATTCACGTCAAATTAGTTATGGAAAAATGAAGTACAAATTTAGCTACAGAGTTACATAAAAGTTAGTACTATTGAAGTGGTAAGTCTAAAAAAATATAAATTTCTTATATAGAAGTTTTTAATAGAAGCGTTTGTTCACAGCTTTTCTCACGCTGTAGGACTCAAAATTTTGTAAAATCATTTATTTATGATTCATGTATGCTAAATTATTTAGAAGCTACCAGGAAAAAAAACCCATTTCATTCAAGTTTGTATTTAATAGAAAGATCAAGCTTAAAGCTGTAACTTAATGCACTCAACCACTTGAAGGTAACCTAGCTATGCTTTTAAGATATCATTATATACTGGGATATGTTGCAGCATTAACACAGCACCATCTAGTTCCATGGTAAGCTACGAGGCTTGTGTTATGGATACCAGATAGTTGATACGCTACACATATATAACTTTAAATACATACATATTATATGTATGTATTTAAAGTTAAAATACATATTATATGTATATATTTATATATAAACACCCATGACTGAAGTATAAGCATTCTTGCTCACCACACAAATGAATGCTCTCAGCGGGACTTGAACCCGTGGCTGCAGGCACAGCAAGTAGGGTAGCACTATAACTGAGCCAAGCGTGTCGTCGAATGTTAACATTAGTTATATAATAAATTGAATTGAAATAATTCTAATTTTCTAGTACCTTTTTCGTAAATTTGCACGTAAATGTGAAAATTAGACATATTATCAATAGGTATTTCTAATCTATACATGTACATACGTACGAATTTTGATAATATCAATAATTGATTATGAATTCACTAAAATTAACTATATGTTTCATATTTTTTCTTAAACATGCTCTAAATAAAATACAATCGAAGTTTATGCTGTCTAATTTTTAAACGATTGTTAATTTTTAATTTTATTTTTTTTAGATTGTTATTTTTTATTTATGTGTAATTTCAAAAAGAGAACACTCAATTCTAATAGACAGGTAATAAAAAGCTAAAATAACATTCTAAAATTTACTTACAAAGTAAAAATTAAAGAGTGCGTGTATGAATGTGTACAAGCGCAAGAAGTAAAACTTCTGTAGGTTATCGGTACTCTTTATGAAATTCAATTTATGTTTTAAATAATTAGGATAGATGAGATACCAAAAATAACGCTTATTAGGCATATTACAATCATATATTTATAGAATATCATTCAAGGAAAGAATATAATATTAAATATCATTTGTCAGATAATAACAACGGTTACTACGGCAACAATCGTTCGCCTCGCCCGATTATACTTTTCGTAACGCATTCACCAGCTTACTCCCTATGTCAAGCGTACGTAAAGAAGTTTTATATCAAAAAATAAAAATAAAACAATCGAAGAAAACTAAAAACAAGAACGATAATACATAATATATAACACATTTTTATTGATCAAAATGTAACATATTCAGTACAGTAGTACAGTATGTACTCTAAGTGCATGATATCCATATTTTAATTAAACTTTGCTTTAATAAGGATATTCTATCCTGTATAAGCCTAAGAAAATTATAATAATTTAGTTAGCAATATATACTTCTAAGTTTCTGAATTTGTTTGTAGATAGTAATCTCTGGAACTGCTAAACCGATTTAGATGAAATTTAGTAAAAAGGTAGTTTGAGACCTTGGGAGGGACATAGGTTATTTTTTATACCAGAAATCATCCTTTAAGGGAGTGAAAATGGGATGGAAATTGGTATGAGGAATCAACCTAGGGACGAACCTTAGCGAAGCGAAGATGAGTCGCAAATACCAAATAAAAAGAAATTACATATAATATGATAAATTATATATAAAAACAAATAAATTTATTACTGAACGTTATAAGTTTATCACCAGTTCGGAAAAAAGACTTCAGTTCCGAGAAGAACTTACGAAAGAAACTCATCATGACTATTTTCATCTTTTTAAATTATGCATACTAGATCTCAATTACCTCTTTTATAGCATCCTTACATTTTTCTTTCACGGCTATGTTGTCTGGTAGAAAATTCCATATAGTAAAAACAAATGAACAAACAAACAAATATGTACTATGTATAGATAAATATTTTAGTTGAAATTAATTATTATCTTTTTATCTTCTAATCGTTTAGGTAAACGTTGTTGCTATCACATATTATTTGAAGTACGAGTATGTACCTACATATTGTATTATGTAATGTGTATGGATTGATAAATTGTCTCTGATTAAGCAACTTTGTATAACGACCTTTGTATTACGCTTAATGAACGATAACTAGAATTCGTCCCTGGGGACGTTTTAACGGTCAGTATAGTATAGACTATATAATATATCAAACCCGATAAAAGCGAGGGTGAGCCGCTAGTTTTAAATAAAACTATCTTTTTGGATTATTTCGCGGATTTATTTTGATTTTTGATTCCCGACGTTTCAAACGCTTTACAGCAATTATGGTCACGGGAGAGACTAATGTTTTAGACGTCTCAAAGGCGTTATATACTTGTTACAGACAGTGCCTGCCAACAATTATACAAAAATGATTTCAAAAATTCAAAAATGACACCAAAGTACCCTACAATATTTGTTGATTGTAATTCTAAACATTTTTTTTTTTTTTATAAATAAATATTAAATAAAATATTAAATAATCCGAAAAGATAGTTTTATTTAAAATGTCAAATATTCGCGTAAATCTAAAAAAAAGTATTATCGTTAGTTGATATTTACAAAAATACCTGTCTAGATATTTGTCACGAGTGATCTAAAATTACGTTGAGCTTTCCAATGATATATGTAGTGTACGAACTTTTGCAAATATTTTACAAGTTTATTGGTTTTAATTAGAAACACTAACCCACATATACTTAAGTTTACATATTCTCAACTAACATCACTCTTTCTATGCGAAGCAAACTACGGAACTCATTTCAAATGTTAATGTAACGGAAAGCACTTAAAACTTGGAATCCATTTCCAAGTTTCATGTATTGCATATTATTGTTTTATTTAAAAAACCTCTTACGACACTGATATTTCTCCTTTTTCTTTGACGTAATTTAGCAGATTATATGTAGGGATTTTAAATTTTAATTTAGTTAATTTGACGACACGTTTGGCTCAGTTTGTAGTGACCCTACTGGGTTGCCAGCGGTCGCGGGTTCGAGTCTTGCTGGGGGCATTTATTTGTGTGATAAGCACGAATGTTTGTGCTCCAGACATGGGTGTTTATATTTATAATATGTATGTATTTAAACTTATATATATGTACTGTATCAACTATTTGCATAATCTGTATAAAACTATTAACAGTATATATGACAATCCATCGCTAGTATCATCGTTCAATGTAAAAGTGTCTAGATGTCCACGCATGCCGATCAACATTCTCGTAGCGCCTACTCGCAGATCTGTTTTAGGTAATCACTAATGCTTGTCACATTTTTGTAATATTATTAATAATCATAGCACCTTAGATCCATTTGAAGACTCGCTACTAAGTTCCAAAAAATAGAAAAAAATACCTTTAATTTCTTTTGTAATTCTTCCTGATTTTTATTCCAATTGTAATCTTATTTAATCATTGTGTATTATTTTGTGTTGATTTAATTTGTTATTTATATAATTTAATATTTTATAATAGTAATTTATCACTGTAACAGATATAATGTAAACATTTTATAAAATCTCCATATTTGCATGTGGTATTCACCTTAAAGGGCAATGCAGTTAGTTATTAAACTATTGTACTCGTATATAATAATACATTGTAATATTGTAATTGCAAGTGGTGAATCTAATAAATAAATTAAAAAAAAACTGATATCAATAATACAAGCCTCGTATCTTACCATGGAACTAGATAGTGCTGTGTTAATGTCCGAATAATTTACATATACATATATATATATATATATATATATATATATATATATATATATATTTTAATTTACAGTTTTAAACGTGTTTCATGAAGAGATGTATGTATATTTTATTATAGTAGAGTTTTTTTTAAGCATTTTGAACCATGGTGGTGTAAGTGTTCCTTCGTCTTTATAGTACTTGGTGACTTGTTGTCATTTATGAATGACACAATTTTATTTTCTATCTATCGCGATTATTTCAATAGAAACTCGCGACCCGATGTTTCGATCAAATTCAGCGGCTTTGTTATAAAACATCCATTACTAACCGCTCAGCCTCGCTTTGCTCGGGTTCGTCCCTAGGTACGTTTTAACAGTTAGTATGGAATAGATAGACTATATATTATATTACTGCTCCGCTTCCTTGAGTAGTAGTATGATGATATGTAGCCTTCCTCAATATACCGGATATTTAATACAAAAATGATTTTTCAAATCGGATTAGGAGTTCCTGAGATTAGCGCGTTCAAACAAAGAAACAAACAAACGAACTAACAAACTCTGCCTCTTTATAATATTAAGTATAGATTTTTTATTCTATAAAACATATTATATACATAATGAATAAAACTTTCGACAGCATTCTTTAAGCGATAGCTAAAACCGCATCAAAATCTATTGCGTAGTTTAGAAGAAATAGAGACAAAGATTAAAAATACTGTATTTAAGAAATTAAATCAATTAAAGTGTGTGATTTCAATGAGAAGACTGGCGTCGGTCCGTCTAGTATTGGAGATAACCTCGAACATCACTTCACTGATACAAATGTAATCTATACGTACGTACATACAAGTGTGATATATGGTTTATTTATATTATCTACACTTTATTTAATTTTTAACCGACTTCCAAAAAAGGAGGAGGTTCTCAATTCGACCGTATATATGTTTTTTTTTTTAATGAAGGTCTGGAGTCGATCTGATGATGGACCCGAAAGATAGTCGAGGGAACTCCTCAACGATTTACAGCAATTACCTGGTGTTTGGGCTTGATTAATTTGTATTGATGATACGTCTACACTAAAAATGGAAAAATAAAAACTTAAAAAGAAAAAAACCGACTTCCAGGCACTACAAATCCAGCCAATACAAATCAAAGCACACCGACTTCGAAAAAATCTGATTAAGTATCTATTCTAAATGAAAACCCCCGTTTAGTTATTTTTTACTTTTCAGTGTCTGGAAGTCGGTTTTTATTTTTTTTTACATTAATAATATGATTATGTATATGCATGTAAAAAAATATGTATATTAAAAAAAACTTAGCACGTATTGTTTTATCCATACTTAATATTATAAATACGAAAGTAACTCTGTCTGTCTGTCTCCTTTTCACGCTTAATCCGCTGAACCGATTTAGATGATATTTGGTATGGAGATAGCTTGAGACCCTGAGAAGGACATAGGATAGTTTTTATCCTGGAAATCATTTCTTAAGGGGGTGAAAAGGGCGATAAAAGTTTGTATGGGGAATCATGTGTCAAGTAAGGGATATACATATATATTTTATTAATTTTTAAAGTAGCTACTTACTTTTCTATATCTATGTACGTACATACGTACCTAAGGACGAACGCTAGCGAAGCGAGTAAGTCGCTAGTACACTTACTTAAAAAAAACACATTTTATAAGCAACTAGCGACTCATTCATCCCTATTTACGTTTTAAAATTTAGTATAGATTTCTCAGAGATGAGATATTTTCCAGCAGTAAAATGTATCCTATATGTTGATGGATAACCAGCTATCATCATACTAAATTTCATCAAAATCTGTTCAGTCGTTTTCTCGTAGTGCGTTCTCAGACAGTCGGCCTCTGTATCCATAATGAATGACTATATTAATAAGATTTTCCAAAAATATTTAATGTATAGATTAGACTCGGTTAGAATGTTATTAGGTATTTAGTCTATACATAGGCATAGGTATGTTTATACATTATTTGAAACTTCAGTGTATTTATGGATCTTTGGTTCGAATGAAACCTGTACAATACCAGAGGCTGCAACTTAAAGCTATTTTAAATTATAAAATTTGGTGTAAAAAATACAGATCAAAGAGACATGGGGAAATATATTTTGTAAACATTTAATTTGAACGGTTTCTCAACGAACGAGATTTATTGTTAGAAGCTTATTTTCGGATATTTATTTTTATAATACCAATTTCTACAGCTTCTGGTTATATTATTTTTGTTATTATCTACTGGACCGATATACAAATAAAAAAATAGTAATAATAGGGGTTAAAGTATGAAATTGCCGTTTTATTGTAATAGGTACTTCGAATTGATATAGAACCTTAGAATTTGAGATTTTTGAGTGAAACTTTTTTCACATGGTGCCTATGTAGTTCTTCTTTTAAAAAATGTACAACATTCGATTATCGACTTTTAGTTGTTTTTTTTATTTAGCTTAGACAAGAAAGATGGATACTTCGAAAATTGGAGTGATTTTTGAATACGAGTTATGACGCGGAACTAACGCGGCAGAATCAGCTCGCAATACCAATATTGCGTTTGGAGAGGGGACTGCTAATAAACGCACCGTGCGATTTTGGTTTAAACGCTTTCGTGATGGAAACTTTGGAACTTTGGAATTGAAAGAGATGGTGGAAGCCGATCCAAGCCAAACTACCCAGGAATTAGCGACATTGTTTAACATTACCTTGCCAACAATATTGATTTATTTGCGTCAAATCAATAAAATAAAAAAATATGAAAAATGGGTGCCTCGTGATTTGTCTGATCTGTAGAAAGAAACGCGGGTTGAAACTTGTGTTGCCTTGTTGAATCAATACATAAATGAAGGAATATTGGATCGAATTGTAACATGTTATGAAAAGTGAATTCTTTATGATAACCGTAAGAGAAAAATACAATGGCTGACCCCAGGTCAAACGTCGCAATAGTGTCCTAAAGCAAAGCTTACCAATAAAAAGGTAATGGTAACTGTTTGGTGGTCTCAGCATGGTTCACTATAGCTTTCTCCGATCTGGTCAAGCAATAACGGCAGATGTCTACTGTGCCGAACTCCGAACAATGATAGCAAAACTAGCAGTGAAACAGCCCCGACTCATGAATCGATCTTCACCATTATTGCTCCATAATAACGCGAGACTTCATACAGCACGAGAAACCGTTTTAACTCTATAGGAACTGCAATTAGAAACCATTCGTCACTCTCCGTATTCTATACTCCATACCGACCGACTCCGTAGACTACCATTTCTTTCGTGATTTGGACAATTTTCTACGTGATAAAAAGTTTTCTTCTCAGGAGGCAGCACAAAATTCTTTCACACAGTTTGTCGAATTTAAATCACCAGAGTTCTATCGCAAAAGCATAAATAACCTTCCTATTAGATGGCAGCAGAGTATAGATAATAATGGTAATTATTTTGATTAAATAAATATGTTAAATAAAAAAAAAACGAATATCAATTTTTCAGTACAAATCGGTAATTTCCTACTTTAACCCCTATTATATACATATATAAGTAAAAAATTTGAATAAAACGTGTAAAAAATTTATAAGAGATTAAAATTTATGAAGGTTTTAATTACTCGTTGCTTCTTTTAATCTTTTTCTAGTACTTTTTTATGTGGGTAGATGGTATAAGAGATAAATTTTATTAATACTTATTAGGAAGAATATACGTCTATACTAATATTATAAATGTGAAAGTTTGTGAGTATGGACGTATGGACGTATGCTTGTTACTCTTTCACGCCAGAAAGGCTGAACGGATCTGGATGAAACTTAGCACAGAGATAGATTATAGTCTAGATTTATACATAGGCTATTTTCTATCCCGGAAAAATGTACGCTTCCCGTGGAATAGGTTTGTTTTTGTTTTCCTAGAGGCGAACCCAACCGAAGCGAGGGTGAGCCGCTAGTATACTATATTCGTGCTTATGTAAATGGTTTAAACTTGTACGTAAAAGATAAATTGGTTTAATTAGGTTTTTCCTTTATTTTGAAGCAAATATCTTACATAGTTAGGTGGTTTTTTTTTATCGGTATGTTTCTGACTAATATACATAACGACTACATTGCTAATATAGGATTACTTACCATAAAATCTTATTTGATTAAAAATTATTATAACAATACTAGCGGCTCACCCTCGCTTTGCTCGGGTACGTTTTAACACTTAGTATGGAATAGATAGTCTATATGTACTTAGGTTTGATGAGTTGTTGTGTTGTATTATAACGTGTTTTTCGGATGAAATAATTTCCCGCGGTAAAAATTGGCCCGTTTCACTCTCCAGCCCTCCAACTACTCCACTCTTTTTCGACGTGAAATAAGGACAAACAAACAAACATTATTATAGATATTATTATACATATTAGTATACATATTAGTATAGAATGTACTTCTAAAATTATATGCATTAATACAAAAGTTAATTTTAAGATTTAACTTTACTAAGATGTAGTAAACAGGTAATATATTACCTATGTATATTATCTGAATATATAAAGAAGAAATATATAAGATTTAGTAAGCCAAAAATTTAATAAGACAAGTAAAATTTTAGTTCAGTACTTAAATATATGTATGTTAATTACGCCTTAGTACTTTATTGCTTTCAATCATACCCAATAGTTTTATAAAGCATACTAGTGACTCAGCCTTGCTTCGCTCGGGTTCGTCCCTAGGTACGTTTTAACGGTTAATATGAAATACAAATCTATGAATTTCTCGGCTTTTCTGTAATATAATATGCATGTATTATACATATAAACTTTCCTCTTGAATCACTCTAGATATTAAAAAAAACCGTATCAAAATCCCTTGCGTAGTTTTAAAGAACTAAGCATACATAGAGACAGACAGCGGGAAGCGACTTTGTTTTATACCTACTATATTATTTCTGTGCGAAGTAGTATATACTCCTATACCTATTAATTCTGTGCGAAGATTTTCTTTGATAATACATTCTTAAATTTAGGGGAAAAATTACATTTTAAATAAAACCATATTTTCGAAATTTTTCGCAGATTTATTTTGATTTTTAATTTCCGAAGTGTTAAATACTTTACAGCAATTGTGGTCACGGGAGATACTAAGATTTTAGACGTCTCAAACTTCATTATGTAGTTGTTACAGACGGTTTTTAACGCCAAAAAATCCGAAAAGATAGTTTTATTTAAAATTTCCTTTATTACATATTAAAATGTAGAGTTTCATAATTAGATAAAATAATGTATTAAATATGTTTATTATAAACTTTAAATCATATTTTTTTTAATTTTAACGTTCAGACTGTATCATGTTTATTTTATGCACTAGGTTTAAAATAGGACAGTAATGGTTAAAGTAACCCTGCAGTAAAGCGGCATGTACTGTGGCGTGGGCAGAAATCGATGTGAGGTGAAACAACATGCTTTCTACTCGTTCTATCTCGCTCTACGCCGGTACACTTGTACTGAGTGCACTGGCTTATCAATTCACATTTACATATATTTTTGCTATATGTAAATATTGTGAACTCGCACTTTTCGTATTTGGATATAATATTAATAATTTTTTTTTGGTTTCTACGTCATATTAATTAATAAGTTATTTTATAATAAATTAATAAATTAAGGGATATTTAAATTTAATTAAACCGTAATAATACTTTTCCTTTAAATTGAAATTTTATAAAGCAGTAATACAAATTGTACGTCACATACAATCTGATTCCTGTCAATAAAAAGGAATATAAAGTAAAATTACTATAAAAAAATCCTTAATTTTATATAATGTTTCTATAATTCATTTATTGATTAAATAATTAATGTTTTTACGTTTTACTCATAGTTTAACTATTTATTTATACTCACAAGTCATCAACAAAGACTTATCATTTGTTTGTTTTGTGACGTTTGATATTAAATCTTACATTGAGTGAATCACGCGAGATGAATCTGAAAGGAAAACTAGTACATTTATACGCTATGATAAACCATATTGGAATCTCTTCCTTAGTTTTATGTTGAAAAAGCTAAACATTACTTGGCTCTACATTTACAATCTCTACATGTACGTACAGATTTTAATTTTTATATATAACATAAAGCACAAATTATATTTTTTAATAAATAAATAGGCATATTCATAAAAAAATAATAAGATAGTGGTCGAATGGAAAATTATATTAAATTTATCTTTTTGATTGGGTCCAAGGTTTTTTAATTAGTCTTTGTTATAATCATGATATATTATATCTATTTAAATACTAATCTGTTATATTAGGTATGTATTATGATAAATAATAAAGCAGATTTTTTTCCGAAAAATGTGTGGCGATGTAGAGATTATTAGGTCAATATTCGATCTTTGTTAAGTATCGATGTTTTGAATTTTTAAGAAATTCCTTACGTCACATTATCGAGAATCGATTCGCAATGTCTCGGATTCACAAACATTAAACAGCTGTAGGTTCGGGCGTGTTCGTCTTTGTTCGACGATATATAACTATGGACTCTACCGAGTTCGTTGTCTCAGAGTCAGCTATGAAGCCAGTAGCGTATGAAAACTCGGTACTGTAGCACGTATTTTGCCCGTCGAACAAATAACAAAAAGCAGGGCTTCCAGTGCGTAATATATTTTACAATATAAAATTGTGTGTGCTGTGTTTTGTGAATTGATATATTTTTGTGAATCAGGTAATTTTTTTTTACTTCTACACTTTACATTTTTATTATTTTCACTATTTTACTTTGTTCATGTGTATCGGGTATTTTGTTTTGAAATATACATACGGCGGGGCCATTTTGAGTTATGATTTTATTACTCTCTTCTATAAGTCAATTTCAGTTGCAATGAACAGTATTCTCAATATTTCAAGACATATACTACAAAAATTTATATGTTGTAAAAGTACAGCCGCATTTTACACTGCAGTCATAGTTTTCACTCATTAATGAAGTCTGCAGAGATGAAACATACTATTCTAATCGATGCACACTAAAATTTAATATATATATATATATTAGTAACGTTTACTCCAGTTTACATTTTAACATAAAAGTATAGTTACTACTGATTAATACATTCAATTATTTCATGAATAATTTTAGGTTATATTTAGCATTTTTACCGGTAAAAGTATTGTTATTTTTAAAACAGTCTGTTTAAAGAATCGAGTCATGACTTTTGCACAAAGAATTTATTACAACATTAGTAAGTAATGAATTTCGCATAGCCTCCAATCATTTGCAGTAAAACCGGTTTATTTTTTGTTAGGTTTTAGTCCCTCTGAATGCCTGAGGCTGTTTAGAGTCCTTTTTCTTATTAGGTTTTTTTTTGGTTCGTATTATTTGTTTCGGTAATGTTCTTCTTATTTTATTTTAAGAAATATCGTGATTACTATCTGACACGATAATCATTTATGAAATAAAAATATTTTTTATTGCTACGAAAGATTTATTATTTGCGTGCGTTTCATAATGAAAGAAATTCCTCATTACTTTGAAATATCAGATTAAAGATAAAAAATACCTTTTATAATGAAAATTTAAGTCTTTATGCATTCAGATGCAATTTCAATACATTCAAGTAATGAGAGATAATTTCAAGTAATGATGAGATATTTTACCGCAGAAAAAAGTATTTTATATGATGACCCGGATAACCTAGATAGCTATCATCATACCAAATTTCATCAAAATCTGTCCAGCGGTTTACTCGTGATGCGTTCCCAGACAGACAAACGGACAAAAATTCTATAACGAGTAAGAATTCAATTAAATTATTAAAAAAATAAACAATGAAAGTAATCGTTCGGAAATAAATTCCTGATTGAATGAGTCTTGATTGATTTATTATTTGATTGACGCAATAAAATTATATCAAATACGTAATCTATATATATATAAAACAAAGTCGTGTTAGTTACACCATTTATAACTCAAGAACGGCTGGACCAATTTTTATGATATTTATATGATATTTAATTTTTTGGATTTCTCTTAGTCCGGTATAAGATAATAAGTATTAAAATATCACAAAAAATCATTTTTTTTAATTAAATTAAATTCAATTTAATTTATATGGCTAACGCTGGCAAATAACTACTTTAAATATCTATGTAAAACGTACGAGGGTGAGCCGCTAGTATATTATAATTTATAATGTATAATATCTTAACAAAATGCATTCGCTTTAATATAAATAGCATGGATTAAATGCAAGACGGCAGAACGCTATATGGAGTTAGCAAAGTAATTAAGCCTCTTGTGCTGGCACAGAATTTATGTATCTGCATAAACAGATTTCATGGCTAAGGCAAAATTCAGTTAATTTTATATATGACAAGTTTATCTAGTAGAGTGTTTTTTTCTTTGCAAGTAGAGTGTAAATATTTACAATTGTCTTGGAGTCAATCTATACAAATAAATAAAATTGAAATGTCCGTTTGTAATATTAAAATAACCGCTTTTTACTAAATGCATATGGATATATACACGGTACATATACCAAAACAATATATTTTACAATTTTTGGCTGTCTGTCTGTCTGTTTGTTTGTACCGGCTAATCTCCGAAATGGCTAGACCGATTTTGACGGAACTTTCACTGGCAGATAGCTGCTTTTATAAGGAGTAACTTAGGCTACTTTTATTTTAGAAAAAGAATTAAGGTTCCGTGAAAAAAACTCATGAAATTGTGAACAAAATCCGCGTACGGCGTACACAATAACGTATGTATGTAACGTAAACCGCTATATAATTTAAATGAATATCTTAGGAGTAGCAATTTACTATTTATATATAAACATAGCTAACCGTGAAAACGTACCTAGGGACGAACGCGAGTGAAGCGAGCGTGAGTCGCTAGTGTTAGATAAAGATACAATAGTTGATAAGTCTTGATTAAAATAAATATTAAGTAAAGCATCTGTTGAGTTACTGTTATGATTATATTGCAAATCCATACTAATATTATAATTGCCAAAGTAACTCTGTATGTCTGTCTGTCTGTTACCTTTTCACGCTTAATCCACTGAACCGATTTAGATGAAATTTGGTATAGAGATAGTTTGAGACCCTGGAAACGACATAGAATAATTTTTATCCCGGAAAGGATTTTTTTAGGAAAAGGAAGTTTATATGGGGAATCAATCATTTATTTAGAATGTCACACACGTGTAAATCTAAGAAAATATTAATTTTTATTATACCTTTAATAATAAATCAGTAGATTATGTTTTTTACATTCACATCGAATCTGACAAAAAGTGTTTATTTAGAAATTACAAAAGAATTTTATTGTATTTCAAAGAAAGAAGCTATTTTTTCTTAATGTCGTTATTCATTTTACGCTAAATCAATTATAAGTCCGTAAACGGGTCCAAGAATATGTTTTAATTCATATATTAGTATGTACGTACAAAATATTAGCTTCATGTAGGTAAAAAAAAAACGTGTAAACACAGTTTCTAGTAATATTCAACTCTAGATAGGTTTTTTATACAAAAAATCTTGTTTTTACGTATATAATTAAAAATTTTAATGTTTCTTAATGTCTTATGAGTCGTAAATAAATTATTATCGTGATTTATGAACCTTATATCAAGTATTTCATTGTATATTATCCATGGACGTAGAGAATGGATCGAACAATACTGTCATGAAATTGACAAAGAGAGAAAGTAAACGTGCGCCCAATATTTGCCTTTTATTCCAATATGAATTTATAAATATTAAATAGAATGTAAAATAATAATAATGATAATGTCCTCCCGACCGATTTCGGCTACGGCGGTCAATCTCATTGAGACTATTCAACTGCGCAGGAGATATTATAGTGCAGCGCGTGTACGCGCAGACACAAGTGCACTCTCTATTCCTGTCACTCTCATACTCCGGTATGACGACTACTCGATACGACCAGTGAAAGTTAAAGCGCAGAAATGACGGCTTTACGTGCTCTCCGAGGCACGGGGGTGAAACACCGCTAACTTCCCAAATCCGGATTGTTACTGAGGCTTACTAAACAGAAAGACTCCATAACTAAACTTGACTCGACCCGGGACTCAAACCCAGGACCACCGGATGTGGTCCTGGATTTTTAAAAATTATAACATTATTGAAAATTATAATGTAAAATGGTTATAAATATCTATCTTCGTTAATTATATACAGAAGACTTCTGGCCGCACATTCGTTCTGTCGCACCTTTCCGCTATTTTTAGCTGACCGCTGGTAAAAAATACTCAGTCCAATCTATTTCTATGATTATTATTTAGCTACAACCCTTTATTTTCATATTTCTACTTAATCGTCAACCACTAAAATTCACCCCTGCTTTTTTAGAATGGGGAAGCAAAGCCATACAAGACTCTTTAAATTCAATAATTTCATTGTAAATTATGTAGGCTATCAATATAAATAAAAACATTTTTTTTCACTTGGTTTTATCAATGAAATGAAAACACATATGGAGCTGTTTGTCTGTCAACTTCTAAATATGTAATGCCATTTACTTTTAATGATTACAACGACAATGTGACATGATTACAAATTATAAATTAAATTACTCGTACAAATATATTATATGTACTTAGAATTTTTTCTTTTACTTTATATTTATGAATTTTTATACCATAGTAATTAAAAAAAACTGACATTTATCATTCAACTATAAAACAAATTCCATGACTCTTGCAGAGACGCCTTATCATATGCGCACACGCCCGACCTCGGTCATGTCATAAATAATTAACTACAATTACATCTATTCATAAGTCTCTATCATTGAATATAAATATAAAATAATGCTGTTGGTCTTTGTTTTGAGGATACACTACACTAATTAAAGCAATTAATAATGAAATATATATTAATTTACTAGCGTCAAGACTAGGTACGTTGTGACGCTTAGTAAGGAATAGATTGACTATATGTATGTACGTAGGTGTGATGAGTTTTATATCCTTTTTTTGAGAAATGATTGATTGCTCATACAAACTACGCCCCCTATTTTACCTCCTTAAAGGATGATTTCCGGGATAAAAACTATCCTATGCCCTTCCCAGGGTCTCAAACTATCTCCATAACTAATATCATCTTAATCGGCTCAGCAAATTAAGCGTGAAAAGGCACAGGCAGGTAGAGTTACTTTCGTATTTATAATATTAATATGGATTCCTCACATAAATAGACTTGATAGTAATATGATACTTTAGAGAAATTATAACGGTTATGTTAACTCTACGTTGTGTAATAGTTATTCACTACACATATCATGTGTTGTTAATAACTATTACACAACGTAGATCAATGAGTAACGTAGATCAACGTAGATCAACGTAGATCAAGAATCAAAATACATATTTTTATCATCATATCAAGCAAGAGAAGTCGCGAAAATTAGCATTCATATAGCATCTAATTTCGCATAACTGTTATAATAGCAAAGGTTTAGTACATTGTTAAATACTAAATAATGTAATACAAAATCCTTATATACTCTTATTATTTGAAAAGATTTATTGTTGGAATCTACATAGTATAATAGTTTCTTAAGTTATACTTTCTTAGATTTACGCAAAACTATCTTTTCTGATTATTTCTGCGGGATTTATTTTAATTTATGGTTCCCGACGTTTCGTATTTAAAATCTGCATAGTGTTTAAATAATTAGGATATAAGTTATTTCTTAGGTTAATCTATATATGAATATAAGTGATTGACTGGTATATCAACGCACAGGCCAAACCCTTAATGCTAGAAAATTGAAATTTCGCACACGTATTCCTCTTATGATGTAGGCATCTACTAAGGATCTTTCAAAATTCAAACCCCAAAGGGGGTGAAATAGGGGATAAAAGATTGTATGAAACTTTATATTTCTTGGACATACTCGTATTTGCTTATTGAAATCTCGTATCTTTCGTACTTTAATCGCGAGCGAAGTCGCGGATTCTGCTAGTATAAAATAAATATGTTAGGATATTAACTCACAGCACCATCTAGTTTCATGGTAAACTACGAGGCTTGTGTTATGGATACCAGATAGTTAATACACTACACATATATAACTTTAAATACATACATATTATAAATATAAACACCTACGATTGGAGTAAACATTAATGCTCATCACACAAATGAATGCCCTCAGCGGGATTCGAATCTGCAACTGTTGGCACAGCAAGTAGGGTCACTACAAACTGAGCCAAACGAGTCGTCTAAATATATTATGTAACATTTTCTAGAGAAACCAAAAAAACTCTCTCTCGTAATGATTCCTTTACAAATAATATTTTGTTTGGACAATGTACATTTTTATGAATGGAAAAAAAATGTTTTCTAATTAAACTTATCATGTGATATTAAAACACATTTAAAAAAAAAATCGCTGTATTGTCCAGAGAACAGGTAGATTATTCGTGGCCTGTATTGCCAAATGTTACATTCCAGTCTAATTTCTAAATATAACATGTTCTGTATACATTATTATGATCGGAGTTTGTTGCGTAATAAGTTATAACTATTAACATTCATCAAAATTCATGAGACCAAAATCAGCATTATAGAAGTATTTACCAATCCTTTCTTGGATTTACGCGAATATTTGACATTTAAGACATGATGTTTCAATACGGGAACCAATAATCAAAATAACTCTGCGAAAAAAAACCGAAAAATTAGTTTTATTTTAAATATTTATCAATCGTTAATATTATTAATTACTCACCCTCGCTCTGCTCGGGTTCGTCCCTTGTTACGTTTTAACGTTTAGTACCTATAGATGTCTCAGAGATGAGATTTTCCCGCAGTAAAAAATATCCTATATGTTGAACCGGATAACTAGCTATCATCATACCATATCAAAAACTGTCCAATGGTTTTCTCGTGATGCGTTCCCAGACAGACAGAAAGACAAAAATTCTAAAAACTATAGATTCGGCCTCTGTATCGATAATAATAACTATTGCGATAAAATTTTCCAAAAAATATTTAATGTTATTTGTATACTTACTGAGTGATAAGTAAATGAATGTTAATTTACATAAAAAGAGCTGACGGATTTTATTATACTAAAGATTTTTTTTAAAAAAAACAAGGAAACCATTGCTTAAAAATACAAAAAAGTATAGTAATATTTTATTTTTCATATTTTATTCATAAAAATTGTAATTACATTAATGAGTTAATGTGAGTTGGACTCAGAATTTATTTGTTTGTGTATAATATTATAATGATATGATAATATTTAGTTTGAATAAATTGTAAGTCAGCTATTATGTTTTAGAATTCGAATATTCAAGTCAAATAAACGTCCTATAGCTGCTTCGTTGTTACATCTAATGTACGGAACACTATTTAATACTTTTTAATTAAAAATGTAAACTACTCGTCATCATCTTATAAGTCAGTTATATCCTTACATTTTATATGCAACTAACTTTAGTTTATACAAGCGACTTACCCTCGCTTCGATCCGAAGCCCTAATTTTTTATCTAAAATAAAAGTAGCCTAAGTTACCCCTTATAATAATAGCTGTCTGCCAGTGAAGGTTCCGTCAAAATCAGTCCAGCTGTTTCGGAGATTCGCCGGAATAAACAGACAGACAGAGAAAATTTTTAAAAACAGTTTTTTTGCTTATAAGTACCGTATATAATTAATAATCATTTAGTAAAAAGCTGTTATTTTGACATTACAAACAGACACTTTAATTTTATTTATCTGTATAGATGTATAGATGACAAAATCAATTCATAATAAACGAAGGTCGCATCGCATAATATACTCAAATCAACGTTCACCTACTTTTTAAGCGGGTCAAATTATTAAAGGAAACGGAAGGAAATTGTACTAAAACAAAGGCTTAAAGTATCGCATGCTTTAAATGATTTAATAACTGTCCATATTTAAAACGATTAGAGATCACGGGTACTGCTGACAATATAAACTACTCAGTGGCGTGTCAGTCGTGTTACTGACTAACAGTAAGCTAAATAATTGTATGTAGGTTATTAACCCGGTGAATGTACCTTTGAAGGCTGTTGCAATATGTCTTTGGTAGATTTTGTGGCTTTAAATGTTAGGAATAGGTTAATATAGTTTGAAATAACTAAATTGACTAAATCCATATTTAGCGTATGCAAATGTATAACGTGAATAAGCATATATACCTACATATATCCAATACGTAACTTTCTTAGATATACATATTTTTAATAAATAAAACTAAACTATTTTTTTTTGGGAGATTTTGAGAGACTCTCGTGAAAAGGGTTTGAAACGTTACAAATTTCAAGAACAAAAAAATCGGTCAAGTGCGAGTCGGACTTGCACATGAAGGGTTCCGCACCATAATCTTTTTTTTTTAAATTGCATGGCATCCTTGTGAAATTCGTCATCTTGGTTTTTTATTATTTGTTGTAATAGCGGCAATAGAAATAAACACTCCGTGAAAATTTCAACTTTCTATCTATTAAGGTTTATGAGATATAGCCCTCTGTCAGACGGACGAACAGACGGACGGATAGAGGAGCGTTAGTAATAGGTTTCTGTTGGCAATCTTCGGGTACGGAAGCCTAAAAATTAAAATAAAACCGTGAAAATATCAGGAAAAATAGTTTTATTTACAAACATAACTTATACAATATACATATTCTATATTATATACGTATATAAAAACATTGACCGGCTAAGTTTTCTTTTAAGCAAAGGTATATATTTTTATTCTTATAATGTTAAATTCGGAGAAGTCAAAATGGCAGCACTAGCATGCCAGTTTGCCAGTAGACAATTTGACCTTACTCAATAAGATTGCTAAGTTTAGCTTTATTCTGTTGCATCTAAAAAACTCGACGAATTTATCGTACTGTTAGAGTCCAATTAAATCTTTGATCATAATTTGTGATGTCAAAATAAATGAAAATATGTTTAATATACGACTTTATGTCTCTAATGACAAGTGTAGATTTTATATAAAAATTTAATGTCTTTGTTTGTCCGTCTCGTCTGTCTCGTCCTTAGAAATTGATTTAACACTTTATTGCTAATTAAATCTCCATCACAATACTAAATAATTAAAAACGCAAAAGTTTTTATATGTGTATTTGGTTCTTTTAAACGGTTTTATTTAGCTAACGCTGTTTGTTTGGGTCAATAAGTAATGGTAATTTAACCCCTTTTCTTATGACAAATTGATCTGATATTTGGTACGCACCTTTAGTTCTGATGACAATACAATTGAATATATTCAGTATCATTGTAAATACAAGATGGCCGCCGCCCCAAAATGGCGGATTACATATTTTTTCACAACCTCTTCAGTATGGGTATCAAATGATAGGGCTTTGCAAGTAGAACACAGTGCATTGAGAATCAAAAAAATTTGGTAGTTTAAAATTAAAAAAAAGTTGAAAATAAAATAGGTAAAAAAAAATAAATGAAACGGTTTTAATGAAAAAAAAGATAATAATGATGTAGATAATTAAAAACTTAATTAAATAAAAAAAAACTAAATAAACTTAATTTAAATTTAAATTTTAATTAAAACTTAATTAAATTATTAATAAGTAAAATTATATTATACATATAAAAACAATGTCAATTATGTTACACGTGTAGTGTTTCCACACACATACAATTCCCCGGCGCCTATAAATTGTTGCTAATTAACACGTTCGCTACGCCATCATTTTCAAAGAACTTTCAGCTGGTGCTTTGGAGATCTAAAAGATCTCGACACTAACCTACCCTTTGGTGCGTTTGAGACCTAATCAGTCTCCTAAAAATACAGTTTTGAAAATAATTTATATCTTCCAAAAAACCAATGACATATATTTTGAAGTTTTTGTGGATCAAGAGATCCTATTGCTCTACATTTTGCTAGGTTCGCACGCAGTTATGATATTAGATTAAGCTACAAATACCAAATAAAAATTAGATATCGATTATATCTCGTACCGCAACCGAAGATAGTTCAATATCATCAATATTGCATTGCGCGCAAATGGTAACAGTTCTTTTAGCTTTTTTAGAAGCGTCAGTGGTGTTTAATGTGCGTTGTAATTTTTCATAACACCCACCCACCCACAGTATCGACATGCCTCCTAACGCAAGGAATGAAAATAATTATACTACTGTGCGTTAGGGGTCTAATCCATCTCTATTATTTTTTTTATGTCCTTGAATTCACCTTTAAGTAGGAAGCAAATATGTATATTTATCTTACTCATACTTAAAGAACTTTACACGTTAGAGCCTTCCGCTAAGAGTGAAACAACACGATTATATAATAGTTTCTTAGATTTACGCGAATATTAGACATTTAAATAAAATATACACAATTATAGTCAACGCACAATACAAAAGTCCTGCAAGAGATCTGATAGATCTGGTAATGCAACGAACGTCTTAATTATAATTTTCAGTGTGTCTTTGATTAGTAAATCAAAACCATCAACATTTCCCTCCTATTCTCTATAAACTGTAACACAACACATAGAGAATTAATCAAACTCTAAAATAAAATCGTAGGCCGTAGCGTAAACTGAGTAAATATGAAAATAGCATTATAATCTTTCTTTTCAATAAAACTGTTTAACTTAAAAAAATTAACTTATTTTATTACTCTTTCACTTTGATGCAGATGGACTGGGTTTTGATAAAATTTTGTACAAAATAACATATAGAATACTGTTAGTAATAAAATTTATCAAAATGTTACGTTCCCTATATACTATACTTAATACGAAACGCTGTTAGTACTAAATATAATAAACAAAATGTAAAAATACAGAAGCTATTGAATTGGCCTCGAACTGATAAATCAATAACTATAATTTCTAACACCTTCTACAAGCACTAGCAAGCCTATTATTTGTAACTTGAAAGTCTAGAAAAGAAAATGACATAACTCAATCTATCTGAGTAAAACTTTTTTTTATTTCGGTATCACGTACAGTTGATTGAATAGGCATTTTTCTAAATGTTAGAGTCAAGTGTACAATTTTCAGTCAGTCTCTTTTTAATATCAAAAGACTTCAAAAGGAATAAACCTATTTTAATGAAACTTTAAAATTTATGAAAAAACTGAAATGTTTTTGAAATATGACTTTTAGGCAAATGGGTACAGTTATGTGGAAAAAAATATGTTCCGATGACCATATATTTATGAAAATTCTGTTATTTTGCAGAAATTACTTAAAAATAGGTTATTCGATAACCATTATTATTTCCTTAAGCTTTAAAGAATTGATGACACGTTTGGCTCAATTTGTAGTGACCCTATTCGCTGTGCCAGCGGTCGTGGGTTTGAGTCCTGCTGGGGGCATTCATTTGTGTGATGAGTACGAATGTTTGTACTCCAGTCGTTGGTATTTATACTTATAATATGTATATATTTAAAGTTATATATGTGTAGTGTATCAACTATCTGGTATCCATAACACAACCATCGTAGCTTACCATGGAACTAGAAGAAAAAAGAAAAAAGAATAATTGCGTATACTTTATTTTAATCTGTTCTAAATCTCAAATAATAACATTGAACAAGCAATACATATAGCAAATAATTTCGATACAAAACACATTACATAATATTTACCTTTACTCAGTTTTAGAATCATGTGGAATCGTAAGCACATAAGAAATATGTGAACGTGCCTAAGAGTTAAAGTTTAGATTTTATATACATATATATCGCCAAGGACAAGTGTGTTTATAAGAGCCGTGGCTATTTCAGAGTTTTAGCCAATTAATAACACAGGTCATTAATTTCAATTATTAATTTACTATCAATACTCATAATATAAAGCTGAAGAATTTGTTTGGTTGGTTGAACGCGCTAATCTCAGGAACTATTGATCGGATTAGAAAAACTCTTTCTGCATTGAATAACCCGTTAACTGAGAAAGGCTATAGGCTATATCATCCCGGAAAAATGTACGGTTCCAGTGATTGTTTGTTTGTGCCGAATAAACTCCGAAACTACTGAATCGATTTACATGAAATTTGTTAAGAAGATAGTTTGAGACACTGGAAAGAACTTCGAATAGTTTTTATCTCGGAAATCATCCTTTAAGGGGGCGAAAATGGGGATGAAAGTTTGTATGGGAAAGCAACCCAGGGACGAACCCGAGCGAGGTGAGGGTGAGTCGCTAGTATTATTTATATGTCACAAAAAATCTTTAAGCCTTTTTATATTCCATTGCATTAAAGCCTTAATTAAAATTACAGTGTAAAAATATTTCGGTACACAAACCAACTCGCTAGTAACGCTTGTAAAGTTCCTTTGTTCGCGTCAGTGGGTTTTCTAACTTTATTTGTGTCAAAAAACGTTCGTGAACGGTATAGCTTCTATAAAGTTTTACTAGTTATTCCTTTAAAAATTATTACTTACACATTATGGGCATACCTTGGGCTACTAATGTTTATGCCATATTGTGGATTTATGTGTGTATGATTTTTACTCCTTCACAGTAACAGACAGTGTGTCGGATTCAGTCGAAACAGAGTGACGGATGGAGAGTGTCATAGGCTACTTTTTATTGCGTAAGATTATCTTTTCCAAAAAAAAAAGTGATCAGAATTGTTTAAAACTTTTTATTAATGCTCTTCAATACAATTAAATAAATACGTGTATTCATTCATGTCATTTTTCGAAACCCGTCTCATAAAGGGGTAAAATAAGGGATGAAAGTTTGTATAAAACCTAACTTTTTACAGTTTTATAGTGTAGTTTTAGCGCGAGCGAAGGCGCGGGTACTGTTAGTTATAAATAAATGTAATTCAAAATTATAGTTCACATCTTTGAAATGACTACGAAACCCTAACCCGGTGAAGGTCTTTATTTATCCCGCAAGACTTATAGGTGAAGGACAGGACAAGCATTGTACATTATTTTCAAATAAGCCAAGGCAGCATAATATTCTAAGTTATATAATAAATACGTCTAACTTTTAATCTAGACTATGTATAATAAGAAGCTGAAGCGACTGAGAAACCGGTTTAAAACTTAGAACTATATACATACATATTATGTGCATTGTACATCGCCATCTTTAATAAAAAATACTTTTTAGGAGTAGATATGCGAAGTGGGTAAGAATTTCACTTTGTTTACTGGTAAGGTTTTAATATAATTTTACAATCCTTAATCTATACTAATATTATAAAGAGGAACGATTCGATTGTTTGTTTGTTTGTTTACTTACACCGAATAGGCTACAAAACTACTGAACCGATTAAGATGAAATTTAGTAAGAAGATAGTTTGAGACCCTGCGAAGGATATAGAATAGTTTTTATCCCGGAAATCATCCCTTAAGGGGGTGAAAATGGGTATGAAGGTTTGTATGGGGAATCAACCTACGGACGAACCCAAGCGAAGCGAGGGTGAGTTGCTAGTAATATTATAAATACAAAAATTAGTTTATTGTAGTTTCATAGAGAAATAAAGCAAAAGACCGACTTCACTTTTTTATTAGAGAGTCAAATGGATTGACGGAAAAGTTATATTATCTTTCGATGCTGATAAGTGGAACATGTTAGGTTCAAAGAAATCACTATTACTAAATATGAGCTCAATTTAATTTATACAACGTTTTCATAAAAACTTGCATACATAGTTCTTAAAAATTCTTCCCTCTGTCCTTAGTATAAAATGTGTGTATGCCGTCTATACAAAAAACTTCTAACTCGACTCGAACCTATAACTTCCCACGCAAACAACAATATTACACCACTATGCCAGTAGGTCACGAGGATGTATCGGTGTTGTTATTATTCTGTTCTTCAGTTTCGTTTATTTTGGGTTTAACGCGTGTTGGTTGATAATTTCCATCTTTTCTAATTTTGTTGGATTGATTATATGTTGTTGAGCAAGATGTTCTTTTTACGCAGTAATAAATAGACGTCATTTTTATCATAGAGACAGTCAGAAAACTATGTAGGTATGTATGTACAGACTAATTTTTTTACTTCTTAGATGTTATAAGGTGTAACTAAGGCTACTTTTATTTTAGAAAAAGAATCAGGGTTCCGCGAAAAAAAATCCCATGAAATTGTGAACTAAATCCGCGTACGGCGTACGCACTCGAGCAAAACCAGGGTAAATTGCTATAAAATTTAAATGAATATCTTAGGAGTAACAAGCTACTATTTATGTATAAACATAGCTAACCGCGAAAACGTACCTAGGGACGAACGCGAGTGAAGCGAGCGTGAGCCGCAGCCAAACTAAAAGGGTCTCTCGTGTAAGAAAACGTAAGTTTCATAACATTTTGCCTATTTGTTTATTCAGAATATAAGCTCTCTCTTATTCACATTTCACTCAAATCAATTGAGTTACAGTTTGAAGAAATAACAAACAAACTTATTCACATTGTTCGATTGGCAGACAATAGTGCTATTAACAAAAACATTTAAATCGATATCCATGAAGTGTATTACGTCAGCAACTAATGCTGTGCGACCTCGATACAAACTAAAGTTTATTGTATTATAGAAGCCTAAAGAAAGTTTTAACCTTCTTTTAGTGACATATACCAAACTCACTTATATTATACTCTAAGTAATGTATACTTAATATTATAAAAAGAGAGTTCGTTCGTTCGTTCGTTTGTTTGTTTGTTTGTTTGTTTGTTTGATTATTTGATTGTTTGAACGCGCTAATCTCAGGGACCACCAAACCGATTTGAAATAAGATAGCCCGTTTGTTGAAAAAGGCTATAGGCTGTCTATATATCATCATGCTACACCCAAGGGAGCGGAGCAGAAATATAATATATAGTCTATCTATTCCATACTAACTGTTAAAACGTACCTAGGACGAACCCGAGAAAATAAATAGAAAATGTAGTCGGTAGGTCGGTGTAAAAAGCAACCAAACAAGTTTTCTGATATATAAAATATTGTTTAATATCAGTTCAACTATTGAGTAACAAATTGTTAGAGTTTAAAGTTAATTATGATCAACTTGTATAGCACAATCAACCATTGGGGTCGTTATTATTTTTCGCATTACACAAATAATGAACTGGATGTTGTGTTAATATCAAAAATCATATCAAAAAGAATTTCAAAAAAATCAGATTTAATTGAAAACCTTATAATTTTATGGTCCATACAAAGATTCCTGTCTTACGTAGGAATGGAACCCGCAAAATCCTGCAATACTGCTTGCACAACATTTCACACTGCAACCCCAGTAGCTAGAAATTCCATATAAATAAAATTGTATTATAGATACGACCCCTTGAAAGGCTTTTTAAAATCGATCAATCTCTTCTACAAAACTTTACCTCATGACCTTTTTTCTATTCGGGTTTAAAAGTTTTAATTTATTAATATGTAAAGTATGTAAGTATAATCTATACTTAGGTATAATAAAATTCTGAGTCGAATCTGTACATTAAATATTTTTTGGAAAATCTTATTGAAATAGTCATTATTATCGAATAGCTCGAAACTATAGTTTTAGAATTTTTGTCTGTGTGTCTGTCTGGGAAGGTATCACGAGAAAACCAGTGGATAGATTTTGATGAAATTTATTATGATGATTTGACTTTTTACTGCTGGAAAATGTCTCATCTCTGAGAAATCTATACTAAACGTTAAAATGTAAGTAGACGAACGCGAGCGGAGCGAGTTGTGTCGCTAGTATAAACATAATTATAGCATAAGTAAATAAGCTAAAAAACTTGTAACAATATAGTATATAGGTACAAAGATTAATTTAAAAATACAAAAGTATATGAATGCTATTACCGTTCATAGGAAGCCAAACTGTTAATGTGGGTGGTGATTTATGAAGGCACGGTATTACACAGTTTAAAGGTTATAATAATGAAATTCCTTATGTATTTCACGCTTTAAATATAAACAAGGGATGATTCCTGAAGGTTGAACATTACTTAAATAGATTAATCTTAATTCTTCACCAAGCTTTTTTTTACCATATAAAAAAATTAAGGACACTAAAATTCATTTGATGGCTGAAAAGCTCCCAAAATCATCATTTATGGCACTATGCATGCATTTGGAATGTTTTTGTCATCTGGAGTAATTAAGAGATAGGCTACAGGATACTCTCAGGCAGCTAGGGACGCACCCAAAAGTAGTAAAGAAGGGTAAGTCGCTAGTATTGAAATATTATTATATATTCTTTATTGCACAAACAGTTAATTAAAAAATTTAATTTAAGGCCGGCAACGCATTTGCAAGCCTTGCGGTGTTGCAGATGTCCATGGGCGGCGGTAATCACTTTCCATCAGGTGAGCCTCCTGCTCGTTTGCCCCCTTGATGACATAAAAATATATATATATATTGAAAGTGATGTGGACAAAGGTGGACTTATCTCTATAAGAGATCTCTTCCAATCAATCCATGTGGGAAATAGTGTTAAGTAGCGGGACAGAAAGAGAAAGAGCAAAGAGACAATAAGAAAGTATAAAAGTATAAATAAATACAAAATATATATAAACATATACAATACATATACAGACATATATACATACATAAGCTATATTATGCATGTAAATAATTCATATTTCTTCTACACGGGATTCAAATGCGTGCTTTTCGACGCTTTCCAAAGCTTTTTATTTAAATGTTACACTATTCGCATAGTAGGTACATGAATAATATTGTCACCATTTTTATAATCGGTCCAGTAGCTTAAGAGATAAGATACAATAAACAAACATAATACTTTACTTTCATAATGTACATAGATGTAGATGAACGTTTATGTTTTTCAACTAATCAAGATTAAACTCAAAATAACAAAAGAACTCCTTTATCTCGCTTTGTTTCTTCGTTATCGTGGTCTACATTGTTCCTAGGCTTAGTGTTGTCAGCATCCTTGTTGAATTATGTCAACACCTCTTCGTGTATCATTGAACTGTACAAGACTATATGCTTTTTTTATACGTATTATTAAAAAAATACTATTTTGCTAGAAGTATTTTTATCGTTCTTAGGAATCATAAAATGATAACGCAATTTTCTATGAATTTGTCACGATTTCATTATGTATTGGAAATTATTTAAATGAACTTTGCAATAATATGTCGAAGCACAAATTGAGAAATACAAGAAGGAAATAAATCTATACTAATATTATAAAGCTGAAGAGTTTGTTTGTTTGTTTGGTTGAACGCGCTAATCTCAGAAACTACTGATCCGATTTGAAAATTTCTTTTTGCATTTGATAGCCCGTTAACTGAGGAAGGCTATAGGCTATATATCATAATATATAATGTAGGACTGAAGGACAATGATTGGTTATTTGTTTGGTAAATTAAAAAATGTTTGTGACCTTAATAAAATAAACATTTGAAAGTCATACACATATATAATAATTTGATTTTGAGTCGAATCTATCTATTGAATATTTGACATTTTAAAATAAATTTTATTTTAATTTTTGGTTCCCGACGATTTGGATGCTTTACAGCAATTAATCTACGTATTAAGTGTTATCAGAAATCATCACAAAACCCAATCTTCGATTACTCGTACGTTGATATCACCTTGGTATTGACTAATACCATGAATAGATTTAGAAGGATTAAAAATATTAGCCATTTCCTTTGATTTCACTTGCTAGAGTAATTTTTGCTGCATTTTCAGGACCTGTGAGACCAATAAAAAAAATTTAGCTGTTTTTTCTTTAAAAATTACATTTTCACAATAGAAAAATTCTCATTGAAATCTCTTCAGCTGTATATGAGTACAGACGTACAGACGAAAATATATTCATGTATAAATAAAGTTAGAAAAATTTAATATAGTAGCTTTAATCCTTGATATGTAAATGGCGGAGCTGTCAAACGGTAAAAACGTGACTAGATTTTAAAATATATTTCCGTTACAGTACTGACTGTAGACGCATAATTTTACCAATGATAATATACATAGGTTTTCCTCACCTTGAGATCTACGAGACATTTACGATGCTTTGCTTCTATGTATTTTATTTAAAAAAAAAAAGTAAATATTAGATGTTTATAATATGATTTAAAATTAATACTATAGGTGAAAATGACATGCAGAGGTTGGTTGTGTATATAATGAGCGCTGATTATTAGGGTTTCGTAGTCAAGAGGCTAAACCGGAACTCATATAATTTCGCCATGCCCGTCAGACTCGCACTCGTCTGTATTAGGTACATTTAACTAGAAAGGTTATGTTTGCTTCATGCTTGATTAAATTATAAGAAAAATAAGTACTCAAAATTGTTATTATAACACCGGGTAAAATTCAATATACTCGTATTCACATAATATGAAAATGCGACGATCAATACCTCAAGTTTTAAATTATAGAAATTACTTGTTAGAAAAAAGGCTTCCTTTTATTATATCCTCTATCTAAATCATTAACAAATATAATTAAATATATGCACATATATTTAAATATACTGATGATTTCACACAATTTATTTCTAAAAGTAGCAAATAAAAGATAAAGATGGTAATAATATAGACTTTTTTGATTCGTTAACAACCGTATTGACATTGTGCACCTTTTTGTTATACCACGGAAGAGGAAAATCGGGGGAAGTGCGATGTGACAATTTTTGTATCGGAACCTGTATTGCCAAACTCATCACACAAATATACGTTTAATCATATATTACACTAGAAATGAAAAACCAATCAAATACTGGTGTTTTAATTTAGTCAAAACTAACATTATTATTAATATAACTAAATTAAAAAAACTATAGTAACTTATACAGCTTAGTACATACAAAATACTGATTAGATTTTAATGAAACTTTACAATAATATATAATTGTTCATACATCAGAATAACAAATAGGCTACTTTTTATCCCGGAAAAATTTACGGTTCCCGTGGGATAGATTTGTTTGTGTTTGTAGTTTTAAATAAAACTATCTTTTAGGATTTTTCTCTCATTAAAAATATCTTAAATTAAAAACTCATGCATTGTTCAAAAATTTGATGAAACGTATTACGATGGTAATAGTTTGGTCATTCTATTAGTACATTATCTCAATAGACAGCTTTAGAAGCGTGAAAGTTTGGAACGTTTTCAAGATTATTTTTCCTACTACATAATATTAAAACATGGCCAACTGAAATTCATTCTATGGAGTAAATCCAATGTTAGATGAAGCTCTGTACTATATACGGAATGCAAAACAAATATTCAAATCCAAAATATACTTCGCTCAAATTGACTTGCTAGTAAAAGTAAATAATCAATTCTTTTATTTTTACATATTGAGGGTTACGGAACCCTATTGTCTGTCCGTATGTCACAGTCATTTTACTCCAAGACCAATAGTTGGAACTACATGATTGGAATTTGGCAATCTTGGCAATTTGGCAATTGGTGTCTTTGTAAATGGGATATTTTCGGTATCAAGCGTTCGGTCGCTGTTTCTTTCACATAGAAATATTGTGAAATCCAAATTTATTTTTATAGTTGACAAAATGAATGTAGATAGGAGTATATTTTTATTAAGTTCAACGTAATATCACATATATATGTTAAAACATAATATAATATTAACGTTTTATTTACAAAATACAGTAGTCAAAATAGGTGAAAAAGGTCTATATTGTTATTCTGCAAAAACATTTACGTAACTCGACAACTGAAAACGTAAACGTATTATAAGTACATATGTCGCACGTAGTTCTGTCAGTAATTTGGAAACATACGCGTGCTTTGTAAAAGCCCTGTAATTTAACTCGAATATGATACAACTTTCAGCAATGGCGTGGTGCATAAAGTTTGATTTACTTTTACCTACTAACTAAGCTACAGTTTAATTTCCCCAGATACAGTCTGTGAAACGAGGACTTTCACAGTCAAAAATAGCTTACATTAACTTTAAAACCTATTTAAAATTTTAACTTCTAGTTATAATTTAGGTTGTAAAGCATTTGGGATTTCGAATATTTTTTTAAAGATACTATTACTATTTGTGTTATATAACGATTTACCCTTGCTTCGCTAGGATGCGTACGACGTACGCGGATTTTGTTCTCAATTTCATAGGTTTTAATTTTTTTTTGCGGAACCCTGATTCTTTTTCCAAAATAAAAGTAGCCTAACTTACTCCTTATAATATCAGCTATCTTCCAGTGAAAGTCCCGTCAAAATCGGTCCAGCATTTTCAGAGATTAGCCGGAACAAACAGACAGACAGACAGACAAAAATTGTAAAATATGTTGTTTTGGTATATGTACAGTGTATACATTCATATGCATTCAGTAAAAAGCGGTTATTTTAATATTACAAACAGACACTCCAATTTTTTTATCTGTATAGATTATTTATTTAATCCTCATAGTTATTAAAGAACCATCTAGACAAAGTGAAGTTAACGAAGGTTTAAACTAATATGATTATATCTTAAGCTTTTAAAGCCCTACTACAGCAATTATAGAAATACTGTAATTATACATGAAATATTTCATATTGACTGCTATTCAGTAACAATACTCCGACCTACTTTTGAACAAAACACCCTTGCTTTATTCAGCTTCATAGTTTAGTACTTACTTCGAGTCCGACCGAGTTAATTATTTCCGATTAAATCATTCGTTATTGAATCAAAAGAGAAAATTGTTATAACTTGCCAGTTGTTTTAAGCAAAACTGCCTTCTTCATAATTTTCGCTATGTCCTCAATTTCCAAAACCATTTTATATCACATATGTTATAGCACATTAAATATTTTTTTGGAAAATCTTATTGAAATAGTCATTGTTATCGATACAGAAACCGAATCTATAGTTTTAAGAATTTTTGTTTGTCTTTCTGTCTGTTTGGGAACGCATTACGAGAAAACCATTGGACAGATTTTGATGAAATTTGGTATGATGATAGCTGATTATCCGGGTCGACATATAGGAAGGATACTTTTTATTGCGGGAAAATATATAATCTCTGAGAAATTTATGCTAAACGTTAAAACGTAATTAAGGACTAACCCGAGCGGAGCGGGGGTGGGTCGCTAGTACAAAATAAAGGAATGTATGCTAACGAAAATTTCAATTATGAATTTCAGTATCGATATAATTTGAATAGAAATATTTATATTTAAATCCATTGTATTTTTTTGACAAAAATTTGTATCTTTCCAGTTAAGAATTAAAAAAAGTGTGCTATTGTTAGCACTCGTCGTACTATTTCTATGTACATACACCTATTGCCCGTAAGGAATGTGTTACGAAGTGACAAGTATATATTTTTTTTCTAGATATAATGATTTGTTGTAGATAGCAACATTGTATCGTTATCAGGATTATAAGAGAAAGTTAATTCGACTGTGACGTACTTGTATGTACCTTCGACTTAAAATATCGTTTTAATCTATACTAATATTATTATATTATGAATGTCTGTCGGTAAGTTTATGCCTAAACCGCTGATCTGATTTTAAAGAAATTTCTATCGAAAAGGAAACCTGAGTGGGGTGAAATAGGGGTTGAAAGTTTGTATCAGGAATAAACGTTTCTCAAGTTAAGGACATAAAAATTTATTATATCCTATAACTTTGGTAAGAAATAAAGAATGTTAAAGCGTGTTTGACCATTCAAAATAAAATAAGGGGATGATTTCAAGTTTTTTTTAAAGTACTTACCTACTTTTCTTTATCTATAGTATGTATATCGGCTATTCTGTACTAACCGTTAAAACGTACCTAGGGACGCACCCGAGCGAAGCCAGGATAAATAAGCCAGGATATAAAATAATGTATTTAAGTATATTTGCTTATTTTGCTAAATATTGATGATTTTATCAGTCTCTAGTAACTTACTCTTCTTAGGCTTCCTCATCTATACTATAATATTATAAAGCTGAAGAGTTTCTTTGTTTGGTTGAACGCGCTAATCTCAGAAACTACTTATCCGATTTGAAAAATTCTTTTTGCATTAGATAGCCTGTGAACTGAGGAAGGCTATAGGCTATATATCATCCCGGGAAAATGTACGGTTCCCGTGGGATAGATTTGTCTTTGTCTAGGGACGAACCCGAAGCGAAGCGAGGGTGAGTCGCTAGTATCAAAATATACTTTTACTTTACTTCTTAGGCGGTATTATACAAAGCCGTTTTAGCCTTAAAGAGTAACAAATATACATCGTTTTCGAATAAAATATACTATGTATATGTCATAGAAGAAGATAGTCGATCTCTTTATTTATTAAAACTAATATTTTAAAAGACTATTGCGTGAATAAAACTAGATGAATACTACATTGACCTAACCTAGTTGCAACAAATTGGGTGTTCTAACGAATCTAGAACGTAGTAAACTCAGATAATAGGCGCGATTCCAGTTTGATTCAACGTTATTTATTTAAATAAAAGTATCTATTTGGATTTTTTCGCGAATTTATTTTGTTTTTCCGGTCCCGACGTTTCAAATGCTTTACAGCAATAATGGTCGCGGGTGATAAAAAACAAAAAAAAAAAAACTGAAAAGATAGTTTTATTTAAAATGTCAAATATTCGAGTTAAGAAAGTGTTGTTTAGTTATATAAAACAAATGAAAATACATGGCATCGTATTGGAAATTTATAATTGGTATTTAGGTACGTGTGATGTTACTTTTAAGAAAGTATTCCTGATATGAGTGCATCATGAGTTACTACGAGGAGTATTATAATACGAATATGTACTAGTGTCCGCTCAGTAGTCTAAATTCAACTATAAGTATTTTTTTTATTGAAAAACACTAAAGCTTGTTAATAACTACTAATAAAAAAATAAAGAGTGCATGTATGAATGTGTATACGCGTAAGAAGTAAAACCTCTGTAGGTTATCGGTACTCTATATGAAATTCAATTTGTTTTAAATAAATATGATAGGTGAGATATTAAAAAATAATTAAATAACGCATATTAGGCATATTACAATCATATATTTATAGAATATCATTAAAGGAAAGAATATAATATTATATATCATTTGTCAGACAATAACAACGGTTACCATGGCAACAAATGTTCGCCTTGCCCGATCACATTTTTTGTAACGCTCTCGTCACGCATTCACCAGCTTACTCCCCAAGTCAAACGTGCGTAAAGAAGTTTTACTTTAAAAAAAGAAATTCAGTTGACAACAAAAGAGACGAAGGTACTGTTTGTCTTTGTGTATTTATATATACATAGATATAGTAGATATAGCAAAACGTTACGTGATTTAATTTCTCCCATGACTATATTTACGGCATAGCATTTGAAGTATCGTAAAAAAATTAAAATGAATACAGTGACAAAATCTAAAAAAAAAAACGTTTTATTTAAATCGCTTAATATACAAATCATTTTTTTTGGTATATTACCTATATTTTAGCAAAAGGTTAACAATATTAAAAAAAGGACTTGCGATATTCTTTATAGAGTAAGATGAGATGAGATGCGAGTGATATTTTAAACGTGCTTTTATTTTTAAGCTGGTTAAGACGTAGGATTTTAACCTTCATTATTATACCTTCATTATTATATCACCGGTTGTAGGACTCTGTCAAACCTGAGGAGTTCGACTGGATGGGTACCACCCCCTTATCTATTTCTGCCGCCAAGCAACAATGACTGCATTGTTGTGTTCCGGTTTGAAGGATAAGGTAGCCAGCGCAATTACAGGCGAGAGGCATATCATCTTAGTCCTCACAGCGACAACGCACCTGTGGTTCTGCATTTTTGTTACTTAAAACCTAAGTGCATGAACCGTAGGTGTTATGGGCGACAGGTACTGCTTTCAATCAGGTGGTCTGTCTGCTCGTTTGTCACTGAATCCAATAAAAAAAAAATACAATGCACTAGTGACTTACCCTCATTTTGCTCGAGTATGTTTCTAGGTACGTACACATAGCGTTGCTATGGTTTAATAGATCTTTTAAGAGTAATAATTTCAGTGCATGCCAGTAAAACTCCCATGTTTTTTTCCAACATTTTCAACTATCTTCATTAAAATTCAACCAATTTACACAAAACTTTAATCAATTATAGACCTAAACTTTCCTCATCTCTCCGTCTATTGATGAAAACCGTATGAAAATCTGTTTGATAGTTTTTGAGTTTTTCGCGTTCAGACAGACAGCTAGGCGTCGGGGGGACTTTATTTTATAATATGTAGTGATGTATAATTATTTAATAAATTAGAAAAGTTTTTTTAAAGAAAGTTATGACTTAATATTTACACTCTATACTAGAGGGAAAATTCACCGTTTCAATATCGTGGCGTGACTGAAAAAATTGAATCATGCAGCGATCCAATTTGATCGGTAAAATGTAATAATGTCGGTTTTTACGGGAGCTTTTTAGCTTTCTATATATTCTTTCTCGTATTTCATACTTTAAATTTGCTTAGTTATTTTTTATATGTGAAAGGTCTTATTTTTATTTTATTAAGTTTGGCTTAAAGATTATATTATAGGACTAACGACTTACCGTCGCTTCGTTCGAGTGCGTCCATAGGTACGATTTTGTTCACAATTTCATGGGTTTTAATTTTTTTGCGCAGACCCCTGATACTTTTCCTAAAATAAAAGTAACTTAAGTTACTCCTTATAACATCAGCTATCATCCAGTGAAAGTCCTGTCAAAATCGATCAAGCGGTTTTGGAGATTAGACGGAACAAATAGACAGATAAAAATTAAAAAAAAATAATATAAGCAACGGCTCTGTAGCATATATTAAAGCTTACTACTGTTACGTTTATCAACATATAATGCAAGCAAATTCGCAACAAAAAACTAGTGGTACATCATCTTTATATTATAATGTAAACGACTGTACTTACATCGCCTGATTAGGTTAGATAATATTCAGGTAACGTCAATGACATTTTGAAATATTTAGTATTAATTGTATGGACTTCCCGTTCGATAAAATAATGTCCGATATAACACGATCGAAGTTCATGCAAATGAATTTAATTTTAGAGTAATATTTTCAATAACCCTTATTTTTAGTTAAAAAAAAAATCTTTATTAATTTTATATTAAACTAGCGGCTTACTCCCGCTTCGCTTGGGTGCGTCTAAATACATTTCAATTTTTTTGAGCGTAACCTTAATTCTTTTTTTTTTAATAAATGTAGCCTAAGTTACTCCTTATAATATTAGCTATCTGCCAGTCAAAGTCTCTTCAAAATCAACTCAGCCGTTTTGGAGATTAACCGGAACAAAGAGCATCTGCATTTACTAAAAAGCTGTTAATTATTTATCTATATAGATGATTTACATAAATTAGAAGATCATTTACATAGTTATAATTTATTTCCTCTTTATGTGTTTGAGGCACACTAACCCAGTATCCGCTTACGATTTTTAACTAGTTCATCGTATCCAAACAGACTGACTGACGCATTAAGGAATACTTTTCAAAAATCCAAACCAAAATTCTTTGTAACTCCTAGTGAATTTTCTCTATATCTAAATATTAATATGCGAGTAAAATAAAATATATAAGGGTGCATTTTTTTTGTTACTAGCTTTCGTCCGTTGTTCCACTCAGATAATTAGAAATGGAGAAACACTTTAGAAAGTTTTACCCTCGATCAAACCCTTTATCCGACAATAATAATAAAAAAAATCAATCTGTCCATAGATCGTCAAGTACAAACAGACGCACAGACAGTTATGAATAAACTGATAATAAATTGTTAATACTATTTTGCTACTACTATTTTGGACTATTTTGGCAGCTATTTTTGACAAACACCTTGATTTTATTATTAGTATAGACAATGCACGTACTCAACAGCACAACACATTCTATCATTCACTGATTAAATTATTATTTAGCAACAACGTACAAATATCTACAGATATACAGATATGGCTGTACGTAGTATGTAAAAATCAAAGTAATCACACAAGATAGTTGCTAAGCTCGTTATATACGTAATAACTGATAAATATATCATCAATTCCTTTTATTGGACTATTATAATACAACAGTGCAAGTGGACGTCTCACAGTGTCATGTTGGCGAACATAAGCGGGACCTTAGTACAGGTATGAGATTAGTTACATTATAAAACTTAGATTTTATTATTTTCATTGATAAATATTAGGTGTAAGACTAGAAAGCTCTAGAAAGCTTTATTCATTTTGGAATTTGTGGCTTTTTGGTTATTTTTTCTATGATGTTATTAGTCAAGATGTCTGGAAACGGAAATTTAAATTTGATTGAAATATTTTTTATGATATAAGAATACGTAGTAGTATTTGAATAGATACTTTGATATTTTTAAACAGTTCAATCGCATATATGCTACTGTTTTTTTGAAATAAAGATGTATGATAAGTGAAGGCTTAGTAATGGGGTCGTTAGAAGAATACATTAATTTCTATAGGTTTTTTTTAATGTATGTATTCAGCCCTTTTTAACGTCCCACTGCTGGGCACGGGCCTCCCTTCAATACGAGGGAGATCAGGCCATAGTCCACCACGCTGGCCAAGTGCGGGTTGGCGGCCTTCACATGTCTTTCGAAAACTTGCTAGGTTCTCTCAGACATGCAGGTTTCCTCATGATGTTTTCCTTCAACGTAAGGCAAGTGCTAATCATGTTAGAAATGATTCGCACATAAAAATATCAGAGGTGCAAGACCCGGGATTTGAACCCGCTTCACTCGGATACCGAAGCGAGCGAGTTACCATTGGGCTACCACTGCCTTATAGTTTTTTTTTAAATTGTTACTTTAAATATACACATAATTACATATAGGCATGCTCTGTTAAGTGCACGTGAACTATGTATATACTATGAGTTAATTGAAACATAAACTCTATATTGTTAGTATTATTATTATTATTATAGTTTATATTGAATTTGTTTTATTTATTTCCTTTATGAATATAGTTTGCTCGGAAACGAGAGATCATCCATTCTAGAATATGTTGATGGAATGGGAAAAAAATATTTCATCATTATATTCAGTTTTTACGCAACACTATATTTAAAACAGACCAATCTAAACAACTAAAAGAAATTAAAATATCAATTATTGTTTTAGAATCCAGAAATTTATCGGTTAAAGCTACTTTAAAAATAATTTGAAATCTTAAAAAAATATACCAAATAAAGGATTTAGATACTACCGTCAGTCAAAGAATAAGTCCAATAAGATTTCTATACATCGCTTTTATATACATATGTATTAAAACATCTTACATCAGATGTAGGTGCATATGTTGAGTATTTATTTTATTTTTAGTCTAGGTTGATTCTCCATACAAAATTTCATCCCCGTTTTCACCTCTTAAGGGATCATTTCCGGGATAAAAACTATCCTATGTTATTTCCAGGGTCTCAAACTATCTTCTTACTAAATTTCATCTAAATCGGTTCGGTAGGTCCAGAGATTACTCACAAACTTACAAACTTTATTTCTTTATTATGTTAGTATAGAAAAGCTAATTTTTTTTTAATTTTAAATATGATTAATATCTTAATATTTAATCTAGGATACTAGACGCATACGTAATGTTTTATCAGTAATGACTTTAAATTATCGCAAATTTGAACAAAGTCATTACCTATGTAGGTCTTTCTTTTTAGCTTATGTTAGCAACAACTTATTAAATTAAATTAATTAACATTGTTATGGTAACCTAATTTTTTGCTGGCTCCTTTGTTTGTAAATAACCTTTGACATTCCTTTGTTTTTCTTATATTTTCTTGAAATTAAATGCCCTTTGTTTTTTATAATTTTTCAAATATTACAATAAACTGTGACTTTATGTTTTGACTGTTTTCAAAAATGAGTTATTTTATCCGTATGTATTTTTTGTATGTATGTTACGCGATATCTTCACCATAGATATTCATTATTATTTTTTTCTTGAAAAGAACTTTGGTATCAAAATGTGATCAACTTTAAACCTGAAATATTTACTTTTTAAGTGATTTTGGAGTTTTAGTTTTTTTTTTTAAATACACTTTATCTGGAATAGCTATAAAACAATCTTGCATAGGTTTAAATCTCAGTCTTTAAGTGAATACTTATATTAGTGTGAAGAATAAATAGCATTAGTGTGAACAATTGTTTTCAAATGCAAGAGTGTGTGTGGGCAGGGTTTGTGTCATCGTACCAGCTAACAATAATAACTTAAAAAATAATAAAACTTGGTCATCTTACTAATATTGTAAATGTGAAAGTTTAGATTGGTATTTGGATGCTTGGATGTTTGTTACTCAATCACGCCAGAACGGTTCAACGGATCTGCATGAAATTTGGCACAGAGATAGATTATAGTCTGGAATAGCACATAGGCTACTTTTTATCCCGGAAAATCTACGATTCCCGTGGGATAGATTTGTTTTTGTTTTAGCTAGTATAAAAATAATATCACTTTATGTTATAGATTAGAATTTTCATTAATATTACGTTGAGTTTGATTCCCACATTTGTGCGATACTATGTTGTATGATCTCACTTTGAGTTTTTAAATTTTCTTATACATCCCATGAAGACACCTTTAAATCTAGGATAGATAGGCTTACTAAGCTTAATGATTGCATTATCCTAAAAACTAAGTGTAAATATATTAAATTATAAGTGATCGGAACTGGACACAACTACTTTTACATAACATATTGTATTTGCTATATTTTCTTTTCCGCTTCCGTTGAGGTCAGTGCCTCGAGCGGTTCAAATGACTCACCCAAGAAGCCGCTATATTTAAATCTTTTCCGCTATATAAATAATAAGCTTTAATTAACTAGAGTATGTAAATTATGGATAACTAACGTTAGTGACTTACTTTTAATTTTTAATATTTGTTATTTTGGAAAATGACGGAAACCTCAATGAACGTAAATATTTCACGTACTTTTGAAGATTGAATATGATGAAGATTTCAAATTCAAATTCAAAATATTTTATTGAGTGTTAAATTTTAACAATTTTTTTGCTAAACGTTTTAAGTCTACGACCAGTTCGTAAAGAAAAAGCTTCAGACCTGAGAAAAACTGGCGAGCGAAACTTAGCGGGCCTAAAATTATTTCCTTATCTTTTATTCTGTGTGAACAAATCACAGACATTACAAATTTGTGTTTGCTCTTACTATTAATGTTAGGAATGTCACACTTCTTGGGAAATTCATGAATATTTTTTACGAACAAACACAATATTTTCGTACATGTATTAAGAAGCAACAGTCAACATTAAGAATGTTGACTTTCTTTTAACTTATCTCTAAATATTACTTCAGGACCTAAATTATATGAACATAAATTGCACGAATAGCTCTTTTCTGCAGGACAATGATATTTTTCACTTAGAGATAACTACTTTTTATCTCGTAAATAAAGTATTAAGTAGTTTATTAGGATATTATATTATAAAAAAATAACTGAAATACTGCAAGTGAAGCCTGGGCGTGACACTAGTGCAATATGATAAGTGAACAAACATTCAATCAATTATAATTTAGATGTCCGCATTTGTGTGATGAGTGTTCCGTGTCTGCGAAGTGCTCTCTACCGAAGCGAAGGTCACGGGTTCAATACCCCTTAGAGATCCGTATTGGTTAATTAAGAGTGAATATGACATTTTTTCTCATGGGCGAATTGCGGAATAAATTACTATATTTTTCTACTATAAAAACAAAAAAGAAAGGAGAGGTACATACATGTGTAAAATGTAAAAAGAACTAAACTGTACATAATAAGAAGCTCTTACCTGAACTTTCTATATCCCAATCAATGTCAGATTAAAATCGGTATAGCCATTCGGAAAACAAAAAAAATTAACAATGAATATTTTATTTCTTGGTTTGAATTCAACATAGATTTTTAAAATGTTCCAAGTTGAGACTGTGAGGTTGATTTTTTAAAAACCCAAATGATATATGCTTTGCGATACGCTTTACCATGAGATAATTAAATATACAGAACTATACTATTAACTGCTTCGGGGGTATAGTGGCAAACAGTATTTTATATATATATATATATATATATAAATATTCCAGATAAGTTTATAAAATTATAAGATATAAATTATTAATTGAGTCAAAATTTATCTTATCAAAGCAAATGAAATTATTATTTGTTATCCATAGACGATCTAATTTTGAATAAATAATAATATTTTAATCTAAATGAACAGCCTTGTAGTTTATTAGTTGTTATTCGACGGTAGCGTGTTCGTTCCTACCTGAGATAAATTAAATTGTGTGTTGACAACAATGTTAGTTTTGGTGACAAGCTTTGTCCTTGACATTGTAACACGCAAGCAGATATAGAATACGGTTACTATTGACCACCTACACAGGTATACACGTTGGACGACTTTGGTTCAGTTTGTACTTTGTAGTGCTTTTTTTAATTACTTGCTGTGACAGCGGTCGCGGCTTCGAGTCCCGCTGGGGGCATTCATTTGTGCGATGAGCACGATTGTTTGTACTCCAGTCGTGGGTGTTTACATTTATAATACTTGTATGTACATATGTATTTAAAGTTATATATGTGTAGTGTATCAACTATGTGTTATCCATAACACAAGCCTCATCACTTACCGTGGAACTAGATGGTGTTGTGTGTTAGTCCCAAAAAAAAAAGCTTGTTTACCACTTTTAGGGCCGATACACACTAAAGTGTCTATCGCAGTTCATTTTCCGTCAGATATCGGTCTGGTAAAGTTTATTTAAGATATGTTTATATAAGAAACAATGATAGCATTCACATTTCACTATCAATATCCGTAAGAGTCAAGTTCTGTCGAATCATACAACCGGATCGTTGCTCAAAGAATATTTGACTGAATAAGATCCAACTTATCATGCCATGTATTATAAAAACTGAATTGTGATTGAAACCTGATCGTAATATATGAACATGATAAGATTTTACCAGACATTTTGATCTGGTATATCCGGATCGAGAATGAACCGTGATTGGCACTGATTGGCTTTATTTTACCACCTGCAGATGTACCAGAAGGCGCAATGGATTTCATATACTACATTATATACGTTATTTAAGCCTATTTATTTTACTGAGAAATTTTAAATATTATAAATCATTTAAATAGCCTTTACGAGGCAATCGAACGATATAAATTATAACAAGAAATTCTAAATAATATTTACTTTAGTTGTTTAAGTTTATCATGATAACCTTGTCCTTGTAGGTTCACAAAATGTTAAGTATAATATACATTTAGTAGAAAATGAGCTTTTGTTATAAAAAAAATAGAAATGACTTAAGTAAAATATAAAGACTCTCTGTTCCTGTGAGGTTGCTGCTTAATATGTATAATACATTTGTTATATGAAATTCATTGCGGGCAAATTCGTAGAAATTCGCTAGTCTATACAGATAAATAAAATTGGAGTGTCTGTTTGTAATATTAAAATTACTGCCTTTTACTAAATGCATATTGTCTGTTTGTTCCGGCTCATCTCCGAAACGGCTGGACCGATTTTGACGGGACTTTCACTGGCAGATAGCTGCTGTTATAAGGAGTAATTTAGGCTACTTTTATTTTAGAAAAGGAATCAGGGTTCCGCGAAAAAAAATTAAAACCCATGAAATTGTGAACAAATTCCACGTACAAACATAGCTAACCGTGAAAACGTACCTAGGGACGTACGCGAGCGAAGCTAGCGTGAGTCGCTAGTATGTAATAAAAATATTTACAATTTGTAGTATAAATATTAGGAAATACGTAAAAAATGAAGCGTTTCACCTACGAACATATTTTTCACTTTATTTTTAGACGTTTACAGCATTCATGTAGTCTAATGTTGTTCATAAAAAACTTCCACTGCTCTATATATTACACTTCTGTATGTGAGTAGTAACTTCTTGATAGGTAAATCCAAATATTATTTGTGGCCTCAACCAGGATTCGAACCCATTATTTAATGTAAATCAGTTAACTAGTAAACGCAAAAATGAACATACACTAACTCGTAAAACAATTTCAATCAATGTACCTTTGTATTTCAGTCAGTATAACCAAGTGATTACAGTTCTACACTCACGTACATATGAGCACTTTAGCTACTTTGATGACTCTTTCCAATTGGCTTTTTATGTCAAGTGTAGCTGATCTGGCTGTTTCTATTGTAGCTCGTTTCATTTCGAATTACCTTCTGAATCTAACTCTATTATTAATCCCTACACATATAAAAATAATTTGCCTTCTGTCTGTACGTATATCAAGAACTACTAAACAAATTCGAATGCGATTTTCGCTGTTATAATCTACATTGATTTCTCAAGAAAGATTTTAATGTACTAAAAATCGCTCTCGTTCTAGTAGGATCTGAGAATTGCTTCTTGATGTGCGTTCTATGATCAGTTGTAAATAAATTAAATTTATGGCAAATGTGAAGAAATCTAACAGATTAAAAATATCCACGAAATTCCAATTCATAATCTATTTATAATATAAACTAGCGACTTACCCTCGCTTCGTTCGGGTTCGTCCCTACCTTGCTACCCAATACAAACTTTCATCCCCATTTTCACCCCCTTAAGGGATGATTTACGGGATAAAAAGTATCCTATGTCTTTCCCAGGCTCTCAAACTATCTTCTTACCAAATTTCATATGAATCGGTTACAATCCTCTACAATCTTACAAAGTCACAAATTTTACATCTTTATAATATTAAGTATAGATTTCATCCAAATCTGTCCAATCGTTGAAGGAGTAAAAAACAAACACACAAATTTTCCATTTATATTAATAGTCCGATTTGTTATATTGTACTTTAAACAACATGTTATTATGTGGCTTCATCTAATATAAGGTTTCTTTTAGCGATCGAGACAAGCGCAAACATAAAACTTTTAAATGTATTGCAGGAAATATACATAATGGATTAGATAGCGGTCGCCGGTTCCATGTTCATTGAGGAATGTTATGTGTGACATGTTGAAAACAACATTCAGTATATTTAATGCTAACTAACAAAAGTTGCACGTGAGATTATATTTAGTTCGTAAATTTGAGCGTAAAATCCAAGAGGGGTTTTATGTTTAGAGTTCTTTATATAAACTGTATGGATATATAAGCTAAATCTTTGGATTGAAATAAACCTATTTTAACAACTAGTGACTCACTCTCGCTTCGCTCGGGTACGTCCCTAAGTGATTCTTTAAGTTGACATATTTTTTTTAATTTATGAACAGAATGAAATAAAACAAATACTAAATGTTAAGTGAAGCTTACCAAAATACATTAGTGAAAACCGTACCCAAATCAGTTAAGCCGTTTCTGAGATTAGCGCGCACAAACGCGCAGACAAAAAGACAAAAAATCTAAAAGTCATTGTTTTGGGGTATAAATACCTCAATATTATTTTTTCACAAATATCTTCCATGTACAGACGGCGATCAGTTACAATTTTATTATATCTATAGATATAGCAATATAAAATTTCAAACCAAACATCTCCTAAATACAAAATTAGTATAAAAATTACATTAACTCATTACATGGAACAAACAATTAAATACGATTGAGCAGTCCTGATTCTCCGATAAGATGTTGAAACACTGTAAATTAAACAAAATAGGTCTATTGTTTTTGTCACGCTCTTTAAAATAACTGTTTCAGTATCCATTTATTTTAAAAATAATTGCGATCTGTTACGAAATATTTTATTTATTTAATGTCTTGTTAAGAATATAAAACACTACCGACTCACCCTAGCTTCGCTCGGGTTCGTCCCTAGCTTGATTCCCCATACAAACTTTGATCCCCATTTTCACCCCCTTAAGAGATAATTTCCGGCATAAAAAAATCTATGTCATTTATAGGGTCTCAAACTATCGTCTTACCAAATTCCATTTAAAACTGTCCAGTAGTTTTTGAGTAAAAACATACAAAAATACTAATCTTTCCTTTTTATAATATTAGTATAGATAAAATATACTTACTCGTAGTTACAATTGTTGAAAATAACGTAAAACTTTTATAATTTTTAAAATGACTAAGTGCACTTTTATGTAATGAGGTTATTATGGAAACGTGACATTTCTTTGTTTAAGAAAAATCTTTATACCCACACAGTACCTACAGCATCCTTTCTAGATTCTATTCTTACAACTTTCTTAAGACGGCTTTATTGAGAAAATATCCTTGAAAGACGAGGTCGGGGTACATTGAAATTTTACCTATTTGTGTAATACAATAACAGAAAAAATTATATAACATAGTGACTTTGCCCTTGAAATATATGTACATATATGTTATAAGATAATATCTTACTAATATTATAAATGTGAAATCTTAGATGGATGTTTGTTACTCAATCACGCCAGAACGTCTGAACGGATCTAGATGAAATTTGGCACAGAGATAGATTATAGTTTGGATAACATATAGATTACTTTTTATTCCAGAAAATTGATGCGGGATAGATTTATTTTTGTTTTTCTAAAGGAAAATCCGTGAAAAGTGAGGGTGAACCGCTAGTAATGATATAACTATAATAAGTAGTTAATAAAGGCATAAAGTGGTCTATGTCCTTCTCCGAACCATAAACTTATAAAACAAGGGAAAACTAGACAAACACGCTTTCGTATAAGTGAAGCAAGAATTATTAACTGTAAATTGCTATTTTATTTAAAATTTAAAGCGTATTAAATACACTATTCAAAAACATAATGTTTTGTAAAAAAATCTGATATCAGTTAAATGATTTTTTCAACGATAGAAAGTTATATAAAAGCTAAACAGTTCCTTAATTTTTATTCAAGGGCAGTAAAATTGTTGTTTATCGATCTGCGGCATTAACGGAGCGTGGGCGAAAATAAGTAATGGGTAAAAGATACGTTTGAATTATATTTTTCATCAAGCCATTATTGTACGTCATAAATTTTGTCGTGTCAGGTTTTATCAGTCAATGAATGACATGAAAATTAACGTAAATGGCCTCCAGTATGACAACAATATACAATATCCTGTGACTATTACTTAGGCTTATAGTAAAAAAATCAATGAGTTGAGTTATTGATCTGTCCACAAAGTGAAATATTCTATAGCACTAGTTCTTGTCCGTGGCCTTACTTGTGAAAGCGTTTTAGACAACATGAAAATATCATGTTTTATTTTTTTTATATTGATAATAAAATGAAGTGGAGCAATATTAACAAGTAAGAAGCCACTTATTCTTAAGCTTGGGTACGTCCCTCGGTGTCTAATAATTTTACTCTATTATAATTTCATCCAAACCTGTCTAACTGTTTCTGCGTGAAGTAGTAAACATACACACACAACTACAAACTTATGTATTATTTAGTGCGATTATCTATACATATAATAAAATTCTGAGTCGAATCTGTACATTAAATATTTTTTGGAAAATCCTACTGAAATTGTCATTATTATCGATACACAGGCCGAATGTATAATTTTTAGAATTAATGTCTGTCTGTCTGGGAATGCATTACAAGAAAGCCACTGGACCGATTTTGATGAAATTTGGTATGATGATAGCTGGTTATCCGGGTCAACATATAGAATACTTTGTACTGCGGGAAAATATCTCATCTCTGAGAAATCTATACTAAACGTTAAAACTTAACTAGGGACGAAACAGAGCGGAGCGAGGGTGAGTCGCTGGTGTTTAAATAAAACTGACATATTATATCTATTGTTCCAGGGATTTCATCAGGATGGTCACTCGGCGATGACGTCCGGTAAGAAAATGGAGTCGAAGGGCACTCAAATACACTTGCCGCTGATGGGGCGCGGTAGCCGCGGCGAGTTGAGCGACAAAGTTATGTTTTCAGTCAAATCACCCCCCGAACAGCTAAATAATGGACAGCTACTTGGGTAAGTTCTAGTTGTTTTAAAGTGTTATATTATAAATATCAAAGTTTACTTCAAAATAAATTTTAAAGCACGTGTTTTTGAATGGATTTTGATGAAACAAAATTTGATATCTAGATATTATCGACCTCTTCGGGAGTTTGTATAATAATAAAACATAAGCTATTTTAACATAGCTAAGCAGCTAAGTAGGCTTTACAAGTTTATGAGTAATAGTCGACCAACTTATATCAACCGGCGAAACCGTTAACGTTAAATGTTCATAGTGTGAAACAACAAAAAGCCTTCTTCTTAGTCCGCATTATTGTGATGTGTAACTACAGAACCCTACATTGCGCGTGGCCTGACACTCTATTAGGATTACTCAAATTACCAACTCTATCTAATATTTCGCTTTTGCCTCATAAGAAAATAAATTACATGTCTATTTTAACAACACTTGAGTACTGAATTTACCAATGAACTTGAAGAACTTAATTCTAAAATACCATCGCACCATACTGGATAGCTAGTTGTTACAAAATTTTTATATTTGACTAGCGGCTCACCCTCGCTTCGCTCGGGTCGCCTCTAAAACAAAAATAAACCTATCCCACAGGAACTGTACATTTTTCCAAAATAAAAAGAGGCCTATGTATTATTCCAGACTATATTTTATCTCTGTACCAAATTTCATCTAGATTCGTTCAGCCGTTCTGGCGTTAAAGAGTAACAAACATCCATACATTCATACTCACAAACTTTCACATTTATAACATTAGTATAGATAAGACTAGCCTCAAAAAACACAAACTCACCTTTTATTTTTAATATTTACTGATGGCACAGCTTAAGAGCATTGAAATATTGAATATTAAATTAAAGTAGTTAGGCGACCGAGCTTCGCTAGGAGTTGTTGGCCAAACGTACAATTTTCTTTTTAATTTGGCTTAAAAACAAACAAAAAAACTGAAAACCTGAATAAATACAAAAAACAATAGTAAACACATTGTATCCGACCGGGATTCGAACCCGGATACTTGTGATTGTCAATCTTGCGCCTTGGCCGCTTGACCACGATGCTTGAAATTATCCATATAACTCGAAGACACGCGTTTTCCCAGTTATAAGATTAATTTAGATCAAATTTTCGACCCCGAAAATCCCTACATACCAAATTTCGGCGAAATCGTTAGAGCCGTTTCCGAGAACGCCGGTATAAATAAATAAATAAATATACAAGAATTGCTCTTTGAATTGAATTGTTAGATTGTGATTGTGTTGTAAATTATATTAAATAATAATAAAGTTTGTAAGTGTGTGAGTTCGTTTGTAGGAAATAATCTCTGAAACTACTAATCCGATTTAGATAAAATTTGGTACGAAGATAGTTTGAGGCCCTGGGAAAGATATAGGATAGTTTTTATCTCGGAAATCATCCCTTAAGGGGGTGAAAATGAAGATAAAAGTTTTATGGGGAATCAACCTAGGGACGAACCTGAGCGAAGCGAGGGTGAGTCGCAAGTAAGAAAATAAATTAACTTAAGCTTTGTATTGAATTATACCTTGTCGTGATCGATCACACCTTTCATAGCTATTAAACAAATATTATTTCCATGGAAAATACCAAAACATAGAAGTATATAATATTATGCCATGTAAATTAACATTGAAAACGTTTGTGATGGATTCTTATTTATGCGACATTCCTTTGCACTCGTATATAGCAGTTAAGAATGCTTATAATATTTATTACTAGCGATTCACCCTCGTTTTGCTTGGGTTCGTCCCTAGGTACGTTTTAATGGTTAGTATGGAATAGATAGACTATATATTATGTTATACCTAGCTTTCCTATATCCTCCCTTATTAAACGGGCTATCTTATGCAAAAAGTTTTTTTCAAATCAGATTAGTAGTTCCTGTGATTAGCGCTTTTAAACAAACGAACTCTGCCTCTTTATAATATGAGTATGGATAAGTTGCTAATTAATATACAAAGACACTTAATATTATGCAATAAAATAGTATTTTTTTGATAATCTATTGGTCTTCTATCCATTTGAGAAAGTTTCAACAAAATAAGTTTACTTTTTGAAAGAGAACTACTCTTAATCTATTTAAATGAGCAATTCTTGTATATTTATATCTTTATTTATACCAGCGATCTCGGAAACGGCTCTAACGATTTCGCTGAAATTTGGTATGTGGGGGCTCTCGGGGAAAAATCGATCTAGGTTAGTCTTATGTCTGGGAAAACGCGTATTTTCGAGTTTTCATGCGTTTTTCTTTAGCTTTATTTTACGCAAAATATGTTAATAATTCCGCACAGTTGTGTATAAGCATCGTAGTCAAGCGGCCAAAGCGCAAGAGTGACTATCACAGGTGTGTTCGAATCCCTGTCGGATACAAAGATTTTACTTTTATTTATTATTATTTATTTTTTTGTATTTATTCAAGTATTTTTTTTTCTTTAATACAAATAAAAAAAAAATGTACTTTTAACCAGAAACTCCGAGCGAAGCTCGATCGCCCAGGTACTGTTCTTTAATTTGACATATTTCTTACAATTTTCGGGTACAAGACGCGAGTAAAAAATAGTTTGTAATTATGACGTCACAGTACAGAAGATATAGAACATAATAAATCTAATGATATAATGTAGTAAATTATTACATTGATATAGAAAGACGATATAAATGTTTAAGTACCGATTATTATTATACAGTCAAGGTGAAGGTTATTTTTCAATGATTTTCTAATAAAAAGAAGCGTGATGTAAGTTTGTTTGTAACTCTTTTTTATATTACAATTGCTTTCAATATATATACATGTTCCTAACTCGTTGTGTAATTGTTAATTTGAATGTAGTCCTGAGTTTGATTCCGAGTTAGTCCAAATGATTTATTGGAGCTTCTTATAAGCCTTTCAGTAGTGTTTTGTAGGTTAATAATGTGCCTCGAAGAGCATGAAAATATGCCCGAGAACTATTTGGTCGCTTTAAATTATTGTCTCTAATAATATAGGAGTGAAAGGGATAGGGCTTAGCTACGAGAGAGAAAACCTGTCTGTGCAAAGAACATACTTAAGCGTTACAATATTATCTCTTGAGCAGATGTATTGGTTGCTTCTTAACTTAGATGTCTACTAGGTCATAGATACAGTTCCCGATTAAAACAATTATATATATATATATATATATATATATATATATATATATATATATATATAATAATACTTATTGTACTTGCTTATTTATAACTTTCAAGTATTGCAAAATATTTGTCTTGAACTATAAATTCTTATAAATAGTTGTAATAAATAAAGGAAGTATTCATATAACGTTAAAGGACTAGAATTATTTATGTACTTAAATAGGTTCGTAGCGTTGTTTGTGCATTTGTACATTTACAAACTATGTATATAGCATATCATTAAAGTATATACATATAAAGTTAATTTGTAATTTCTGTTTGTTTGTCAGATTGATTTTCAAGTACATTTTATAGTGTGTAACATACCTAATGGATCAAAGCTAGTCGAGGATCTCAATAGCAATGGGTTTAACCCCCATGCTCAGTGATTTTTAATGGTTCCAAAGTTATTTTGATATTAAAAACCAGATTTTAGAAAAAATTTTTTCAAAAGTATTTTTTAAAATCATTTTTTTTCTTTACTGTATTTAAAACTCGTTAGCTATTTTTATTTACTTACTTATGACTCAGTATATTATTTGTCATCTGTTTACTGTTTTAAATCATTATTGTTTGGCTTCATGTTTAGTTCTATGTATTTTATTTTTATTTACTTTGTCTTATCGATCAAAAAAGTACTAGATACACAATCAGCGATAAAAAATGTCATCACCGAATGAGCGCTCATCAGAACATTTGAGCGCGCTTTTAATTCAAAATTTTGTTTTTGTAAGAACAACTTAAACCATTGCTTTTAAGGTTCAATTTACATTGGCGTATACTTATTTCAACCAGAATAGTTACCTTAATACTATTGGTGACAGTTTTAAGAGAACTTTTGTATGGGATTGTGTATCTAATATGTTTTTGATCGATGCTTTGTCTATATTATGTCTTCTTCTGAGTGCGCAGGATACACTGAGTAAAGCAACGGGGTCTGTTTATAAAACCGTTTGTTTGATGTCATCTAATGGACTTTGTTGTTGAGGATTTCATATCATTGTAATTAATATTTTATATAGATTTGAACTTTGCCTCATTTAACACTGGAATGGAAATATTTTATAGGCGATAATGCATTATGAAAAATATATATACTATGCCGTCATTCTGGCGTTGATTAGGTATCACACACATATACATATTCATGGCTACATATAATATATATAGGGTTTTTAAATCTTAAAATAATTCGTAGATAGCACGTGAAATTTAGTATTGAAGTCTACGTGTTTTAAAATAATTACTTGTAGTAAGTATGTTTTATCATTCTTTAAAATTGAAATTATGAGATGGAAATCCCTTTCTTTGTAAAAACCTTTTTCTTTTTAACGTAGGAAAAAGTGGCCGGAAATTAACCATAATAATTTAATTTGATCGTTTTTGAATTTCTTTCTGCAGTACTTCATATATAGTTTAACTATGTATAACAGTTTCTTAGATGTACGCGAATATTTAACATTTTAAATAAAACTATCATTTCGTATCTTTTCGGATTTATTTTAAACGTTTCGAATGTTTTGTAGCAAAGAGCAAAGGAGATTCTCTCTCGAATCCCGTGACCATGATTACTGTAAAGTATTTGAAAAGTCCAAAATAAATCTGCGAAAAAATCCGTGAAAGATATAAGATATATCATTTAAAACTTGAACTGTACCAAAATTCATACTCCTCTGTACACTTAAAAGGGGTATAAAGTTCCCTCTTCACGTATTAAAATTAAGAATATTTTTGTCCGTTACATAACGGTTTCGGATGTAGCGTAGCGATTGTCTTGCTTTTGGGGTCACGGTTATTCAGATGAATTTCAGATTTAAGACTTATCTGCATTACTAATGTAGTGACGTAGGTGCATAATTTTTTTAAAAACACGTGAACAGAGGTCAATTTCTTTCTAAATATATCTATATACATATGTAAAGGGCAAAAGTGTTTGACTGATGTATCAACACACAGGCGAAACCCTTAATAAGGCTAGAAAATTGAAATTTCGCACACGTATTTCTTATATGACGAAGGCATACACAAAGGAAGGATTTTTAAAAATTCAACCCCCAAGGGGGTGAATTAGGGGATAAAAGTTTATATTAAACTTTTTATTCCTTGGATATATTTGCATGATTTCTCGTATTTTCGCGAACAAAGCCGTGGCTTCTGCTAGTCTTATATAAAACTTTTTTTTTTTAAAGTTAAGAAAACTATAGTTTTAAAATAATAACTTAGTATTGTATTTAATTAATTAAGTTAAAAAATAGGATTAATTATATATATATATATATATATATATATATATATATATATATATATATATATATATATATATATATATATATATATATATTAAGATAAAAATAATACTTTCTCTCATTTTTATATCTCATTTCATTTTGTTCTGCATCATTTTTATTTTACGATTCTAACATAAAAGCTAAAAACTTCAGATATGTGAAGTTTAGACATTGAGTACATGAGACTTGTTTTTAAGATATCTAAAAATACTTGGAAATAAAAGCAAATGTATGATTAAAATGCCAAATCTATATATATTTAACATATCACAATAAATGTGAATGTTTGTTTGTATGCATGTATGTATGTTTGTTTGTTTGTTTGTTACATACGATATAATATATGAAATGAATATAACGTAGTACACAGAATAAGACCTGGAGTAACATGTAGGCTACTGTTAGTAACATTTGCCTAAAGGTGGCGCTTTCTGTTTCATAAATACAAAAGCGAAAAACAAATTATTGTTTTCGTCTTTCATATCATATTCGTACAATGTTCAACTGATTGCGTTGAAGATTGTGTTGTTTTTGACAAAATATATGCGGAAGTTTCCAATGTAACAAAGATATAATGACAATTTTGATAATAATTTGACTTTTATTTGTTCAAATATACATAGTAGGTTTTTAATTGAGATACGTATGTAAGTATATCTTTTCTAATATTATATAGAGGAAAAATTAGTTTTTTTGTTTGTTTGTATCGAATAGGCTCCGAAACTACTCCGATTTATATGAAATTTGGTAAAAAGAGAGTTTGAGGAAGGACATAGGATATTTTTTATCCCGGAAGTCGGGATGATTTGATGATTAAGGGGAAGAAAATGGGGGTGAACGTTTGTATGGGGAAGTAACCTAGGAAGGAAGAGATAGTGAGTCGCTAGTATGAAATAAAAATGTAGTAAGGTCTTAGATATCAAGGTATATTTGGAAAATGCCTAATTTTGTAAAGTAGCTTCAAAAATCATCATGGTTATTTGAAATTTAGATCAACTTAACTATCAATGTTAACACCTAATATTCTATACAAAAATCGTACTTGCAATTTGGATCAACTTATAATGAGACACTTTGCAATGATAAGCTTTGTTTGTTAAAAACCTACTATAATGTATTCAGCCCTTTTTAACCTCCCACTGCTGGGCACGGGCCTTCCTTCAATACGAGGGGGATCAGGCCATAGTCCACCACGCTGGCCAAGTGCGGATTGGCGGACTTCACATGTCTTTCGAAAACTTGCTAGGTTCTCTCAGACATGCAGGTTTCCTCACGATGTTTTCCTTCACCGCAAGGCAAGTGGTAATCATGTTAGAAATGATTCGCACATGAAAATATCAGAGGTGCGAGACCCGGGATTTGAACCCGTTTCACTCGGTTTCCCAAGCGAGCGCGTTACCACTGGGCTACCACTGCCTAAAACCTACTTATAAATAGAATGATAAATGATAAGTTACTCATTAACTTGAAATTTCAGTGAAGTAAGAACATAGTATTTATATAAACTCTAGGTCAATTTCAAAATATGTTTTAAAAAGAGCAAAAGACATCAAACGAGTGAGTTCTGAAAATGCTACCATCATTTCGGCATATATTTCTTTTTGGGAAACCGCTAAAAAACTGAATTTTTTTTTTGCGGCTCTCATTATTTTACCGATTTCAAAAAAGGAATAAATGTATGTTTCTTTTGATGGTACACGAGGTTTTGTTTATTGTGAATTTATTTTCAACATTACTTTTTTAATGGTTAAATTATACCTTAAAGAACGATACATACAGACGAACATCCCACTTTTTGGAAATTAGTTAGAAATCGGTTTCATATAAAATTCAAGAAAAAAATTCATCTTTAAGTGTGCAATAATTATGTTTTATGTTATTTTATAATACACTTTTTAGTTATTAACTTATCTTTTAACGCCCATAACCATTAAGACACTAACACACAACCATAGTGGAATTAAAATAAAAAGATTTTTTCAATTACTACTTTATAAAGATATAAAATATGACCTACTGATCTCATACCCATTGAAGCTATGAAAAAAATCTCATTTAACTGTGTCCCAGATAACCCACTAAATAGCTCTACCTGCGGGCCGTAGCCTAGTTGCAACTATTCCGTCACACGGTCCAAATATTCTCTATATAAATTTAATGCAAAACTTTAAACTGTCTTATATACATAATATAATAATATTATATTTCATTTTATCGCTATAAATGTTATAGGGGGTTTGAAGATTTTCTGTAGAAATTGGCTCTAACTACACGAATCCATTTTTCTTCTTTTTTCAAAGTAACAAAGCACTATGACAATAATATAAATGGATACAACCACTTACTGAATTGTTTTGTAGTGAAAGTGAAGCAAATTAAGCTATAGGATTTGATATAGTACCAAATAATACTTTCTTAGATTTACGCGAATATTTGACATCTATACGTATAATAAAATTGTAACTAGCCGAATCTGTACATTAAATATTTTTTTGGAAAATCTTATTGAAATAGACTTCGTAATCGATACAGAGGCCGGATCTATAGTTTTTAGAATTTTTGTCTGTCTGTCTGTCTGTTACCGCATCACGGGAAAACCACTGGACAGATTTTGATGAAATTTGATATGATGATAGCTTGTTATCCGGGTCAACATATAGGATATTTTAATTGTATAAAATATCTCATCTCTGTGAAATCTATACTAAACGTTAAAACGTAACTAAGGACGAACCCGAGCGGAGCGATTGTGAGTCGCTAGTTTTAAATAAAACTATATATTCGGTTTTTTTTTGTGTATTTATTTTGATTTTTGGTGCACTCCTAGAAGCCACACACCAAATAATTGAATTGAATTTGATTTTTTCCCTGACGTTCGAAACGTTAGGAACCAGAAACCAAAAATTTTAAAATATAAATAGTTTTATTTAAAGTAGTTCTAAATATGTCAATGTTATCCTGTTTAGAATTTTATGCAGTAGCTATACGTGAGGTCAAGTATCATATTTTTAAACTCTTCGATTTCCTTTGCCAACTTATTTTGGCATCTTGGTTTCTGTATATTAATTACGAAATTTATTCTACCTAGGTATGCTATTTCCGATTGGTTTTTTATTATTATCGAATTGTATATTACGTACATAAATACCTTCAAATACATTCTTTTGCAATATTATTAAAAAAATGTATTAAGACAAGAAAAGTGTGTAAAAACTATTATTTTTACTATTATTTTTATGTCTAATCTTGATCATATTGAGATTTACGATGGTTGTCAGATTATTTTCAGAACGGGTGGTAGCTTCGCCTCAATAGAAAACATTGGTTCCATTGCTTTAAAATGTCTGTTATTCAAATAAAGTACATTTTGAGAGTTCATTTTTAAGGATATTTACTCGTCTCTAATCAAAGTATTAAAAACTAAAATTTTCAAAACGAAGTACATACAATAAACACGTGTATATACTTGCAACATCCGTAGCATATTATATGAATACTCAATCTATTATAATCTACAGTCTAGACTGCTGAATGCGATCTAATTTAATCAAGTATTATAAATAAAACTATATGTTTACTATCAACTTTTGCGGATTTGCTTACATATGTATTTTAATTTAGTTCACAAATAAATACGACCGGTATAACGGCACATTCATTTGATTTAGCCTAACAATAAATTTATGAAATTATTGAGCTACATATTATGTATTAATTAAAGTGGCGGCTAGCGGCTCACCCTCGCTTCGTTTGGGTTCGCCTCTAGACAAACAAAAGCAAATCTATCCCACGATAACCATACATTTTTCCGGGATAAAAAGTAGCCTATTTGTTATTGTGATGTATGAACTATATTATTGTAAATTTTCATTAAAATTCAATCACTAGTTTTTGTGTACTAAGCTGTATAAGTTACTATAGTTTTTTAACTATCCCACGGTAACTTTTTAATTTTCCGGAATGAAAAGTGTCTAAAATGTTGACAGGGATATAAGGTACCACCATGCAAAATTTTATTTAAATTGGCCCAACAGTTTCGGAGATTATCCCGTACAAACAGACAGAGTAACAAAACATTTGAAAAATACTGCATTTGTTTTATTTCTCTTCTTACATCCCGCTGACTCTGTTTTTAGCATTTTTTTTCTATGTACAGACATTCGACCTCTACACTTTTATTATATGTATAGATTACAATCAGATAAAACTTAAATATTTTGTAAAACATAATTTAATTTGTTCGGAGTAGTGTAGAGTACATCAAAAAACTTAACATTTTTAAACTTAACTTCTATCCATATAAAATAATCATATTCGCACCAAATTTATTATAAATACATATAAAAAAATATATTAAAACTACATGTTACATAGAAGTAGAACAAAAAGGAAAGCATAAATAAAAAAAAACAATTAATGTGTTAAAAACATAAAATAATTTAATATACTAACTATACTAGTGCTAACATTTGTTTTAGAAAATTGTGCAAAGTCTACCCTCAAAAGTGAATAATAAATAATTTGCGACGTATAATTTTCTTGTAAATATATAGTAGTGTTCGCGACAGCGCATATCTTGCCATTAATTTCGCTTGCGAACACCCTAAGACATCAATATATGGAAACACTCCAAACATCACGTTCTACCACTCGCCCTTGAACTTGTTAGCTTATGTAACAATGTTTTATTTAGAAATATTTATATTTCATTTTATACTAGCGAATTACCTTTGTTTTGCTCGGGTGCGTCCCTAGATATGTTTTTTTTTCTGAGCGGAACCCTAATACTTTTTCTAAAATAAAAGTAGGCTAAGTTACTTCTTATAACATCAGCAATTTGCCAGTGAAAGTCTTATCAAAATCAGTCCACCTGTTTCGGAGATTAACCGGAACAAACAGATAGAAAGAGAGAGAAAAATTAAAAAAAAATGTGTTTTTCTTATTAGTACCGTATTTAATTCCATATGCATTTAGTAAAAAGCTGTTATTTTGACGTTACAAACAGACACTTCAATTTTATTTATGGGTCTTACTTAATATACTAATTGGGTCTTATTTCGCAAGGCTTTCAACGCTGTGTGGTCTAAAATATGTTTTACTTGCTTTATGTTTTGTAGAAGTTTTTTTAGGAACAATTATATAAGCTAAGAAGAATGTAGAATATTTGAAAAAAAAAGACTTAGTAAAATATGTTTTTCCCTGCATACGTACAAAAAATATCTCATTATTTATAATAGTGTATGAGAAGTGTACTGTCGAGGACACAGTTTTTATAGAAATGCTTCACAACGTAAGCGTTATTACGTGATATGACATTGTGACATTTAATCTCCCTCTGCACAATTTGATGCACTGCGATGTACATTCCGCTAGATCTATACAGATAAATAAAATTGAAGTGTCTGTTTGTAATGTCAAAATAACAGCTTTATACTAAATGAATATGGAATTAAATACGGTACTTATAAGAAAAACACAATTTAAAAAAAGCTGTATGTCTGTTTGTTCCGGCAAAACTGCGAAACGGCTAGACCAATTTTAACGAAACTTTCACTGGCAGATAGCTGATATTATAAGGAGTAACTTACGCTACTTTTATTTTAGAAAAAGAATAAGGGTTTCGCCCAAAAAAATAAAAACGTACCTAGGGACGCACCAGAGCGAAGCGAGGGTAAGTCGCTGGTAATAAATAAAAAACGTATATTTTAAACTCAAGTAGGGCTATGTTGTCTTTCAATTTGTTGCCTATATTTACAAAAGCGAGAGGTCATTCACTCACTGAATAAACACGAAATCTCAAAACCTACTTGACCTATGAAGCAGTTTGGTTCGTGATACTTGAGAAGCTGGAGACGTTAAATAAGAACGGATTTCGTGATAAGATTAAGTTACGAGGGTCTAAAGGCAATCATTCGTTTAATAAAAATCCTATAGTATTGCTACTAGACACCTAAACATAAGTTATTCAGGTTTCCCATAAATAGCTACGCTGGCGAAACCATGAGTGACGCTAGTAGATTATATAATCTATACTAATATTATAAATGCCAAAGTAACTCTGTTTGTCTGTTGTCGCTGAACTGATTTCGATGAAATTTGGTTTGGAGATAGCTTGAGAATCTGGAAAGTCGTATGTAGTTTTTATCCCAGAAATCATCTCTTGAGGAGGTAAAAAGGGGGAGAGGGTGGAAATTTGTTTGGAGAATCAATGATTTCTCAAGTAAGAGATATTAAACTCATCATCTGTCTTTTCCATACTAAGTGTCAAAACGTATCTAGGGACGAACGTGCGACGAACGAGGAACGAGAGTCGTTAGTAAGATCATAAGTGAGGCTTTTTAGAAAAAATGTAATTTACTAAAAGAAAAATAATATATTACTTAAAACTAACACACATTTATAAAAATCACTATAATAATTTAGTGTGCACAGTGTTACAGTAGCAAAACTGTCGATTTCTTCACTCCTGTTATTGAGATTTTTTATCAGAAACCCTCAATAACTATACTTGGTCTCATAATACTTTCTTAGATTTACGCGAATATTAGACATTTAAATAAAACTAACTTTTTGGATTTTTTCGCGAATTTATTTTGATTTTTGGTTCCCGACGTTTCGATTGCTTTACAGCAATCATGGTCACGGGAGAGACTCAAGACTCAGAGACTCAGTCCGCTTTATTGAAATGAAGGCCGATTTGATTCCGTACAAAGTAAATTAGTGTACTAGTTTTAAGTAATACTCGCTTGAACTGGAATAAAATAAAAGAATCATATCATAAGAAATCATAAGAAAGTATTATAAAAGATCATATTTAAATATTCAATGTTTTAAAATCTTAATTTACGAATTATGATATTTGATCTTTTACTCTTGTTTTTAAAATAAAAACTCGAAAGTCCTAGTAATTAGTTGACTAAACTTTGTTCTATTTGAATATTATAATGTATATGTATAATACCTGCCAAATTTTTATATATTTTATTGCGATGTATGTATGTATGTATGTATGTATGTATGTATGTATGTATGTATGTATTCAGCCCTTTTTAACGTCCCACTGCTGGGCACGGGCCTCCCTTCAATACGAGGGGGATCAGGCCATAGTCCACCACGCTGGCCAAGTGCGGATTGGCGGACTTCACATGTCTTTCGAAAACTTGCTAGGTTTCTCAGACAATTGCGATGTATACATATTTGTTTCCCAAAAAAAAAAAAAATGACGTAATTCCATATGCACTCAATACATCTAATAATATTTCTTGACAAGCGATTGAAGAATATTTACTTTGACATTGGCAGACTTAGAATGCATTTAGTAAGCTCGTTTTTCACTATATAGCATTGAAATTTAATTGAAAACTTTTTTTTTTCAGAGGCTCACAAATGAATCTGTGCAACGGCGGCGCAGGTGCAATGACAGGGCTCGTACCTAAGATCCCAAATGGCTATGGGGACCAAAAGAAACCTATGGCATCTCTCACTCATTTACCGAAACGTCCTCCAGTCGACATAGAATTTTCGAACCTCTCCTACTCAGTCAGTGAGGGCAGGAAGAGAGGTTACAAAGCATTGCTCAAATGTATCAACGGGACGTTTCGATCAAGCGAACTAACAGCTATCATGGGCCCCTCCGGCGCTGGGAAAAGTACTTTGATGAATATCTTGGCGGGCTATAAGTAAGTTTTACGATTGCCATTCATTCCATTTATCTAGTTATAGATGCCTTATAAGAGGAATACTACTAAGCATTATATGGATGGTAGCCTGAATAAGATTCAGTATAGCGTATCTCCTTCCAATATACAAAAAAGTTTGATAAAGTCATGATAAATCTGTTATTAATGTAAGTATTTAAACATTTTTTATTTGGTTATCGATAAAGCGAGGAAAATTATAAGGTAAATACAAACCATGCTACGAAAAATGCTCATTTCCAAATATAATTTATAATAAAGTGAGATTAAAATCGGAATGTTGACCTTTGGTTGCAATTAAAACCAACAATGCTTTAGTGGAATGTAGTGGTACATTATTCTTAGTAATTATAATTAACATTTTTAAAGCGGGAATATTTTTGATTAAATATGCAATGTCAGAGGTCAAAAACCTCAATTTATGTAGTTTTTCGGGATCCGTACTTCAAAAGGTAAAAAATAACCCTTATAAGATCACTCTCTTGTCCGTCTATCCTTGTGTCACCACCGCTTTTCTCAGGAACGGGTGGACCTAGCAAATTGAAATTTATATCAAATACTGAGGTCTATAATCCCTATTAGATGTATAAAAATTAAGGTTCTGATAATTCAACACGATAAAAAGAAAGAAATAAGAAAAGCTGAATATGAAAATTTGGCCATAAATTTTGATTTTCAACTTTTCTTATTTTTCGGAATTTTCCCTTTACTTGTGCTGTACCTTACTTTTAACCAAAATTGATAATTCTAGGTCAACCGGTGGTACCCTATAGGTTTTGGGTCGAAAACCTATATGGTGGTTCCCGTTGACATAGAAACACGAAATTTGGCAAAAAGCAAGGTCTTACAGCACAAATACAGGAAAAATTCCAAAGAATAAAAAAGTCGAAAATTAAAGTTAAACAGATCTAACTTCCTAAAATCCTACTTTGTACGGAGCTGGTCCGGATTCTATGGTATGGGATTTTGCTGCGAAAAACGCTATACAACTTTTCACTAACTCAGTACAAAATTCATAAAATATTTTTTATACAGTAGTCGGTTTTCGAACTTGTATGACAAGACCAGTAGGATTTGTATTTTTTAGAGTGAAAAAGTCGTACTTCTTCCATTTCAGTAAGCTTAGTCGAGAGTATCTAGACTACAATTTTTTAATATCAAAGTACCCTATTTTAAAGGTTATTTACATCTCTATATTAAAGTCCCTGTTTAAATATAATATTTTCAATGTATATAAGCTTTAAAATATTAAGGCTTCGCGAGTGTAAATAAAACCGAAAATAATGTAACGTGGCTTAGTGAATTTACTTTGAAAATAAATGGTCTGGTATTAGGTAATAATTAATGTGATGGCCCTTCCTCACGAAACTCTATTTTAGGTTACCTTTAGTTGGAAGGTTATATAGGACGATAGACGTCATGTCAATTTTAAATGGTAATTTAATAAATAATAATGGTATGTTCTCGATATAGCCTAATTGTAATCTAAAGTTATAAGGCAGAGATTGTTTGTTTGTTTGATTGAACGCGCTAATCTCAGGAATTACTAATTCGATTTGAAAAATTCTTTTTGCTTTAGATAGACCGTTTATTGAGAAAGGCTTAGGTTATATTTCATCATGCTACTTCCAAAGGGAGCGGAGCAGTAATTATACTTGATAACAAAAAGGCATGCTTCCATACATTATTGTAAAAATTATGTTTATAATCAAATTTAACGCAGGTGAAACCACGGGCATAGCTAGTAAATTATATTTACCTTATTTACCACCTAGTTATCATGGGGCAAAAAAAGTATTTGACATTTTAAAAAGCAATTGACAATCTTATTGATGCCAATATCCCACTATCTTACTAATATAATAAACGCTAAGAGTGAAGAAGGATAGATCCAAAGATATTTGTTATTCTTTCACGCAAAAACTACTGAACGGATTTTAATAAAACTGTACAGTAATATAGCTTATACATCAGAGTATTATTTAAAGATATAGTTCAACATTATTGAACTACGCGTGTGGAGCTGCGGGAAAACGCTAGTTGAAAAATATTTTTATTTATTTATTTATTTATGTACCATAAAATATATGTTATACAAATAAAGTAATAGAATGTCGACAAAGGATAACTTATCTCTTAGAAAATAATTTAGTGCAGTGTAGGTACAGTACAGCATTAAATGGTATAAACTTAATATTGAAATATAACAACTAAATATTATAATTATACAAAAATAAATATATTTATATACACATACATACAAACATATATACTTACATATACCTACATACTTATATATTATAATTTGTGTCTGATTTGATAAATAGTGCTGTTTAATTCTAAATTTAAATGTAGTGAGTGAGGGATCATTTTTGAAAATATAATCAGGGAGTGAGTTCCACACACATCTTGCTGCTATAACAGAAAAAGATTTTTCATAGAATATTGTATTTTATTTGTATTTTATTACTGCTAATAAGGATAAACTATGAACAGCTTTACGTTTATTGCGCTTATGTGGACATGAATTGAATACCTAGCCATATTATTGTGAGTGCTCTAAAACACTTGATTATATAGACATACATATAGTATATACATAAATTAAGACTATAAATTGTACTTGCTTGGCAATATTAAAACACAAATAATTGATATAATTAATTTTTTTCGCTTGGAAGAATAATTAGGTAATTTCTTAATAAAAAAAATACGGACATTGACTTCAAAATCACTTTCTGGAAACAAAAATTGTCGTGTTTTTCTTGAAATTTGCATTTAAGTATTCAATAAAAGAAAAATCATAAGAATTGATTTAGAAGCAAATTATGTACTCCTAATTTAAAACGAAATCTTATTTTGACAACACGTTTGGCTGTTTGTAATGACCCTACTTGCTGTGCCAGCAGTCGCGAGTTCGAGTCCCGCTGGGGGTATTTGTGTGATGAACACTTATAACATATGCATTTAAAGTTACATATGTGTAGTGTATAAACTATCTGGTATCCATAACAGAAGCCTCGTAGCTTACCATGGAACTAGATGGTACTGTGTGTTAATATCCCAACATATTTATTTATATATTTATTTCGTTACAGGACATCAAACGTAAGCGGTTCAATACTCATAAATGGTAAAGAAAGAAATTTGAGGCGATTTCGCAAGTTGTCCTGCTACATCATGCAGGACGACTGTCTCCTACCACATCTTACTGTACGAGAAGCTATGCATGTATCTGCCAATCTCAAACTTGGAAAAGACATGACTGTTACCGCAAAGAAAATTGTTATCGATGAAATATTAGAAATGTTAGGCCTAGTAGAAGCTGGTGATACACGAACGATAAATCTATCTGGAGGGCAAAAGAAACGCTTATCGATCGCTTTAGAGTTAGTGAACAACCCTCCTGTGATGTTTTTCGATGAGCCCACATCTGGTTTGGATAGCTCATCATGTTTCCAATGTATATCGCTGCTGAAATCTTTGGCCAGAGGCGGTAGGACTATTATATGTACTATACATCAGCCGTCCGCGAGGCTGTTTGAGATGTTTGACTTTTTATACACGTTGGCTGAAGGACAGTGTATATATCAAGGGCCTGTCAGTGGTTTAGTGCCGTTCTTATCATCTATGCAGCTTCATTGTCCCAGTTATCACAATCCAGCTGACTATGGTAAGTTTTTTTTTAATAATTATCATACTACTTGTGTGAGTGTTTTTGTGTATGTTTGTGACTCCTTGGCGCAATAACGGCTGGACGAGTTTGGATGAAATTTAGTACACTGATAGGTTACCTGGAGTGACACCTAGGTTTACCTACTATAAGAACAAACAAACTTAACACAGAGACTAAGAACTAAGAACAAACTTAAACGAAACCACACCCATGTATTAAACAATAAAAAATAGGTAAAAGTTATGATATATTAAATTTTTATTTTGATAAATATCTACAGTCAAATTATATTAACTTTTCCACATTGACATTTTTTTATTTAAGAAATATATGTATTTTTGTCATTTTATATTGATGTAATAAAATATCTTTTAATTCTTGTATAAAAACATTTTAAGCACGTGTAAAACCCAAGTTGGATGCGTGTTAGTAATGTATCTAACTGACATTTGATCTCTTGAGGGAACAAAGGGTTTCTTTAACAGAAACCCGGCAGATTATTCGCTATTCGATCCTAAAGCGGATTAAATACCATAACTTAATCGCTATTGTACTGTATTTTTTACATTTTATTACTATTTTAAGTAAAAATTTATGATTTTATTAATTAATAGCGACTCACCCTTGCTCCGCTCGGGTTCGTTCTACGTTTTAACATTTAGTATAGATTTTAAAGAGATATATATTTTCCAGCAGTAAAAAGTATCCTATATATTGACCCGGAAAACCAGCTATCATCATATCAAGTTTCATCAAAATCTGTCGAGTGGTTTTCTCGTTATGCAGTCACAGAAAGACAGACAGACAGATAAAAATGCTAAAATCTAGATTCAGCCTATGTATTGATAAAAATGATTATTTCAATAAGATTTTCCAAATAATATTTATTAACTCAGACTCTTATTATATGTACCTATAGATTTAAGAAAATATAATATTATATAACCAATTAAATATGTTTGTGTACAGTGATGGAGGTAGCGACCGGAGAGCATGGCGAGTGGGTCCACAAGTTAGTTATTGCGGTGAACAAAGGCAATTGTGGCCGTGGGCAGTCATCGACGTCTTCATCTTCGTCATCCGTACCTCAGAACTACAATTATAATAACCAGAGCAAGAATAATGTTAAAAAAGAAGCACTCGAGATTGTTATAGGTACGTTTTAAGTTAGTAGTTTAGTTTTTATTATCCTACTACTCTAAAAGGAGGGTGATGTTTTTCGAGTCTATGTATGTATATATTTATGTATTTTTATGCATACATAATACATATGTATACTAATATGTTCTCATATTCTTGAAATACTAGGAAATCTAAATGGTATTCTGAGTTTTCGTATTACGTATTATGGAGATATCCTTAAAGCATTAATTATGGTAATGACAAATTTTGATATCAGTACTTATTCCTAAATATTTATTGAAAAAAAAAAACTGTTTGAATATCTAAAAGTGAAAATATACCTAATATATTCTATGTGTTTTTTTTAATTTTCTGAAGTTATGCTACTGATTTTTTCAGACAAACCAACCTGCACTGTGATAGACATGTCCGAACCGACAATCAACAGCGAAAAACAAAATACCGTACCAAACTCAACGAACCTAGCTCCTGTAACTTGCACCACATCTCTCTTGGACTCGAGCGAGAGTTTCACTAAGAAACCTCAAAATACTGGTTTCCCAACCTCAGGATGGAAACAATTTTGGATTCTATTGAAAAGGACCTTCAGGAGTATCCTTCGTGATCCAATGTTGACTCATTTGAGACTGTGTTCACATACAGTTGTTGGGCTGTTAATTGGATTTTTGTATTATGACATCGGTCATGATGCAGCGAAAGTTATGAGCAATGCTGGCTGTTTATTCTTCACTGTGATGTTCACTATGTTTACGGCCATGATGCCTACAATTCTTACATGTAAGTATCTTTGATAAGGAAAGACGAATTATTTTATATGAGATATTGTTATAATCGGAAAAGTATGACAAACTAGCGCATTTAATAATTAACTCTACAGTTCTATTTTTTTATTTAACTTCTTTTTGATAAGTGCAAGGACAATTTTTAAGGTTCGTGTAACATTTTATAAAAGCTCATGCTTTTTCTCTTTATAGAAGAAATAAAGTAACAATTTTAAAATTAATAAAATTAATATTTTGAATACTTTGCCTATACTTATCGTTTTATTCCAATACTTAACATTTATAATTTAAATATAAGTAACTATAACGTTAACGTTTAATTTCAATTTCATTTAATTTAATTTATTTTCTTTACAGTCCCAACTGAGATGAGTGTGTTTGTGAGAGAGCATTTAAATTATTGGTATTCTTTGAAAGCTTTCTACTTTGCGAAAACTATGGCAGATCTACCGTTTCAGGTAAATATTGTTCGTTATTGGTATAAAAAAAAATCATCCCTAACGGTGAAATTTAGAGTAATTTAGTCCAAGGAATTTTATTTAGTATTAAAAAAAAACAATGTAAATTATAGGCATTGATATATAAAAAAATACATACACATTTCCTAACAAATACCTCTTCAAAAAGTGGCATCGACATGTGACATTAATTAAACCAAAGATTAAAAACCAAAAATCAAAAATTCTAATATTCTAATTATCTTAACACAAATTCGAACTTACGAACCCCACATAAAGTATTTTTTTAAATGAAACAACGTGCTTTTTAATTTTGTCATCCGAAAAGCAAGGAACCAAAAAAAAACATTTAAAAAAAGCGCATAATTTCGATTTGTGCGCTTCCTTTTGAGGACACTTTTGAGACGCTAATTTTGTGTCTTGAATTTTTGATTTTGATAATGATTATAGGTTTGGAATTTAGTGTATAATTACACTTTACTTCATTCTTTCACTGTTCAATATCTTACACTAATTGTTTTCATTACAGATTGTCTTCAGTGGCGTATACGTGATAATAGTATATTTTATGACGGGACAACCGATGCAAACAGACAGAGTGTTAATGTTCACTACTATAAATATACTCACAGCCCTCGTCTCACAATCACTGGGTTTGCTCATCGGAGCCGCTATGAAAGTAGAAACTGGAGTCTATTTAGGGCCAGTCACCACCATACCTGTTGTCCTATTCTCTGGTTTCTTTGTTAATTTCAACGCTGTACCAAGCTATCTTCAGTGGTTGACGTACCTTAGCTACGTGAGGTACGGCTTCGAGGGTGCAATGCTTTCTGTCTACGGGTATGGCAGAGAAAAGCTTCATTGCTCCGAAGCTTACTGCCATTTTAGAACACCTAGTCTATTCCTCAAAGAAATGTCGATGGATCATGCCAACTTTTGGGTGGACGTGGCGGCATTGAGCGCTTTCTTTGTATTTATTAGAGTAATCTCCTATCTAGTTTTAAGGTTCAAATTGAAGATGATGCAGTAGACGGCACAAATCGCTTCGTAATTTATCGGTGATATTTTTTTCCATTTACCCATGGTTAGACACTGCCCGACGTTGCTTAGCGTGTACTGACTGGTTCATTATCCCGAGTGATAGCGGTCAGTTTTCTTACCAGTTACGATAAACCGCCGGCGCAAATAGGTGTTAAAGTAGGTTATATAGGTTTCGAAATATATAGCTTTATAGGTCGCAGTTCGACTCAGTCGATTTAGAGTTTATACGTAAATTAGATTAAGGTTTGTCTAGATCGGGCCCATGACTTAATTTTAAGTTACTTAATGATATTATGTTAATTTGTATTTGACATCACAATGTAGGCTTTTCTACTCTCTTCGTACGCTTGGTTAGTGAATGATGTGTCACTTGTGTTCTCTGTCAAAATTACTTTATGTGATATTGTGTATATTCCTTTAGAATGTCTTGATGTTGTTAAAAGTGTTTATCGGTACGGATTTAGTTATACATATCAAATATTTATTTTTAAGACAGCACTTTTAGGTGTCTTTCTAACCTATCGAGCCCAAACATTTATTGTATAAATTAAATTCAAGTGCAATAATATATATGAGATTAGAAATACTTGTCAGAATGTTACTTTAATTTATTTTTACTTAAACATTAAGTAAAGCAATAAAGTCGTTAGTGACTTAGAAAGGCTTATAGAAAGTTCCAATGAAATTAAAAAAGTAAGTAAAAGGTAGCTAAGTCGTAATGAATTAATGATCTCAATTAATAAGATATTTGGTTCATTTCAGACCGCTTTGTGCAGATTTTCTGAAAATAGCCTAAATTTATGGTATTAAAAATATTGAAGATGATATGGCATTGATATATGATGTTATTAATTTAAAAGTTTGCTTAAATATTGTTCATCCAGGAAATTAATTTGTATCAAATCCTGTCACTGTATTCAAATTATCAGATATTATGGGTGTGGGTAAAAAATAGGTTTGTTTCGTGTGAGAATGAGAATGTTACTGTGGTATTTTAGTTGAAGGTGTATATTATGACATATTATGGATTGTATGTATCTATGATTTAATAATAAATTTAGTTCCTTATTTACATGAAAATTTAAATAAAATATATTAATTTTTATAATAAAATCATATAAAATAGGCAATTTTACAAAACCCATTTTGTTTTGTAACTATAGTTTTTGTCACTATTCTATAAGTAATAGACGATCATGATACTCAAAGCCTTATTTTGATTCGTAGAGGCAAAATTAGGTTTACATCATGGAACCCTATATGGGATATCCTATTATATAGGGTGTAGTGGCTAGCATGTACGGCTGCACACCTGAAGGTCCTGGGTTCGAGTCCCAGGTCGGGCCAAGTTTAGTTATTGAGTCTTTCTGTATAGTAAGCCTCAGTAACAGCTCGGAGATGGGAAGTTGGCGGTGTTTCACCCCCGTGCCGAGGCAGAGCACGTAAAGCCATTGGTCCTGCGCCTTAACTCTCACCGGTCGTGTCGACTAGTCGTCCCACCGGAGTATGAGAGTGACAGGAATAGAGAGTGCACCTGCATCTGCGCGTACACTTGTACGCGCAGATGCAGATTATCTCATTATTATTATTATTATCAGATTATCTCCTGCGCAGTTGGCTAGTCTCAATGAGATTGGCCGTCGTAGTCAGAATCGGTCAGGACGACATTATTATTCTAATTTTAGAAGAGACTAGTGCCATCTAAGTTGACCTCAGTGGCGAATACTTATAAACCTTCGGTCAGCTTCTTTGAAAGAACACAAGTATTTAAAAAAAAAAAAACACGTTTAAACAATTTCCATGTATATATTAGTATAAAAAATGATTATTTAGTGGATATTATTTCATTAATAGGTCACAACATAAAATATTCCAAATGATATGATTAATAAATAATAATTTTGACAGAAAGCAAAGTGTTGGCGGGCGTACATATCTACCCAATTTACATTCTAGTTTTTAATTAGAACTTTATAGTACCTTTCATTACGCTAAAAATTTTGGTAATTCTCTATGTCTAACTTAATTACCAGTATTTATTAATAATAATAAACGACTGTGATTTTAATATACAGAGTGTTTTATTTGTATTTTTTAAGTGTAAATCCAGTAATAAATTACTATGTAAGTAATAAAAATACTCTAAGTCGTAGTAGCCCAGAATTGCAATGTTGGCGGTGTTACACCCTGTACATGTACATTGATTATTTTTTGGAAAATCATATTAAAATAGACTTTATTATGGATACAGAAGCCGAATTTATAGTTTTTAGAATTTTTGTCTGTCTGTCTGTTATTGCATCACGGGAAAACTACTGGATAGATTTTGATAAAATTTGGTATGATGATAGCTGGTTATCCGGGTCAACATATTATAGAATACTTTTTGCTGCGGGAAAATATCTCATCTCTGAGAAATCTATACTAAACGTTAAAACGTAAGTAGGGACGAAACCGAGCGGAGCGAGGGCGAGTCGCTAGTCTATACTAAACGTTAAAACGTACCTAACGCTAGTATATAATATTATAATAATTTTGTAGGCAAAAGGCAGTTGTTTGGAAATCACAATTAACATTAAATTGTATAATTTTAACTTAATATTACCTTGTTCAAAAGATTCACAAATTCAAAGGAAATATTATTATTAAAAAATTGTTTAGAGTTAAAACCAACAGATATTGTAAGGTGTAAGGTACTTTGGTGCCATTTTTGAATTTTTTAAAATCATTGTAAAATTGTGGGTAGGCACTGCCTGTAACAAGTATATAACGCGTTTGAGATGTCTGAAACCTTAGTCTCTGCCGTGACCATGATTGCTGTAAACTCGCTTGAAACTAAAATGCTTTACAGTGTAATTGTATGTATGTAATGTAAAGCATTCGAAACGTCGGGAACCAAAAATAAAAAAAAACCCCGATCCGCGAAATAATCCGAAAAGATAGTTTTATTTAGAAACATTTTTTTAGTAAATTGTAAAGATACAACAAAAATTTCATTAAACTTACACGGCCATTCATTTTTTAATACAATTTTATTTATCTATAGAAAGTACATAATTAAGGGTTAAATAAAACATAACACCATCTCTGAATGTATTGCAAAACTACATTGTGCCCATTTTGTTTGGACAACGGAGTTTTATAAGCACGCCATCTGTTATCTAACATTAGAAATCATAAATGATTAGTAAGAATAAAGTAACGCTAGATGTCGCTACGTTGATGAAGTTAAAACATCTTAACATTTTTGACAAGCTACTGTGTACAGGTTTTACTTTCAGCCATCGAATAATTTTTAACCTTATTGTTATGTAACCTTATATGTAACAAACGACTTACCCTCGCTTTGTCCGGGTGCGTCCCCAGGTGGGTTTTAATTTGTTTGAGCGGAACTCTAATTCTTTTTCTAAAAAAAAGTTGCCTAAGTTACTCCTTATAATATCAGCTATCTGCCTGTGAAAGTCCCGTTAAAATTGGTCCCGCCGTTTTGGAGAATAGCCGGAATAAACAGATAGACAGACAGATAAAAATTTTAAAGATTGTGTTTTCTTATAGTACTTACCGTAAATATATAATTCCATATGCATTTAGTATAAAGCTGTTATTTTGACATTACAAACAGACACTTTAATTTTATTTATCTGTATAGATTAATGGGGTGCGAAGAATGCCTAATATATTATATAAAATAAAAAGTATAAAAATACATAAAGAATTTTTATTTATTTTGAATATTTTTTTCTTTTTATCATTAAAATAATATTTTCAAATACCCATATTATTTTTAAAAACTTATGTAATCCTATTTTATCCTTCAGCTATTTATAATGGTTTTTCGAGGAATTTGACTATCCATTTCGTTTCATATTTTGTGCAAAAAATATCACACGGTAGGACAGACAGCTATGATGAATCTATAGATTTAAACTAAAGTCTTGAGATATATAAGAGAATAAGACCAAATTATGATCATCCTAAAAAATTAACATTGTTTTCATTAAATTTTAATATTTTTGAAGCGAATTTTTGTCCAATACCAAAAAATCTAACGTCCTATAAAAACATGAATATTTTTGATTCGTTTTTAAACATTTAGAATTTTTTTTAATTCAATATTTACAAAGAACCGTTTTCTAGTTAATTTCACCAGTTATTGTAGGCTTCACTAGATTCACAACGTATTCGTTTAACATAAATTCATTGGCATATAAAAACATAAAAGTGAAATGTTACAAATTCTAATGTAAGCATTTTCTGCACGTAGACTGTAACGGACTAAATTTTCAACTTCATGAAGCATGAATCCTTAATAATATAAATTTGAAAGTGTATGTTTGTAGGTTGTCTTTTATTTGAATAAGAATTAAAGAATTTATGGATGAAATATTTAGCTAAGCTTTCTAAGGTTTCTATTAGAAAAAACACTTTGAAGTCGAGTTATGTACTTGGTAACTACAAAGTGTGATAGACATACAGACAGACAAGTGTCAAACTTATATGATACCTTGAATAGGATTAATAAAAAATATATAATATTAAAAACAGCATAACATGTTAATTTGAGTAAAAAACTGCAACAAAAATGAAATAGGCAAAAACTGGAAGTCTTTTAAAAGTAACAAAACGTCGAGGTCCACTCTCATAGTTACAAAAGGGAATGTAAGTTCCATTATCGAATATCTTTCTGAATGAAATGAATAGAAATCCCGCATTCAATTGAACAATTCAACAATCCCCAAATGAATTTATCTTTTTCAAAGTTGATTGTTGAATCCTATACATACATTATACAATGAAAAGTTTTTTTTTTTAACTTTTATTTACCTTACAATCTTCCAAATTTAATTAAAACTACTTACTCTTATCCTACACAGTAGAAATATTTTATATGCTGATTCAGTTCCAATGACAAGTTGATGACTTGACTATGATAATTATGATCTTATTATCCATCTAGGATTGACTCCAGACGAAGTAACCTCTTAACGGTAAACAATATAAACACGAAATTTTGTATATATATGTATTTAATTATAAAAACCCGTTCTTAAGTCCACCATGACCTGCTGCATCCAGGGTATGAGAGATTTCCGTAGCAGTCATCGAGTATAGACTATAGACACGAAATTTTGTATACGCGTTCAATTATGATTCAATTGACCAAGATAATGGCATCTACACGATGACTTGTAAGCGCCATGATCTGTAACTTAAAAAAATAAAAATAAAAAAACTACTTCAAAAAACACTAAAAAGTAAAAAATAAATGGTTTGGTAGTTTTCATTTACTATACCTAATCAGATATTTCCTTAGTTGGTTTGCTTTGATTTGTATCGGCTGGCACCGTTGTGGTCTGCCGAGTTGGGGGATCCAAGAAGTTCTTTGTTTGGCCCAAACATTGTCTGACATTCCAGTTCTATTTTAGTAAAGCAGTTTTTCGGATCAGCACTAGGTTTCGGCCCGCATTATGTTATTTCTAATATATTTGTCAGTTATATTAATGTCCAGAATACTCCGTTCCATTGCTCTTTGGCAAACCTGGAGTTGCATCGTGAATCTTCTTGACCTATTAAAAATAAAGTTAATAAAAATAAATATTTTTGTCTTTCTCTGCTTAGTTGAGTGTATTAATATTAAATATCTAAACTTTATTTCCATTAGTCAAGTAGATCGAAGGCTATATTGAGGTGTCCATTGTTTGCGCTTTTTTGAGGGAGGGGTCATGTTTAGAGATTGTGGGCTGAATAGTAGAAACATTATAAATAATGTGTACGAGTTTGTGTGTTTGTTAGTAACAAACAAACACACACACTTTACGCTGAATTAGCTCTAGCTAGTCTTTCACATCTTGTCATTAAATTGAGGTACCCTAAATAGATTAATCCCTAAATCTTTATTATCGTAACTGAATTGATGAATCTATTTGCAATGCTCAACTTGGAAGTTTCATAGCGCAATAAATTTCACTAAGATAAAGAACTTGAATTTAAATGTTTAAAAACTCGCTGAAACTAAATTTATTGAAGTAATTAATGTTAGTAACTTTCACTGGTTTCAACTTAATTCATTATAACAAGTGTCAGCCATTTATATCAAAATTTTGAGGGCACCTGCTGTAGTTTTATCCTTAAAATTATTCAAAAACAGTTTTAATATTACCATAATGTTGTGTATATAATAAATAAGCGGAACGGCTATTTTGTTCCCGATTGTTTTCAGTTAAGTACTTTTGTTATTTACTATACTTCTTCATAACGAGTCTTGATATGTAAGTGTCATTTTTCTTTTTTTATGGATAATATTTCTAGTCATACTACCAATACAAATGCGATAGTTTGTATGTCTGAATATTTGTTACTCAGCCACGGCGAAGCAGCTAAACAAATTTAGATAAAATTTAGCACACTGGTAGACCTGGCTTCTAGCCACAGGCTACTGTTTGAAATCAAAATTTCCAAAAAGTGGCACTGGTTGTCCTTGATCCTTGTACCCTCGCTGATGTATATCACGACAACTGATGATTTTCATCCAGTCAGATGATTCAACGACTGGACTGCGTTATGTAGATATATGTATAGCTGCCAATATTTAATATCTATACTAATATTAAAAAGAGGAAGGAATTGATTGTTTGTTTGTTTGCACCGAATAGGCTCCGAAACTACAGAACCGATTAAGATGAAATTTGGTAAGAAGATAGTTTGAGCTCCTGGGAAGGATATAGGATAGTTTTTATCCCGAAAATCATCCCTTAAGGGAGTGAAAATGGGGATGAAAGTTTGTATGGGGAATCAACCTAGGGACGAACCCGAGCGAAGCGAGGGCGAGGCACTAGTAATAAATAAAAAATGTAGGTAGTATCCAAATATTTTTAACACAGTATAGGATTTAAATGAGAGTGACTTATTTTATTTATATTCATTCTGGTCATAACACGCAACCAGAATCGGGGCAAAGCTAGCAAAGAACATAATTAATTTATTAAGCACCGTCGAGTTTGAAATTGATGTCAGTATTTAACGTTTTTTAAATGACAAATTGTAGCGGATAAAGGTTGATGACAGTTACAAGTGTTCTCAATTTAACTTTTGGAAACCTTTAGGAGTTGCCGACACTCCCTGAATTGTAATGAGTGGGCCTCACCTTTGACTGTGACGTCTTTCCTAACCTAACGTAAAAATATATGCTAACCGTCTATATAGAAGACTTACATAATCTACGTTCTACGTCTTTTACGCTTTTATAGAATAATAGATAAATAAATAAATATGTTGCGACATTAACACACAGCACCATCTAGTTCCATGGTAAGCTACGAGGCCTGTGTTATGGATACCAGATAGTTGATACACTACACATATATAACTTTAAATACATACATATTATAAATATAAACACCCATGCCTGGAGTACAAACATTCGTGCTCACAAATGAATGCCCCTAGCGGGACTCGAACCCGCGACCTCTGGCACAGCAAGTAGGGTCACTACAAACTGAGCAAAACGTGTCGTCAAAGAAGTAAATAAAAGATTTTATAAGATTACCTACATATATTAGCGTTTCGTCAAATCATCAGAATATCCTATTTTCCCCGATAACTTTGATATAAATAAAACCTAAAATTAGGCGTGGAACTTCTAACATAAAAAAATCTAATACCAATGAACTTACCAAATTGTAATTTCTTATTTACGCCCTTTAGAGAGTGAGTTTTCTTGTTGTGCTAAATTTAGACTGTGCGTGTTTTTGATCTTTTTGCTTGTAATTTAGTCGTGAAAATTGTCCTTTTCGATTTGTTTTTAAATCATTGAGTAAGTTATAACAAAATTTAATTTGATTCATTTCTCTCATTAAATGTAAAGGGCTATAATTTGAGTGAACAGCTGTTAGCCAAATATACACACGATGAAGTAGAAACAATCATTGTCATTGGCCTTAATTGAAAGCTATTTCAAATACGAATCAACAATATGCGATCCGTTATTTGATGATCCAAATTCGTTAATATTGATTTATTGAAAGTTTCAAAGTTGCTCATATGCTGAGTTTGATATTCTTTGAAAAAAATTAAAGGAAACTATTAGAATTGCTTTTATACTTTCAAGCATATTTTTGTTTTGGCTTTTCGTTAACCCGAATCGTAGCACTACACAAAATTTAATTAAAATCAATTCAGTAAATGTAGGTCTTGCGCTATGCACGCAGATATACAGACAAACAGACATACACAAACAGACAAAAGAATCAATAGCTATTGTTTTGGGGTCTAAATTTTTTACACAATACGTAACAGTCATTTAAAAATAAAACATGTACTTAAATTACTTACTGTGCTCGCACATTAAATTCACAATTAGTTGGTCCTTCATGCTTGAGATAAAAGGAAAATTTCTTGAAAATGTACCTCATACAAAATATAAGGAAAGTGGAAGACAAATTATGTTATTCTTTGCACTCGTATTTATCCACAAAATTGAAGAAAATTGTATGATACAAGATTATTTATAAACAATTCAAAAGTTAAATTACATGAAAATACTAAATAGCACCTTTATAAATAGACGGTTGAAAACTTTTAAAAGATACGCGAAGACGCTCTCATTGCAACATGACCTTTGATAAAATAAATAAAGGTTGTATTTTGCGCTGTAAAACTAAAAAGTATATCAAGCCCGATCTTGACTCTCTAAGGGTGGTTCTACATTTTATTAATTAGTTTTATTACTTTTTTCTTTCTTTTTCTTCTTTTTTCTTATTTCTTCTTTTCTTTTTTTGATTCATTGCAAATCTTTAGTAACCCGCTACAAGAGATTTTTCTTTTGATATGACTTAATTTTAGCCGCCAAGCTTTAACCAAAACTTGGCCAAATTTTTCCATAAAAAAAATCATGTACATTGTACAATAACACGTTTGGCTCAGTTTGTAGTGAGTGTACTTGCTGTACCGACAGTCGCGGGTTCGAGTCCCGCAGGGGCATTCATTTGTGTGATGAGCACGAATGTTTGTACTCCAGTCATGGGTGTTTATATTTATAATATGTATGTATTTAATGTTGTATATGTGTAGTGTATCAACTATCTGGTATCCATAACACAAGCCTCGTAGCTCACGATGGAACTAGATGGTGCTGTGTGGTAATGTCCCAACAAGAATCATGTACAAAAAGTACATTAGTACTTTTTGAGACATATGTGATGACATATGAGCTAAAATAGATAAAAGAACAAATACATGACGTCAAAACAGATTAACGGATAGGAAGTATTTTATTACATTATGTATGGATGAGACTATATTTGTAAATAAAAAAACGTGTATGTGTGTATGTAAGAAGTTATACTTCTTTGGCGTAACAAAACAAAAATAGCTAAAGATTTTATCCCGTATGTCACAACTCTCTGTTTGTAAAAGGAATGCAGTTAACTTCATTATGTGTGTGTGCGCATATGATAAAAATTTTACTCATAATTTTTTCCAAACGTGTCTAAAGAAGTATAACTTCAAAAATTAAATATAAAGGACTGTCACCCGATTATAGGGACTTCGGCAGTAATAAGTGATATAAGCTACTTTGTCTCTCGCGGATAAGCTATCTGCGGGTTAATAGTAACAAAGTAAAAGAAAAAAATTAATGTTTTAACATTGGTGTAATAATGGATGAAGTGAAGCAAGGGGATGCGAGTACTTATTAAATATGAAAAGGGAGAGATAAGTTGATATCGGTGACTATTACGAAAAAAAAAAAACTATTTTCATGAACGATTACTTTGTAAAATCCCTTTTTGGATCTGACGTTTAGAACAATTAAACTCCTGACGCAAAACGAGGGCTGTTATTTTGACGCCTATGTTTTAGCCTATGTTTTACGTAGCTCTCAAATCTGAGGACGATTTTATTATGGCTATTTTATTTGGAAGATATTTTGATCGAGATAGTAAGTAAGTATATTAAATTTGATCAAAATGCGCTAAAATTAAAGCTGTTTAGCTATTTCATGTGAGGGTTATGACTTATGAGAACCGATTGCTCGATTTTTATTCCAATCAATCGTCTTGAATTTTAGTAAATGTTTGTAAAAGTAAAGATACTATAATAATGTGATTACTTTTGTCTGATGCTGCTGTTAAGATAGTCTGCAGATTGCCCAACTACTTGACCAGTTTAGTAGATATGTATAATAATATTATCGAAGTATATTTGAGCTTAACTATTCCACTGTTTCGGTGGTCTAGTGGCTGTCATGTATGGCTGCAGATCCGGAGGTCCTTGGTTTGACTCCCGGGAGAGTCCGAGACATACAGACTTTTTTTTTAATTTTAGACTAAACAGTAAATATCAGTCCGATTAGTATAAGTCAATTTGTGAAAATAATAAGCTTTGTAATATAATATTGAATAATTAATTATTCATCTATGTGGAACCCTAACAAGTTCGCTCATCAACGTAAATAAGAAAAGTCCGTGTCACTTGTTTATTTTTTATTTGGTTCCTCTAATATTTAAGCTTGCATTTTTTGTATACATTAATTATTTTGTTGTACAAACAAACAGAATGCAGGTTCTCGTATCTATCTCATTTATTTAATACACACACATATATATATATATATATATATATATATATATATATATATATATATATATATATATATATATATATATATATATATATATATATATATATATATATATATATGTATAATATCTATAACTAGACTAGGGATGTGTGGACTGATTCACTACACTCACTAAACCACTAGACCGAAATGACTGATAATTTGGTATGCTATTTCTATAAAGACATGGATAACCACTTAGAAAGGGTATTCAATAGGTATCTCATATGTGTTATATAATATTCAGTTCTATTTTTCTGTTCCATGGCTCCCAGAAGTGGCATTATATTAAGTATTTTTAGTTAACTTTATGGAAATTTATTTTCGTTATTTTTAACCCGCGCCTTGAAAGGAGGGCCGTGTTCAGCAGTGAGACGAAAAGAAAGACTGTATACATACATATTGAAATCTAGTATTAAAGTCTCCGAAACAAAAAAAAACACAATTATTTCTGTTTCTTTAAAATGAAATGTAATTGCCATAGTTTTGTGGAATAAAGAAATTAGAAGTGTTAACTGCTAGTTAAAAGACTAGCTAAGCTACTGTGCCAATTTTCATATGGTTTTCACAAATAAAAACAAAGATTATCAAGGAAGGGTAAGGATAAGCTATAATTTACGTACATTTTACCAAAATAAGCTATTAAAGCTGTGGGATATATTAATATCGTAAATAGATAGATTTTCACAAAGCATTAAGCATAAACTCGATCATCCTTGATATAATATGTATTTTGCAATCCTCTCTGTACATAAATATTATGTTTAAGTGATTTTATGTATAGTTTATATTTTTATTCACTCTATGTTAACTTATAAGTGGAAACTTAATTGTTTGATAACAAGAATAGTTTGTATTTACATATATGTATTTGTATTATAAAATCTATTTGTTTCCCAACTAATAATTAATAGATCAGGGCGAGTCACTGGTTATTGGTTAGTTATAGGTAAATGAATGAGGTTGTACGAAATAAGAACGGATATGTTTGGTTTAAATAAACAAATATCAAAAATAAAACATATTCGTATGTATAGTGAATACATAAAGGTTAATTTGTTTGTTTCGATGTACCTAATAGGTGACAGAATAACAATTTTTTTCTTGTTTTTTATCTGGCACTAGCAGTGTTTAAATAGAACATTTTATTGTAAAACTATTGATTTACCCTTGCTTCGCTTCAAGTGCATCCTTAGATACCTTTTATATTTATACTGTTATATACAAGCAGCGCCATCTTTTGAAAAAAAATCAAGAGTGCGTGTGTGAATGTGTACACGCGCAAGAAGTAAAACTTCTTGCGCGGTACTTTTTATGAAATTCAATTTATGTTTTAAATAATTAGGATAGATGAGATACTAAAAAAAAGTATGAGTAAAATTAACCAAATGCTCGAGCTCGCTCCTCGAATTCATATTTAGTGGGTTCGAATATAGACTAAATAGGAAAAATCTGTACTTATATTTAAAGCTGGAGAGATTATTTTGTCCATGAACGTTTTTTTGAACTTATAGTTATATAGGATAACATTTTATAGTACGTACGTTTAGGCTTATAACATCAGCTATCTTGCTGTGAAAGTCCCGTCAAAATCGATTCAGCTGCTTCGGAGATTAGCCTAGATAAAAAATAAAAAAATAGTATTTTTCTTATAAGTACCCCATATAATTTCAAATGCATTTAATAAAAGCTGTTATTTTGACATTACAAACAGACACTTCAATTGTATTTGTCTAATTGTATAGATATATATTAGGGAAGATTATAATGTGAAAAATCATGCTACAATCCTTAGGAAGGGAGCAAATTTATAAAAATAAACGCGCACAGAGCCACGAAAAACGCTAGTATATAAAATAGCGGGCTTAAAACCACAATTAGTATGGTATAATAGTTATTTAACCAAACAAAAAACTAGTATAGTCATTTAGTCATTCCAGAAAACGTTTACTAAACGATTAAAATAGAATATCTCGATATCGATTAACAGTAGAAGTAAAGTATTGAAAGAGGTATAAAAAGCAATTCACCTATTTTCATGTACAATAGCGAGTGGGACTATTATCCAATATCTCCGTACGAGTCATGAATAGAAATTCTATCAATTGAAGTGGATGATTGAACATTTGCGTCTGACATAGTGATGACATACTTTCTATCTTGTTAGGTCTATATGGGGCAAGGGTCGTGAATTCGACTCCTGTTTGGAGTAAGATATACGTATATTTAAAAAAGACCATATTCCATATTCTTTTTTGTTTTTTTTGTTTAATAGCAATTGACAAGCTTTAGTGTAAATAATATTTTTTTTATTATTTTTTTGTGTAATAACGTTACACACTCTCCACTACGCGACAATACCATAAAATAGTACTTATACATTAAATATTTCCGCCCTTTCATGAACAGTTTATTTATATTTACAGCTTATGAAAAAAAGAATTACAGTTATTTGTTGGAAAAAGTACTTGTCTTACACGGAAATTACCATAAACCAAAAAATCGAGAACTTATGTTTTTCATCTGAAAGGAACCAAGTAAATGAATGTTTGTAAAAAGCGTATATTTAAATAAGCCTTAGCAAGCAATTTTGGAATCGTTTCCATAATACTATTTCAGTTTAGAGCTGGAATTTGTATGCGTGTCGACGGTCCATTTGATAAATACGAATGATAAGTAAAAGCCCTTTCTTTAGGAGAGTCGAGACGCGCTGATTTTTTGGGTTATAAATTGAGACCCAAATGGAAGACATTAATTCCAGTGACATTTGCGTTTCGATGAACTTCAATATCTAAGTAATAATTTCAGTTGTTAACTATTGTTTCGTAATTTATCCGTATGAAGAAATGTAGGTACCTGCTGTAGGAAAATTTTCATATTTTATATGAAAATAGCGACTCACCCTCGCTCCATTCGGGTTTGTCCCTACTTACGTTTTAACATTTAGTGTAAATTTGACAGATATGAGGTATTTTGCCGCAGTAAAAAGTATCCTATATGTTAACCCGGATAACCAGCTATCGTCATACCAAATTTCATCAAAATTTCTCCAGTGGTTTTTCCGTGATGCGGTCACAGACAGACAGACAGACAAAAATTCTAAAAACTATAGATTCGGCCTCTATATCGATAATACAGTCTATTTCAATAAACATTTAAAAAAAAATATTTAATGGCCAGATTCTATTAGTTACGATTTTATTATATAGATAAGCTTTTATTTCATAACTAGTTTTAGTTGGATATGTTCTTTAAGATACTATGAAAAACATACTGATTTACTGATTTATCTATTCAAAAGTTAGAGCGACATAATTATTATGACTTTTTTTTTATGCGATTCAGTGACAAACGAGCAGACACCTGATGGAAAGCAGTACCTGTCGCCCATAACACCTACGGTTCATGCACTTAGGTTTTAAGTAACAAAAATGCAGAACCACAGGTGCGTTGTCACTGTGAGGACTAAGATGATATGCCTCTTGCCTGTAATTGCGCTGGCTACCTTATCCTTCAAACCGGAACACAACAATGCAATCATTGTTGCTTGGCGGCAGAAATAGATAAGGGGGTGGTACCCATCCAGTCGGACTCCTCAGGCTTGACAAAGTCCTACCACCGGTAATATGACTTAAAAGTACATAATATGTAACTTAGCAAATACCTACTGACTTTGTAAAACAAAGCTTAGGAACATCTATCTTATTACTAAGACACTATTCTGTACACTTAATTTATTATTAATTAGTTCAATTTTTTTAAATTGAGTTTAAATTTTTCATCCCTTAGTTATATGTAGATAACACTTATATAGTTATTATTTTTATACCTTGACTTCACCATTGTCTAGAGGTTAACAAGAGACGTCTGCCAATCAAATTCATTTTATTTTATTCAATAATATAGCTGAATAACGTAATATTGTCTTCGTGTAAAATGAGAGATATTGACATAAAGACGTGCTATACAGAGGAACACGAAATTATAAGGATTTTTCTTTTTTGACTTTTGGCCACAGAAACCTAAAAATGACAAAATGGTAAGAAATGCGAATTATATACTTTATAAATATGTTGGAACATTACCACACAGCACCATCTAGTTCCATCGTAAGCTACTAGCCTTGTGTTATGGATACCAGATAGTTGATACACTTCACATATATAACTTTAAATACATAAATATTATAAATATAAACACCCATGACTGGAGTACAAACATTCGTGCCCATCACAAATGCATGCCTCCAGCGGGACTCGAAACCGCGACCGCTGGCACAGCAAGTAGGGTTACTACAAACTGAGGCAAACGTGTCGTCTGCTTTCTCATTGTTAGACTCGAATTCTCTAGAATGTTTTCGTTTATAAAGTCACAAATAAACTTTCACTTAAAATTTATACCATGATAATAGATAATAGTTTTAAAATACTTTTTATATAACATAAATATACCCACACTCGCGTTATCAAGACGAATCTATAGGTATATAATTATATATCGGACATACATACATACTTAAGACATAAACGTACACGTATATAGACATACATACAAGTAAAACACATAACCCTCCTTTATAGCTCCGTTGCAGTCGAATAATGAAAGCTTGTAAAAAGCTACCTTATCGTTGATTTTAGTTTTATCAACGTACATTAGCGTTGTTACTTGCAAAGGATATTATAATATAATTTCATAAGAAAATATAGCATAAATATGGAAAACAATTCCCCAGTTTAAAACACATAAAGCATAAAAAATTCCAATAGTGTTACAGTAGAGCTTCAAGAAGTTTTGCAATTTCTTTTGACATACTTCCAGTTACAAATTTGCTTATCGCAAACGTACAATGCACTGAATACAAAATGCCGTGATTGCGTATTCAAATACAAGAACCTTCTGGGTGGTATGCTCTCGATAGTTTTAGTATTCAAATAAAAATATAAAACGTTACTAACGTCTATCGCTTATATACGATATATGTATCACGTCACATCGGGTAAAGCTGACATTTAGTTTTGTTGCACCAATATTTTAAAATTGTATGTTTCTTAGCAGGACGTATAGGGTAGATCTTTTCTGCTATGTAATATTTATTTTGACCTATTTTAAAGAGATGTACTCAATTCGTGTGTATTCTTAGTAAATTATGAAGCGGTTTTAGGGTTTCGTCTTTTAATGCATAAATTATTGAGGGTAGTTTCATATTAATTTTAAAAGAAATCTTTCTCTTAGGGTGGAAATAAACTAGAACTTTAAGTTTAGTACGTTTTAAGTTAAAATATTCTTATTTAAAATTCTTAATTAAAGTAGGAAAATGTAAAATTAATTCATAATGCTATTGTTAAATAACTAAGTTATTCAAAATTTGGCGCTTACAAAAATCCTATTTTAGAATCATTAATTGCATATTTCTTATAGTTTTACACTTTTTAACTTAAATTAACAGATATTATATCGTTGTGATTTGAAACTCGATAAAACGGAAATGCGACACTAAAGAGAGACAAACAAATATATAGGATTAAGCCTGCGAGAGAAAGAGATAGATTACATTGCCATGTTACCATGGTAACCGTTGTTATTGTCTGACAAATATATAATATTATATTCTTTCCGGACCGTCACTGGACCGTGATTTTTTTTTTTTTTTTTTTTTTTTTTTTTTTTTTTTTTTTTTTTTTCGGTATGAACAGTGCTGTTGGCCCTACTGGCCTTGACAGCGTCACCGGGCGTTTGAGGTGGACAGAGGGTCCTACCTATAAAATAGTTCCGTAAGGGCACCTCCTGCGAGGTTCGAACCACGGCTTACGAAACTATTGATCGGAGGTCTTGCCGTATAGGAGACGGCTTAGAATTACTCTGAAGGAGTTATACGACCCTCACACGCCTAAGCGTGATCGGGCCGTGACATACAAAGGACCTCGTCCTCGCCGGCGAGGACGGTGAGTGTGTGTGTTTTGTCTTTGTGTGATCCTATAGATGGAATTGGACACTGTGATACTATCATCTGGGTCGGTCAGTACGTCTTTGGGTCGTCTGGTCCTATCGATGATATCATTGACTGGGTCGTAATTAGCTGCTTCTACTAGTAATTGATTTGGGTGTTGAGGTGCTTTTAGGAAGTACCTCGTCGATGTGGTTTTCATGTAGTCCTTAATGGACTCTAACTGTAGGTCTTTGTGTAAATCTACTGTGCGCATGTACCAGGGGCTGCCCGTGGCAATGCGTGTAAATCTGTTTTGTAATTTCTGTAGTTTGTCTAAGTGTGACGGTCGTGTCTGAGCGAATACTACTGACGCGTATGTCATGATCGGGCGTATGCATAATTTGTAAAGTGTTACCTTATTCCTAAGGGACATTTTACTGTGTTTACCTAACATTGGGTAGAGTCTGCCTAGTATGAATGCTGCTCTGTTTCTGACTGTATCTATGTGTTTCCTAAATGTTAGCCTATTGTCTAACGTGACTCCTAAGTATTTGGCGTGCTGCCGCCAAGGTATGGGTTTATCGTACAGTGTGATCGGTGTTTGGGGTTTGCGCCGGCTATGAGATCCGAGAACCGTCCGATAAAAGAACACGGCTGCACTTTTATCGGGGTTAATCTCGATGCCCCATTTCCGGAACCAGAGCCCCAGTTCTATCACCGCCTTCTGAAGGCGGTCTACTATTGTGTTGACATTCATGGATGAGGTGTACAGAGCCGTGTCGTCTGCATAGAGGGCGAGGTTCGTATTCCCGTACCTCGGAATGTCACTTGTGTACAGTGTGTAGAGTATGGGTCCTAACACTGATCCCTGAGGGACTCCTGCCCTTATGGGGCGTGGTGTAGAGAGGATACCCTCTACTTTGACGCGAAACGAACGATTTGTCAGATAGTCACGTATGATGTGCACGAGACTGTCTGGCACACTCATTTGGTATAGCTTATATAATAAGCCATTGTGCCAGACTCTGTCAAACGCCTTCGCAACGTCGAAGAAGAGGACCCCCGTTCCTATCGGTCTTTTAAGTTTGTTGAAATGTGTGTGTATGTGCTCCGTTAAGCGGTGCACCTGGTGTACACTAGAATGTTGTGCTCTAAAGCCAAACTGTTCTGGAATGATGAGTGCTTTGGCCTCTACGACGGCCTTAAGTCTGACTAGTATGATTCTTTCATAAATCTTACTAATGCAGTTGAGTAGCGAGATCGGTCGGTAACTAGCTGGTATATTACGGGCTTTTCCCGGTTTGTGTATACCTATCACTATGGCTTCCTTCCATTCATCCGGGAACGAGGAGCCTGCCAGAAGGGCATTAAAAATGATAACTAACAGATATATTATCTGTGTCGGGAGGAATTTGATTACTTTATTTGAAATATTATCTATTCCTGGTGCCTTTTTGGCATGTAAGTTTTTAACTATCGTGTTTACCTCTTCTACTGAGGTAGGTGATAACGCGGAATCTGTAGGTGGTGTGTTTACCCTACTTTCGATGTCTGAGTTGACCTTTAGGAGGTGCTCAGTGTCTATGAGGTGTGTGTTCGGTGTGAACTGTGTTTCGTATGTGTCTGCCATGCATTCGGCCTTATCGGGGTCATCTACAGCTAAGGTATTGTCTTGCTTGACCAAGGGAGGCATTGTGGATGTACCCTCGTTCCTGAGAGCTCTCGACAATGACCAGTATGCCAGGTGCGATGGCGAGAGCTCCGAGAGACGTTTGTCCCACTGGTCATTGCAGAGGTCGGCCAGGCTGTACCTAACCTTCCTCTGCAATCTCCATAACCTCCTTCGGTTAGCGTCAGTCGGGTATGTGTGATATGCCCTAGTTGCTGCATTTTTTCTATTAATGAGTATCCTACCTGCTTCCGGGAGGGGCCAGCGCCCCTCGAAGGGCACCGAGCACTCCCTCGAGCAGTCATCTACTGTATTTTTTATTACTTCTATGATTTTACTATTAGCCTCCTTGGCTGCCGATATAGAAGTTACCGTGTCATTTGTGATATTTAATTTGGCCGTATCTATTGTCTGGAACCGATCTCTAAGTCTTTTCCAGTCTGTGATTTTGCGTTTAATGGTTCTATCCTCTACGTCGTGTCCTAGCTGGAGTAGGACAGGACGGTGGTCTGAGTTAAGCTCTGCTAATACTTCTAATGAACGTACCTGAAGGGTAATGCTCTTTAGAAGTGCAATGTCTAATACGTCTGCATTATCGTTTGTCTGTCTGGTCGGGTACCTAGTTGGCTCTGTCGGCGCTACTATTTCTATGTCTGGGTTTCTTGAGCCGTCCAGAATGGCGTTCAATCTAACCCCTTTACTATTGGAAATTCTACTATTCCAGCGGGGGTGTTTGCAATTGAGGTCCCCGGCCAGAATGACCGAGTTCCCCATGGACATGATTGACCGAAGGTCGCTCTCTAAGAAGTCCTTAGTAGGTGATAAATAGGCTGAGACTAACACTATAGACTGATGCCCTGTCATTCCTATCTGACACACGGTAACTTCGATATTCGTAAGCTGCGGAGGGTCTAACGGGACGCAATGAAGTGACCTTCTATAATAAATGACCGTTCCGCCTAATGCGGTCGCTCTGTCATTTCGAATTATATTATAATTAGCTATCTTGGGATCTCTAATACTGGGCTTAAGAAATGTTTCTTGTATTAATAAGATATCTATCTGGTGCTTGACAACAAATTCGCGCACCTCACTAATTTGATCGATAAGACCGCTGGCATTGTATGTGCAAATGTTGAGTGAGCGTGGCTTAATTCTACCTAAACTAGCCATGTTACTGTTGTGTGAACTGTGTGAACGCGGTCGAGATCGCTTCAATCCTTTCGCAGAAGGATTTGAACGTCGTGATCATATTGTGTAATTCCTGTACGTCCGGGACGCCCAGGAGGCTGCACATCGCTGACGATGTCTGTTTTTGTGCCGAAGGCTTAGGCGCTGAAGGCGCGTTGGGTTGGCCCGACGGCTTCGAAGCCGCGCGGTTTACCCATGCGTTCGTAGTCGGCGCCGGGGCCGGTGTGTATACTGGTGCTGCCTCGGCCGCAGATGGCCTTGGCATGTGTGTTTGACGCGTACCGGGGGCTTGTCCCTGCGGTCTCCTGCGCGGTGCGCGGGGGCACCCGCGATAATTCGCGGGATGTCCCTGCTCCTTACACAGGACACAGCTAGGGGGAACCTCTGGTACGGGTTCCTTTCGCGGACAGTCCGAGGTACCGTGGTCCCCTAGGCACTTGACGCAACGGGGGCGACCAAAGCAGTTTTTAGCCGAGTGGCCGTACAACTGGCACCTGTGGCATTGCCCTGGGCCACCACGGTTCCTCGGAGCCTCCACTCGGACGGAAAGATAGCAAACGGCTCGAACGTTATAAATCTTCTTCCCTTCTGGTGTGAGATCTAGTGTGACAAGCACTAGATCCAGTGGTTTTTTGGTAAAAGGCAGATACATACGGTAAACCGCATGTACTGGGAATCCTTGTGTTTTAAGGTCCTCGAGGATGTGTGCCTCTGTTATTTCTTGGGGAATGCCCCTTAAGACTACCCTGAGTTGCTTCTCTTCTTCGAGAGCGTACGTATGGTAACCTACATTAAGCTCCCTAAGTAGCTTAGTGAGACTCCTATGATCGTCTGTGGTAGGTAAACTGACTTTAATGCCTTGTCCCGTTGACTTGGCATGATTAAAATTTATTTTACGGGCTGACATTCGTGTCAGGACGTTGTTCCAAGATTGTTTGTCTTGGACATAGATTGGGGGTGGGGGTTTGTTCCTAGGGACGTTGTCGTCCGTAGTCGGTGTCGGTCGGGGACGATCGTTAGTCGTCGTCGGTGTAGGTCCGTTTGTTGTCTCGCTCGGTTTCGTGCTCGACGATACCGTGCTCGACTTTTTGTCGGGGTGGGCGGCCTTAAGGGCCTTCTTTTTACGCTTTTTGGACTCCACAGGGGTGAATCCGTCCTCTGTCGAGTCGGATTCCTCCCTTTGGGTGTCCATGTCTATGTCGGTCGCGTCTGTGTCCCTAGTCGCTGCTCGCTTGGAGGGCTTGGACGGGATTTTAAATGGCGCTAAGGGCGCTGAGTTCGCTGAAGGCGTGGGCTGCGCTGTAGGCGCGGGCTGCGCTGAGGGCGCGGGCTGCGCTGAGGGCGCGGGCTGCGCTAAAGGCGCGGGTTGCGCTGAGGGCGCGGAACGCATCGGATGTGCGCGTGGGGTGGCGACCTGTGCATTAGGCGCAGGTTGTTGTTTTGGCGCAGATGGCGCGGAGGTTGGCTGCGCTGAAGGCGCGGGTCTCACGGGTGTCACTGAACGTGACCGTGACTTCTCTAAAGACGTTGTAATAACGCTTTTGAGGTTTCCTTGGAGGGCCTCGAATCCCTCCAGTGCCTCCGGGAATTTATCCTGGAGGTGCTTGATTAGTGCAATTAAGCACTGTAGAGTCGGGTCCATTTTTTAAGTTGTCGGTTCGTTGTTTGTTTCGGTTCCCTATGGGGCCTACTTGGTTTCACCCTGCCTAGCGGCAGGGTGATGTGTGCCTGAGTTGCGTTGCCTACAGTCTCCGTGTGGTGCACGGAGATGTGTGCCTAACAAACTACCACCTACCAACAAGTGTGTCCCTGCAAGTGGGCGACTAGGCTGCTTGGCTCACTACACTGTACACTAACACTTCACAGGCGACGACGGATCTTCTTCACTTCACTTTCACTGGCTTTACACGGTATCGCACTAGTGCGGGTCGGGGAGTGCGAGCGGGCGCTCTTTTTCACTGATATAGCTATTTCTGGCTGAGCGGGCATGGGTACGTCCGCTCAGTTCGAAGTCGCTGTCCGGAATGTCTGTGTGTAGAAGTCAGTTTTCCGGCGCTCAGCGGTAGTATGTGTGACTGGACCGTGACCAGACCGTAACTGGACCATGACCGGACCGTAACCGGAACGTAACGGAATGAAACGTAACCGGAACGGAACGGAACGTACCCGTAACCGGACCGTAACCGGGCCGTGACTGGACCGTGACTGAACCGTGACCGGAATGGAACGTAATAGAATGGAAGAGAAGAGAAGACGTCGGACGAAGAAGACAGGCGAAGAAGGAAGGCGGTGAAGAAGGCGAAGAAGACAGGCGAAGAAGATTGGCGAAAAAGACAGTCAAAGAAGATTGGCGATAAGACAGTCAAAGAAGATTGGTGAAAAAGACAGTATTTTTGGTAGGTATACGAGTTGTATCATTGTACTCTCTCCTTCTAACTTTGAAAAGATGGAGTAGAAAAATGTAGGTTACTTTTCTGACGTTTCACTTCTACCGTGTGCCAATTGCACGCACTTTTTTAAATTAAATTACTAATTAGTACTATCTTTAATTTTACATATATGTTTATATATAACTATATTTAATAATTCTAATTAAATTTAAAAAAAATGTGTTTGTGGTTTGCACCTTTGCAATAAAGGACCGGAAAAAGAATTATTTTACGTCTTAATGTAGCAAAGGTTTCTTTTCATCTACGTATATCATCGTAATTTCCGGGTACATTATTGTATTGGAAAACTTATTGAAGGAAGGAAGAAGGCTTACAATATTTAAAGCAGCAGGTAGATATCAGGTTGTAACAAAGCCAAAGAATATTGAGTTTTTGGGAATCTTCACGAGAGACCGACCCAGCATCCTAATAAGTTGACCGTCGCGCCGTTCGTGACAGCTTTATCTTTTGAAGGTTACCTGATGTGAAAATAAAATACGACATTAGGGAAGATGTTTTATAAATTTCTCATGTTTTTTGTGTTTCCACGACAAATCATATGAAATTTTATACCTAACATTTTCATATCTGACTTCATAAAGTTTATCTACTAATATTTATGATACTAACGACTCACCCTCACTTACTTATTTATCGCTCGGTCAAATCCCCATACAAATTTTATCCCCATTTTCACTCCCAAATGGGATGATTTCCGAGATAAAAACTATACTATATCCTTTCCAGGGTCTTAAACTATCTTCTTACCAAATTTCATCTAAATCGGTCCCGTAGTTTCGAAGCTAATTTGGTACAAACAAACAAAAAAATCTTTCCTCTTTATAACATTAGTATAGATAACATTTTAGTAACATGCTAGTAGAGATTCATGTAGGATAAGAGACTTAAAATACACTGTATTTACAGTTACACACACACACACACACACTTAGAAATTGACTAAAATTACAATTTAACCAAATTCGTAAAATATTTTTTGGGAAAAAATTGTAATTCAACACAATTTAAAGTTCCCACTATAAAAATTCCTTTAATTGGTAAACTATGTAAATAAGGTATCTAGATATGCTAGAGGTATTAGAGCCAACACTAGTGCGACGTATAAATAATTCAACGAAACGCTTGTCGTTGAGGCTCGGCTTTGCTTCGCTACATAATTCACGTGCACCGTAGATGTATCCCAGACGTATCTTTAAGCGGTCGCTTTAAAAGTCACTATTTGTAGGCTTTTAACTCGAATATATATAAACGATAGGTAATGTTGTATGTTGTAAATGTTAATTTCTGTTTTAAAATACCACACTTTATATCAACATTTATATATTGAAATGGCGTTGTTTCTTTGTTTGTTCGTTTAGGCTTTAATTTAATATAAATAATAAATATTTTATTATAATATAAAGACTTTTCTTCTAAAGAGAAAAAAAAGTTTTATAATAATATAAAACTAACTACTAAAATCCGAATGTGTTTTCAATTTTATTCAATACATCAATTTCATCAGAAATAAGACTTACTACAGTTAAAATAAATGAACAAAAGTGAAAAGCCTTGTATTCATAATGTGTCGAGAAAGTTTTCAAATGCTAGCTTGGTTCAGAAACAAAATAAACAAAAGTACTAAGCTTTAATGTGACTTAAATTATTCGATAAAAGCACCCTAAGGACAAATATATTTATACAGTTTATTTCGAATAGAAATACTCGAAGGTACGGGGTTTAGCGTGAGCGATGGCGTCGAAACAAATTCTTATTTGTTGCAAACGACGGTGTAACTTGGTTTACCGCTTATTTACACAGGAAAATATAAAAAAGTGGGTCAAGCAATAGTTTTTTATTTGCTTATATTGTGTTTCGTTACGATTGACTAATTTTGTTTTTAACCGACTTCCAAAAGGAGGTTATCAATTCGATTGGTTTTTTTTTATATGTATAAAAGATTACGCTGAGATTTATAATCCGATTTACGTAATTCTTCTTTTGTTTGATGCAGAATAGTTGCTATTTGGTCCCATAAAAATTTAACATAGTTTGGCCCAGTAGTTTTTATTTTGTTTGATTTGACAAGACCAATACGTTAGAATCGGATTTTAGAGCCAGATTAATAAAAGCGAACTTTAGTTTGTCAGTCTTTATAGTTTGCTACTACTATTATGTCTATGCTAAAAAGGAAAAAATAAAAACTTTTTAAGAAAAAAATAAAAACCGACTTCAATAAAAGCACTAAAAAGTCAAAAAATAACTGATTGGTAGTTTTCTACAATAAATACCTTATCAGATATTTTCGAAGTCGTTGCCAGCCGATACAAATCAAAGCACACCGACTTCAGAAATATCTGATTAGGTTTCTATAGTAATTAAAAACTACCTATCAGTTATTTTTTTACTTTTTAGTGCTTTTTTTTAAAGTCGGTTATCTTTTCTCAAAAAGTTTTTGGAAATGGTAATCATACTACTTAATAAATAAATATACTGTGTACGAGTACATTTTATTTGTGTAATACGAAAAATTTGTTTCTTGAACATTAGGTTCATATTTTCTTAAAAGATTTTTTTTTATAAAAAAATTACACTTATTTGTATGATAATATATGATTCTTCAAAAACATTTTTAACAAAAATATTCCTGAAATCGAAACTGTAATAAAAATGATGAAATATTAAACTTAACGTATCTTATATTCAAATACGAGTTGAAAATAAGGGGAGAACTTGTAATCTACTGCTAAAGCGTCGTTATTCTGTAAAGTATGGCTCTTCGGATTAGTAGGAATAATATGGAGGCGGGAGCGCTGCTGTAAGATAAGCAAGCAATAGCGCCTCTCATGAGATAACCTATTTGAAATATATGTACATAAACTATATAATTATTATGTATACTCGTATATCTTTATTTATGTACTAGCGACTCACTACTCCCTAGGAACGTTTTAACAGTTAATATAGATTTGTCAAAGATGAGACATTTCCTGCAGTAAAAAGACTCCTATATGTTGACTCGGATAACCAGCTATCAGCATACTAAATTTCATAAATATCTCTCCAGTAGTTTTTCCGTAATGCGGTTACAGACAGACAGACGAAATTTTAAAAAACTATAGATTCGGCCCCTGTATCGATTATAATGACTATTTCAATCAGATTTTCCACAAAAATATTTAATGTACAGATTCGAATCGATTTTTTTATATATGTATGTATAGATAGATGAAGTACTTAATATTATGTAAAATTTACACTTTGTTCGATACAATCATAGTTTAACTTGAAATAAACTTTATCTGAATTAAATGTGGAAAATAATTTTATATTATATTTCTTTTATCCTCTATAATGCGTGATTTTTTAAGCAAATAAATTGCTATGTCATTCTCGTTCAAACTCAATCAATTATGATAAGCCCAATAAAATCCTTTCAGCAATTTCCCAGACAATTTTACAGTACAAACAGACAGATAAACAAACAATTTGCTTAATGGTAGCTTGCTAATTGTCGCAGTGTAGTAGCCTTGGTATCGCGCTAATAGCCAATTTAATAGCTATTTCGAAAATACAGACAATTCAATCTATAACCTAAGGATTTCATGCCTAGGTAATATTTATGACCTAATATTTTTTTAAATAAAATTATCTTTTTCGATTTTTTCGCAGATTTATTTTGATTTTTGGTTCCCGATGTTTCCAATTCTTTACAGAAATCATGATCACGCGAGAGACTAAGGTTTTAGATATCGCAAAGGTATTATATAGTTGTTACAGACAGTGCGAAAAAATCTGAAAAGATGATTTTATTTATAACTAGCGACTCACCCTCGCTCCGCTCGAGTTCGTCCCTACTTACGTTTTAAAGATTAGTATAGATTTATCAGAGATGAGATATTTTCCCGCAATAAAAAGTATCCTACATGTTGATCCGGTTAATTTAGTATCATCATACTAAACTGTTCAATGGGATTTCCGTAATACGGTCACAGACAGACGGCTTCTGTATCAATAAAAATGTCTATTTCAATAGGATTTTCCAAAAAATATTTAATTTACAGATTCCGCTTAGTTACTATTTTATTATATATTAGCGACTCACGATCGCTTCGCTCGCGTTCGTCCCTAGGTACGTTTTTACGGTTAGCTATGTTTATGCATAAATAGTAGCTTGCTACTTCTAAGATATTAATTTAAATTATATAGTGATTTACGTTACGTACGTACGTTAATGCGTTCGCCGTACGCGGATTTTGTTCACAATTTCATGGGTTTTAATTTTTTTTCGCGAACCCTGATTCTTTTTCTAAAATAAAAGTAGCCTAAGTTACTTCCTATAACATCAGCTATCTGCTAGTGAAAGTCCCGTCAAAATCGGTTTAGCCGTTTCGGAGATTATCCGGAACAAACAGACAGACAGACAGACAAAAATTGTAAAAAATGTTGTTTTGGTATATTACCGTGTATACATCCCTATGCATTTAGTAAAAAGCGGTTATTTTAATATTACAAACAGACACTCCAATTTTATTTATCTGTATAGATTATTCGCGTAAATCTAAGAAAGTAACCCAAGAGTTCTAGGCATAGACACCATAATTATTCATATTTATGTACTCTACAAGCATTCCAGCATATTATGCAATTGTTCACAATTAAAATATTAACTTATAATTTATTGCCCAATGGCAGCTAATTCGTTCGTAGAACAGTACTTCGAAAATTGGAAGTTTCATAGCGAGTCGTGCAATAAATCTCTCAGGAGATAAAAACTGTATTTAAAGGTAAAAATGTCGTTCCAAAGGATTTTAAATGGTGACTTATTTTGTAAGACTGCCATTTTTTGCGTTGTGCTCTTTTTATTTGAAAAAATAGTGAAGATATATCGTAATGTTTTTATGATAGGATATTGTATGGAAGATGTTAAATACAAATTTATACAAAATAGCGACTCACCCTCGCTTCGCATTGGGTTCGTCCCTAGACAAAAACAAATCTATCCCACGGGACCCGTACACTTTTCCGGGATGATATATAGCCCATAGCCTTCCTCAGTTAACGGGCTATCAAATGCAAAAATAATTTTTCAAATCGATCAGTAGTTCCTGAAATTAGCGCGTTCAACCAAACAAACAAACAAACTACTCTTCAGCTTTATAATATTAGTATAGATTGTGTCATTTTGTAAAAAATTGCACTAAAAAACCTTTGTGTTTAGGTACGGAAAAGATGATTGTTTGAAGTAGATGAGCGGTAAACAGATATTTATATATGTACATATATATATGTACATATATGTATGTACATATATGTATGTACATATATGTATGTATGTACATATAACCTATTTTTACCATATCAGAACTATCCTTACAAACTTTTTTTGATTGTTAATCGTACTTCCGTACCAAAGTATGTTAAAAATACATGCGCTGCAGAAAATTTCGTAAGAAATAAAAGATTTTTTTTCATAATATTGAAATATAAATTTTGTGGTTACTTCAGTAGTTTATCTAGACTTAAACCTAAGTTAGCCTTTGGGATACGCTATCAGCCGTGAGGGACTTAGTGCTTAGCTTTGAGACACATTTTCTGATGTTCTACTTGTAAGCATACTATAAACTTATTCTCAAGGAGCCCACAAAACCGAACTTTAGATATAGATTTTACATTTAGTTATTTAATCTATATAACATATAAATAAAATTGGAGTGTCTGTTTGTAATATTAAAATAACCGCTTTTTACTAAATGCATATGGATGTATACGCAGTACATATATCAAAACAACATTTTTTTACAATTTTTGTCTATCTGTCTGTTTGTTTCGGCTAATCTCTGAAACGGCTCGACCGATTTTGACGGGACTTTCACTAGCAGATACCTGATGTAATAAGGTTTAACTTAGGCTACTTTAATTTTGGAATAAGATAGGGTCCCACAAAAAAACAAAATTAAAATAAAAAATAAAATAATATTTTGGGAAGCAACCTAGGTACGAACCCGAGCGAAGCCAGGATGAGTCGCTAGTTTTTATATATAAAGAGATACTATTTAAATAAAACTATCTTTTCGGATTTTTTCGCGGATTTATTTTGATTTTTGGTTGGGTTTGGTTCAGTTTTGGTTGGAAAGACTATTTGTATAAAATTATTATAAGAAATCGTCCGGTTCTGTAAAACTACACAATGTACTTCTATTTATGTTATGATTTTTTTGCGCTATCCACTTATTTTTAAACAACTTTAAAATAAAAGGAAATTATCAATACAGATGTTTTTTTTTCGTGATTATTTAAATATATTATAATTTAAATTAATCTTTTTTAATAAATAGGCAATTTAACTTTCATAGCGTTATGTTATTTTAGATACTATTTTAGATAATATTTTATTATATATTTAATAATATATTAGACAATATTTTAGATACTATTTTGGTTTCTTCTCCTGACTTCTATTTCTGAATCTATATGACCAAAATTTATTTTATAAATTATGTAGTTTCTCTTAAATCATTATTTTTTGTATATTTTTCTGTAAATATTAATTTGGTACTTACTTTTCTTGTATATATTAATTTAGTAATTTGTAAATTCACACTACGAGTAATTCTAATAAAATAACTTAACTCATTTGGTAAGCACTTAAATAATCAGTTTATCTAGGAATTAAATTACAGCCATCTTAGTCTGAAATTTCTCACGTCGTAAAAGACTTATAATAATATTATTATTTTACTAACTGTTTATAATCAATAGTAAATCTAACATATTTAAACGAGCAATTTGACAATTCTAGGTCAACCGGAAGTACCCGATAGGTTTTGGGTCGAATACCTATATGGTAGTTCCCGTTGACCTAGAATCACGAAATTTGGCAAAAAGCAAGGTCTTTACAGCACAAATAAAGGAAAAATTCAAAAAAATTAAAAAAGTTTAAAAATAAAGGTAAAAAAGGGTAAAAAAACCTTTGGTGGGCGAGTCCTATATTTTGTTATGATTAATAGCAAACATAATATTCCTTTATCTGTATTAATATTATAAATGTAAAAGTTTGTGAGTATGTATGGATGTTTGTTACTCTTTCACGCCAGAACGGTTGAACAGATCTGGATGAAATTTGGCACAGAGATAGATTATAGTCTGGAATAACACCAAGGCTTCTTTTTATCTCAGATAATACACAGTTCCGGTGGGATAGGTTTGTTTATCTTTTCCTAGAGGTGAAACCGAGCAAAGTCAGTGTGAGCCGCTAGTTTATACATATAATAAAATTTTCACTGAGTCGAATCTGTCTGTCTGTCTGTCTGTGACCACACCACGAGAAAATCTCACTTGAAAGATTTTGATGAAATTTGGTATGATGATAACTGGTTATCCGGGTCGACATATAGCATATTTTTTACTGCGAGAAAATACCTCAATTCTGAGAAATCTATACTAAACATTAAAACGTAACTACGGACGAACTCGCAGCGAGGGTGATTGTCTAGTTTAGTATAATATTAAGTTAACTTTCATAGAATAAATCCTTTGTACACAATGAGATGCAGTCGAAAAAGTTTCATAGCAGGCGTGTAATAAATCTAACGAAGATAAAACGTTGAATTCAAATGGTATAAAAGGTAGCTTGAACGGATTTAGCAGAAACGAATTTTGCGCTTTTGAATTAGTATATAAAGGACTTAGTAAAATATTATATTTAGAAGTGAGAATTGAAATACATACTCGTACATACTATAGAGAAACGTATTGATATATTAAAAAAAAAGCCATTTTCTGGTATTTATCAGTAGGCGCCTATAACATATTATAAAATATTATAATTGATATGTTAAATCTAAACAAATAAACAAAATTGAAGTGTCTATTTTTAATATCAAAATAACAGCTTTTCACTAAATACAAATGAAAGAATATGTGGTACTTATAGGAAAAAAAAAAACAATTTTAAAAGTTTTGTTCATCTGTCAGTTTGTTTCGGCTAATTTTCGAAACGGATAGACCGATTTTGACCGAATTTTCACTGACAGATATCTCATTTTATGATGATGGTAAGTCAGTGTGCGTCAAACTAATGATCAAAATATTGATAAAAATGATAATAATAAAAAAAACTTTATGGTTTTAATATTATATTAGTTTTGACTCGTGGTTTTGTTTTCACGGTATGTCAATACAGAGCCAATATTACTTAGAAAATACTATAATTTTCATTCAGTAATTTATATAACCAGTTGAAAAGTTTCTGAGATTACCCCGACAATATAAACAAACAAACACGCGTTAATAATGTGTATTTTTTATGAGTGTATAAAATAACAAGGATAAATAACTTTATTTGCAGTATAATGTGTAACATAACGCTTTATAACGCTAATTCTGGTAGGGGTTTAGGCAAATGCGGTCATTACGAAATCGCTTAACGACACGACGTACAATTTTCAATGGTACTTTTACAAAAGGTCACATTAGATTATAAAATTGTATTGAATAATGCAAGTTGGGATAATAACTAATAGCATATATTTCTGTCCGTACAACTTACTAATAAAACAAAGAAGCAAAAAAAATATAGAGTAAATGTGACTAATTTCGCTTGGGTTTTCTTCTAAGAAGACAGATCTCTTTATCTTTGTCAGTCTTAATACCTTTATGTTGCCGTACAGAACTCCATATCAATTGAATATAATGAGTTTTATAGTAAGACTAGCGACTCACCCTCGCTCCGCTCGGGTTCGTTCCTAGATACGTTTTAACATTTAGTATAGATTTCTCAGAGATGTAATATTTTCCCGTAGTAAAAAGTATCCTATATGTTGACCAGGATAACCAGCTATTACCATACCAAATTCTATCAAAATCCCTCCAGTGGTTTTTCCGTGATACGGTCACATACAGACAGCCAAAAATGCTAAATACTATTGATTTGACCTCTGTATCGATAATAATGTCTATTTCAATAAGATTTTCCAAAAAATATTTAATGTACAGATTCAGTTACAATTTTATTATTCGTATAGGTATTTTCTCGCAGTAAAAAGTAGCTTATATTACTTCAGTGCTCTAACTTGTTTTTACCGGTGGTAGGACTCTGTCAAGCCTGAGGAGTCCGACTGGATGGGTACCACCCCCTTATCTATTTCTGCCGCCAAGCAACAATGATTGCATTGTTGTGTTCCGGTTTGAAGGATAAGGTAGCCAGCGCAATTACAGGCAAGAGGCATATCGTCTTAGTCCTCACAGTGACAACGCACCTGCGACTCTGTATTTTTGTTACCTAAAACCTAAGTGCATGAACTGTAGGTGTTATGGGCGACAGGTACTGCTTTCCATCAGGTGGTCTGTCTGCTCGTTTGTCACTGAATCCTATAAAAAAAATGTACAAAATCACAATATTATATGGCTTGACGTGAAAAAAAAAAAAATAAACAAACAAACAAATACACTTTATATAATATTATAAGTTTGTTTATTATGTTTAAACAAGTACGGGTTAGAATATTATCAGTTAATTTATTCATTTATATGGAGCTTACAATTAAAATGTATTGATATTGAGGTGAATAAAGCATCTACTTCGCGTAAGACCGCAACCGACGGGCGAATAATTGAACAATATTTGAGGCACAACTAAATTCTAGCCTCCCATCTACTATAAATTAAAATATTCAGTGAGCATATGTGAGAAATATTTAATTAAAATACCAAATTAATTACGTAAAATTAATTTTGTATTTTGAGTGATGAACGTAAAATATGTTTACGCATCGAGTAATTGTTGTTCTCTGTTTCACTTGCTCCGACGAAAAAGTTATATAGACGGAGCTCGCTTAAATAAATGAAGTCAAAAATAGTAGCGTGATTTGCTGTTTATGCTACTATTCTCGATTTTGCCATACAGATAGTTTAATTTCTTTGAAGAATAAGGGTATTAATATTATAAATGTGAAAGTTTGTAAATATGAATGTATGGATGTTTGTTACTCTTTCACGCCAGAACGGCTGAACGGATCTGGGTGAAATTTGCCACAGAGATAGATTATAGTCTGGAAAAACACATAGGCTTCTTTTATCCCGAAAATTGTATGGTTCCCGTGGGATAGGTTTGTTTTTGTTTTTCTAGAGGCGAACCGAAGAAAAAGAGTGAGCCGCTAGCTTTATATATGTATTAGTATTATTCCTTAGTTTGAGTTCACTTGTTATATTACGTTAAAATTGAAATGTAAATGTTTTTTTTGTAGTAATACTTATTAGTATACTAGTGATCATACATAAAAGATCACTCGACGGCACGTTTGGCTCAGTTTGTAGTGACCCTACTTTCTGCGCCAGTGGTCGCGGGTTCGAGTCCCGCTGGGGGCATTCATTTGCGTGATGAGCACGAATGTTTGTACTCTAGTCTTGGGTGTTTATATTTATAATGTGTATGTATTTAAAGTTATATTTGTGTAGTGTATCAACTATCTGGTATCCATAACACAAGCCTCGTAGCTTACCATGGAACTAGATGGTGCTGTGTGTTAATGTCCCAACATATTTATTTATTTATTTATTCTTACCCAAATTTATGACACAAATAACCATTCTTTATAATTTAAAACATTTTTTATTAAATTAAACTAGTTAATGTTTGTAACTTTTCGAATTTTGTCGCGGAATTCATTTGTTTTTTGATTCCTGGCGTTTTGTATGTTTTACAGCAAACTTATCACGGGACGGACAAACAGTCAATCTCTCCCATCCCTCTTGCTTTACTATAATCTTAGCAATATCTCCTATTCAATTTACCTTTTTATATTCGAATGTAACATAAATGTTAAAAATGAAATTGAAATGATTTAAAATTGCATGTGGAGCTGAAACAAAATATTGAACACGGAAAATGTATTTTCAGTATAAAATAATCCTTCGTGAAAAGAACAAAACGTTACACGTGCATTCTGAAGACAATGACAAACTTACGTTTGCGACTCGAGTATTAAAACTGTCGGTAATCTCTCTACATGCATCGTTCGATACTTATTCCTCAGTTTGTGATACGTAGCAGAAAACTGTGAAAAATATGTATATTGGCAATTTTTTACCCCCGAAGGAAAAAGGGGTGATATGAGTTTAACCCCTATGTTAATATGTGGCATCATAACCCCTTAAATGATAGATCAATTTCAATGCGGTTTTCGTATTATCTTTTTGCTTTATATTTTCCTAGTTACATCTGCATTGAACATAATTTATATGTTACTAGCGACTCACTAGCTTCGCTCGGGTTCGTCCATAGGTTGATTCCCTATACAAACTTTCATCCCCATTTTCACCCCTTAAGGTATGATTTCCGGGATAAAAACTATTTTATACCCTTACCAGGATATCATCTTTTTACGAAATTTAGTCTAATTCGGTCCAATAGTTTCGGAGCTTACTTGGTACAAGCAAACAAACAAAAAAATCTTTCCTCTTTACAATATTAGTGCAGAAGTATAGATAAGCTACGAGTATGGTGTATCTTAGAATATAATTGACTAACATATATAAGTACTAATCTATACATATAATAAAATTGTAACTAAGCCGAATCTGTACATTAAATATTTTTTGGAAAATCTTATTGAAATAGACATTATTATCGATACAGAGGCCGAATCTATAGTTTTTAGGATTTTTGTCTGTCTGTCCGTCTGGGAACGCACCACAACAAAACCACTAGACAAATTTTATATAGGATACGTTTTTACTCCGGGAAAATATCTCTTCCCTGAGAAATCTACACTAAACGTTAAAACGTAACTAGGGACGAATCCGAGCTTAGCGAGGGTGAGTCGCTAGTTTGAATATAAATTTTTCCAAACCACAGTACACTCCGGTTTTATATTTTTAATAATAGATAAATACTTAAAGCAGCGCTTGTCATGGAGGCTCGGCTTTACTACAGTAAGTAGCTATAGCTACATAATTTACATGTACTATACTGTAGTCCCCGATGTGTCTTTAAGCGGTCGCTTTTAAAATTCCCTCTGTCTAAAGCGCTTTTGCTCTTGAATCAGTCAATATGTATGAATAAGCAAAGCTTTTTGTGAATTTAAATTTTGTTTCGTTCATATTAACAGCTTTTATATCTTAATATAGTTAGTAGCTTTTATTATAAGAACCGCAAAGCCGATAAAAAGAGCTTTATTAAACAAGTCCAAAGCTCTAGCTCTACCGTTAATCAGTTTGAAGGATACAATTTTAGTATTTATTTTTTAGAAATTTTTTTTTTACTATAATAGAATTTTGTAGATTTGTTGTTGAAGGCAGTGGTAGCCCAGTGGCAACGCGCTCGCTTGGTAAACCGAGTGAAGCGGGTTAAAATCCTGGGTCTCGCACCTCTGATATTTTCGTGTACGAATCATTTCTAACATGATTACCACTTGTCTAACGGTGAAGGAAAACATCGTGAGGAAACCTGCATATCTGAGAGAACCGAGCAAAAATTTTTGAAAGATGTACAGTCCGCCAACCCGCACTTAGCCAGCTTGGTGGACTATGGCCTGATCCTCCTCGTAATGATGGGAGGCCTATGCCCAGCAGTGGGAGGTTAAAAAAAGGGCTGAATACATACAGAACATTGTATGAAATATAAAGATTTATAAAATAAACCCTTATTATATTATTTTAAATATTAAAAAATAAAATATCTACCATTTGCGAATGGCGAAATTTATTTAAATATAATAATATTCTAGAAAGAATATTATTCTATATATTATATAGAATAATATTTGTTAGTATATTGCAAGCTGAATTAGAACCACTCCAGTTGGTCCAGTTCCAATGAAAATGACTTTTTATGATAATTATGACCTGATTCCTTATCTACGATTGGTTCCAGACGAAGAAACATCTTAACGGCCAACAGTTCAGAAAATGAGAAATGAAATTTTATTTACGCATTCAATTTGATTAAAGCCCGTTCTAAGGTCACCATGAAAACTTTAAAATCATACATTTTTCTGCGGTAATGCATTACCGGAATAAAAATTAGTCAAAAAACTTCAATTAATTTTCAATCAATTAATTCGAGCAACAGTTAATGAGTTATTAAGTCAAACACATACAAAGAGCGCATATTTTAAATTTTTATTAATACATATACATATAAGTAATTTTTTATTAATATATATATATATATATATATATATATATATATATATATATATATATATATATATATAAGCTGTAAAAATTTATATGATAAGTTTTAAAAATCTTATTCCTTTCTTTCTTTTTAAGTATCGTTTTATGTTATGTTAAAGTGCTTATAAGTAATAAACGTTAACTGAAGACTTTATCCGTAAGTGAAGTACACATTAAAACTCGGCTAGACGCAATCACTTAGTCTCGTCTTCATAATAATTATTAAGTATAGTAAAAAAAGTTAACAATGTATATATATTTTTTAACACTTGTAAACCATAGTATTCTAGGTTTGAATGCTGAGTAAAAATTGTTTACTTTACTGTTTTTCATCCTCCTGGTCGATTTCGGCCACGGCTGTATACATACTATATATGTATATATATATATATATATATATATATATATATATATATATATATATATATATATATATATATATATATATATATATATATATATATATACTCTACTTGCTGTGCCAGCGGTCGCCGGTTCGAGTCCCGCTGGGGGCATTCATTTGTGTGATCAGCACGAATGTCTGTACTCCAGTCATGGGTGTTTATATTTATAATAATTATGTATTTAAAGTTATATATGTGTAGTGTATCAACTATCTGGTATCCATAACACGGGCCTCGTAGCTTACCATAGAACTAGATGGTGCTGTGTGCTAATGTCCCAACATATTTGTTTATTTATATACCTACGCTGGAGATATTATAGTGCACAAGTGTTCAAGTAGACACAAGTGCACTCTCTATTATTTTTAACCGACTTCCAAAAAAAGGAGGAGGTTCTCAATTCGACCGTATATATATTTTTTTTTATGTTTGTTCGGGCATTTTTTCGTCGTTTATGAACCGATTTTGATAATTCTTTTTTTGTTGGAAAGGAGATATTCCAAGAGTGGTACCATGATAAGGAAACCAGGATCTGATGATGGGATCCCAGAGAAATCGAAGGGAACTTTCGAAAATTGTAGCGGCGACTAGTGCGTTTGTTAACATTTTCATTAGGTATTTTAAAGCATTACTATTTAATGAAGGTCTGGAGTCGATCTGATGATGGACCCAAAAGATAGTCGAGGGAACTCCTCAACGATTTACAGCAATTACCTGGTGTTTGGGCTTGATTAATTTGTATTGATGATACGTCTACACTAAAAATGGAAAAATAAAAACTTAAAAAAAAAAATTAAAACCGACTTCCAGGCACTGAAAAGTAAAAAATAACTAAACGGGGGTTTTCATTTAGAATAGATACTTAATCAGATTTTTTCGAAGTCGGTGCCAGCCAATACAAATCAAAGCACACCGACTTCGAGAAAATCTGATTAAGTATCTATTCTAAATGAAAACCCCCGTTTAGTTATTTTTTACTTTTCAGTGCCTGGAAGTCGGTTTTAATTTTTTTTTAAAAGTTTTTATTCACTATCAAAATCGAGTGAGACGATACTCTAACACGACTTTCGAGGCACGGGGTTTTGACACCGCCAACTTTCCAGCTCTGGGCTACTTTGGCTTTTTCTGAGAATTTCATAAAAGAAAAACTCAATAACTAAACTTAGCCCGACCCGGGACTCGAACCCAGGACCTCTAGATCTGTGGTCGTACCTACTTTATACTAATACTCTGAAGCAAATATAAAATAACCGTAATGTGTATGCGATGTGTAAGCAACATGACCCCATCACTAGTCCAATAACATAAAGAAACTAAAAATATTTGCTTGACTTTCTTTAGTTATAAGTTTCCACTGTAAGTTTTCGAATTATTTTCTGAATTGAAGAATCAAACATAACTTTGCGAGCAAAAGAGACAATAAAGGCCGCTAACTGTTACAAGTGCTCTTGATTTAACTCAAGTTTTTAACGTTGGACGAATTTAAATGAGGGAACTTTGATGTCATTTGGAAACTTTCGAAATATTATAAGTTATGTGAAGTTGTGTTCGTATAAAATTATTTAAACTTCTATTACGTATATTTGTAACGCAGATATAAAAAAATAATAAAAATCGACTTCCAGTCACTAAAAAGTAAAAAATAACTAAACGGGGGTTTTCGTTTAGAATAGATACTTAATCAGATATTTTCGAAGTCTTTTTTGAATTTTGATTTGAATTGGCTGGCACCATATATACGGTCGAATTGAGAACGTCCTCCTTTTTTTGGAAGTCGGTTTGTAGTGGCAGTGCTGACGCGTACATTTTGACTATATAGCAATTGTATCGCGTCACGAACCCCAGTTGTCCCGTAACCGCCTACCGATTCGTTTGTCACATACATATATTGTTATTAGAGTATATATTGTGCTAGGGATATTAGTATTAACTTGAAGTGAATATAAATACATATGTAACTTTGGACGTTTGATTATCCCTTAGCATACTTAACCATAGTGAACACGCATTATTCACCCACACACACTAAAGGTTGAAAAAGAAATGACTGAAGTTATAAAGGTTTTACAATTTTCTTATTAATGGCTTCAAAGTGTGCCACTTGAACATAAATTGCTTCGACAACGCCACGTAGGATGGAGAAAACAAGAAGGATAAAATGACTAAACATATCTCGAACTATGAGATGTCGTGCGTTAGGTCATTAGTTTTATATTTTTTTTAGTTTTTTCTTTAAACTATTATTTGTGCCAGTGCCAATAACAATTAGGAATATGCGATTCGATTCTTGCGATTTAATTGAATGTGAAATATTTTTTGATGTGAAACTGCTTTAGAAACGTTGTGATTTGAAACTGGATGAAACGAAAATGCGACACTAAAAAGAGACAAACACATAAATATAAAGGATTAAGCTGGCGAGGGAATGAGATAGAATATACTGCCATGTAACCGTTGTTATTGTCTGACAAAATATATATAATAGTATATTTTTTCTGTATATGATATTCTATAAATATATGATTGTAATATGCCTTATTTTATCAACCATTATCCATAATACAAGCCTCGTAGCTTACCATGGAACTAGATGGTGAAGGGTGTGAATGTTCCAACATATTTATTTATTTAATTATTGATTTGATTTAATTTTACTGCGATATTTGTCAAAGAAGTTTTACTTCACCCGCGCGTAAAGGTTATACACACTCATTTTTAAATAACCTTTATTGCTTCTGAATTAAGCCTGTTATTAAGAAAATAATTGTTGGAAAGTGCAAATAACAATCAAATCTACATACTAACAATCTAGACCTGTTAATTCGTTGATTGCAATGTTGTCATAGCTATAACGTCACGCCAAGCGCGCCAAAATGGTTGGCATTTAAAGCATTATTATGATATTTCCAATTTTTTTTAAATTAGTTTTTTGGAGCTAGATATTTTTTTTCCAATTATATAACGATGTAAGCTATTGTATGTAAAAAAAAAACAAAAAAAAAACACGCAAAGGAAGCCTATTAATATTATACAATGTATAATATTAATAGGCTTCCTTTGCGTGTTTTTTTATTATACATTGTATAATATTAATATATAATTACTATAATTTAAACGCTCTTATTTATTTTTATTTAAAAGATAAATCTCCGAAGCCAAATAAGGAAATATTATAAATATTTCCTATATTTTGAATCTTTCTATGAGATATCTTGCCCTAAGCTTTGTCAAAACTTTTATTTTAAGATCAACCAAGTGAAGCCATAGCAAAGAACTAGTATTAAATTCTATACATACAGACTTTATTGCAGAACAAATTTTCCCTTAACTTGGAAGTCACACGATCACAACTCGATGCTATAAGGCGTAAAATTCATCACGAAACAATTTACCCGCAAGGTGCAGAAATATTTTTCCCACGATTGAAAATGGAATAAGAAAACTTTCTGTCGTGGAAATAGGGTATACACCAAAAAGCCATCTAGTTCGCTTCCAAAAGTGCAATTGAGCCGTGATTTTTGCAGCCGCTCTAAGTAAACTATAATCTAGGCCCTAAGTTATAAAGTTAGGGTGTTTACACACTATTATTCCTATAATATTGCTTATATCAAATATTAGAACTTTATTAAAAATTAATGTTTGGGTCCTGGTGGACGTATAAATATAAGTGGACTGTATATAATATTTTTATGCTGGACGCTGGTTGACAATCGTCGTTTTTGATATGCTTTTACATAAAAAAAGGGAAAAAATGAATTATATAAATTAAGGTCGTCCTGTCTGTCGGCCACGGCTCGGAAATGCAAGGGCGCTCCGTCACGTAATGATCGCTCGAAGTGGCTCTCGATGGTAGGGCTGCGACTGCGGCCCCGGCGGTGTCTACCGTTGCGTATATCGTTGCAATAATCCAACTGAAAAATCACTTTTACTTAATAATATTCACTACTACTTTTTACTAATATTCACCTTTCTTACCCTTAATATTATTATACATTAGATCCAGAGGTGTAAAAAAGTACATAATACACATTATCTAAATACTTTTCTATATGGGAATGATATAATTTGAACACGTGATATGTTTAACTAAGCTCGTTTCCTAGAAGCTTTTTTATCAATCTGTAATAGTGAATGTTTCAGTATTGATATTCTATATCTAATAGTTCACTTTTTGACCATCATAAAAAAGCTTCTATAAAAACTAGTATTATAGAGCTGAAATATTTGTTTGTTTGACCGTATTAATCTCTGGAACTGCAGAGTCGATTTGAAAAATGACACCTTACTACAACGATTTGTAGAGGAATAATTCATATTAATATTATAAATGTGAAAGTTTGTGAGTATGTGTGGATGTTTGTTAGTTTTTCACGCCAGAACGGTTGAACGGATCTAGATGAAGTTTGGCACAGAGATAGATTATAGTCTGGAATAACACATATGTCACTTTTTGTCCCGGAAATGTAAGGGTCCCGTGAGATAGGTTTGTTTTCGTTTTCTTAAAGGCGAACCCGAGCGAAGCGAGGGTGAGCCGCTAGTTATAAATAAATTAGCTATGTAAGTAGAACCGCGAGCGAATGCTACAAAGAAATATACTATTCAGCAACCATACAGCATGCCTACCTCTACATTAGGTATACGGGGTTGATCTTTATTTAGGATATTACATCACATTGTTCACATTTAATCGGTCTATTTAAATTATTATTGAATTTAATAACCACTAAAACCATAATATCTATTTCGGCGAAGAGCGTAGTAAAAAGTCTCCTTCAAGTTTTTTTACCACGAAGAAGAAAAAAAATGATAAAAATTACAGTATTTACTTCAGTTAAGGTGTTCTTTCTTAAGCCGTTATTCGTAAATCAAAAGATATTCGTCATTAAACCGAAAGGGATCATGTGTAAATCGCCTTACATCTCAGTACAACCCAATGCTAGACTCATTCGATTTCAATTTACTCGCAATCACGACGGAGGCAGTCAGCGACAAATTGCGCTACGTACCTTCAAAGGTTTGGAGACGTATGATTTAGATTTCAAAATCAAATACTCACGAGTATTTACAAAATTTGCTATTATTTATATTGTATTTCCTACGGTTTCCTCTTCATATGTATTCCTATTTGATCCACAGTAATTTTGCATGAATGGGTTAGCCTGAACAGGAAAATATTACTCTCATATGTTGGCAAAATGTAGCAATACCAATTTGTTTCCTCTTGACCGATTTCTATCACGGCGGCTAATCTTGCTTGCACAGAAAATATTCTCAAGCATTAGCTCAACCATTTTGGTTTTGCTTCTATTAAATCATTCACACAATCCTATAGCAAAATTTACATAACTGCCTATAAATGAAATGCTTAAATAAAACGATTTTAATAATTCTTTAACTTTTAAATGTTGGTAAATCCATTTACGCATACCACCTGTAAACATACATGTGGTTATGTGTACTCACCGTCTATAAAGCCAGTACTTACTGAAACTTAATAGAAACCTTTTCCATCATAATGGAGAGCAATAAGATCACTAAGGCACTGAACCACCACGCCCCGACGGCCCCCTACCTAGGCAGACCCCCTCGTAAACAATAAGCTAGCGGCCCTCCCACCTCGCATTCCTTCGGCTTGCCTGACCTTGGGATTAGATGTAATTTTTAATGAGGTTGTCAACCTCCTCGGTCATGACAACCAAGGGGTTGCTCTCACGGGCCACTTAAATATTAAAGACATCACACATTAACACAGATTGGGTATCTAAGGGGTCTCCCGACACAATAATTCAACCCTAATATTATGGAGCTCATGAACTTAATAGTTAAGCAACCTTTTATAATAAAGCTTTAAGCTTTATTCTATAATCCTGATGAGCTTTAACAATAAAAAAGAAAATCTTATTATTCGCCATAAAATTTTCGCACTAAATATCTTATTTTCATTTAAAACTTTGTCAGTCTACACAAAAAGTTTACAACACTCATTTAATATAATAACGTTAAGTGTAAATTACAAACAATGTAATAAGTATGGACATAAACGTTGGAGAGATTAAATTTTTACATCTCAACGTGTATAAAGTCCGTTTATTTAGGTACAAACGTTGATTAGACTCTCACGAATTTTTCTGAAAAATAATTTCTTCTCCCAAAACCTCCCGTCGAGTATAAACTTGAATAGCTCTCGTAATAGGGATCAGTTGTCTTTGTTAACAACGGAGGATATTTTCTTTGTCTTTACATATAGCGGTACGATACGATTTCTAAATATAGATATATTCAAAATAAATATAAAAGGATTTTTTTTACAAATAGCGATTCATCCTCGCTTCGCTCAGGTTCTTCCCTATGTATTTATATATTTAAATAATATTAAATTATTGAAGTAAAACTTCTTTACGCACGTTTGACTTGGAGGGTAACTTGGGTACTTGGGCTGGTGAATGCGTTTGTTGCCATGGTAACCGTTGTTATTGTCTGATAAATGATATACAATATTATATTCTTTGCTTAAATGATATTCTATAAATATATGAATGTAATATGCCTAATATGCGTTATTTTTAGTATCTCATCTATCCTAATTATTTAAAACATAAATTGATCTTCATAAAGAGTACCTACAGAAGATAACCTACAGAAGTTTTACTTTTTGCGCGTGTACACATTCATACACGCGCTCTTTATTTTTTTTTATATATTTTTATAATATTAAATTATTTGAATATTTTCATACAGAAATACTGAAATCGCGATTAGAAAATAGGGGGTGGGGGTATGAGAAATACTTTATGACCTATTCTCATACATTTTTTTTTAATTATATACGGTCGATCAGTTTCGTAGGAGTACGACCACAAAAAGCGTGACGAGATATTTATATATTAGATAATAAAATCTTAAGAAAGTCGTAACCTTCCCAAAAGGTCTAAAAATCATTACTTATCAGCGTACATTGAGTTGACCGTTGCTGCGCATACAAATTTCGGCCTTAAGTGGCAAAAATATCATGGAAACAAACCCAAAGCCGCTTGCGGCCTCATTTACATATTGCTCGCAAACATCAATTTCAGATTCTTTTAGACATAAACGTTTAATATACGTCTGGGCTATTATTATTATACTAGTTTTTTCTTGTTGATTTGCCTGCATTGAACGTTTTCTTTCTTCTTTATTATATTTTCAGGACTGAAATCCCACGGAAATGCATAACCATACACGATCTAGGGACGGTCATTCTTCTTCATTCGGTCATTCATTCGGTCTTTCATGTAAATCTTTTCAACGGCTTACGCATGATTGAATATTTGCTATATTTAAACGTCTACAACGCTAGATTGTATAGAAGCGCGTAGAACACGGTGTCTGAGCGGTATTTTATAATAGACTTGCTTTATTGAGACAGAATCTAACTATATCTCTAATTTAGACTTAAATAAAATTTATTTGTTGAATAACAAATGATATTGCGTTGCAGATATCAACGTTTACCTCCGTACAATATTTTATTAAAGACATTTAGCACATACAACACAATAAATTAAATAAAAATTATGATATAAATAAAATTAATATAAAAATTAATATAAATATATAAAATATAATAATAAATTAATTAAAAAAATAACACACTAAATTAATTAATACAACACAATTAATTTAAAAAACACTCCCAACACAATAACCTATTAAATGAAGGCATTTCAATGAGCCTAAACATGATATCCCTGTAGTATTTTAGTAGAGATAAGTAACTTGAATATCTCAGGTGATGCTGCAGCATCAGGCCAAGGTGACCATATCATTGCAATGTTATTGAAATCACGGGATACCAAGTTTCGGATCAATTAGATCTGTGGAATTTGCTCATATTCTTTTCTAGAAAAGAGTCTAGAAAAGAGCTGATAGCCAGTTAACGTCTGAATGGATTTTTATTATTTAGAGCTAAGAACATTTTCGATTAAGTCACCTTTAAAGCAAAATAAACTTAATTAAAATCGATTCATCCGTTCGGGTACTACGAATCCACAGACAGATACACAGATACACACGTTAAACTTATAACACCCCTCTTTTTGCGTCGAGGTTTTATAACATATTATTAAAATTGGCCTGTATAGATCTGTTCAGTGAAGTTGGCTGCAGTCAGCGATATTCGGGCAGGAGAGCTTTTCTTATTTATTTCACTAGTAATATTATCGTTGACATGTTTCGCTCAGTTTGTAGTGATCCTACTTGGTGTGCCAGAAGTCGCGGGTTTGAGTCCCGCTGGGGGCATTCATTTGCATGATGAGCATGAATGTTTGTACTCCAGTTATGGGTGCTTATATTTATAATTTGTATGTATTTAAAGTTATATATGTGTAATGTATCAACTGTCTGGTATCCATAACACAGGCCTTGTTGCCTACCATAGAACTAGATGGTGCTTTGTGTTAACGTCCCAACATATTTATATATTACTAGCGACTCACCCTCACTTCGACGAACCCGAGCGGGTTCGTCCGTAGGTTGTTTCCCAAAACAAACTTTATTTTTTTTTTGGTTTTAATTTTTTTCGTGGAACCCTATTTTTTTTCTAAAATAAAAGTAGCCTAAGTTACTCCCTATTACATCAGCTATATGCCAGTGAAAGTCCCGTCAAAATCGGTCCAGTCGTTTCAGAGATTAGCCAGAACAAACAGACAGACAGACACAAAAATTGTAAAAAAAATTGTTTTGGTATATGTACCGTGTATACAACCATATACATTTAGTAAAAAGTGGCTATTTTAATATTATAAACAGACACTCCAATTTTATTTATTTGTATATATGAATTTTGGTAGTTAATTATTAACTTACTTTTATATTTAGTTTGTTATATATTTTTATCGCAGTCAATTTATCATTTTGTACAGAAAAAACTTTTTTATATACATTCTATCGACTAATAAAAAAGTTTGTATGATCGTAAAACCCTTTATTCAATTGAAATACGTTATACTGAGAATTCCAACTGAAAGTTGATATAGTTCACGATAAAATGTGAGGTATGCTACGGCGAAAATATTTACCTGTATTATTGGTGAGTAAATAATAATATATTGTAATGTGTTTTTTCCATGAAAGAAAAATTATTTAAGTGAGTGTCGATGGCAAAATAACATATTATGTTGCAATTGGAAATAATGGAAAATGTCGAGAGTAATTCAACGGTTTCTATTAAAAATGTATGTATACTGCATTATTGGAATTTGACAAAAAAATTTTTTTTAGTCAGAATCTAACGCTGTTTATGTTTGATAGCCTATTGTTCTGTTAATAGTGAATAAGACCTAACTTGCTAACTGTACTGTATGTAGACGAAAAGACTTCTGTGATAACATTTTTACTAAATTAAAACAAAATCATATCAAAGAATATTTTTCTTACAGGATTTTTGGTCATTTAACGAAATGAATAATACTAATATTGATACGATTGAGAACTAACTAGATACACATTTCGGTGTGATCCAAGCTTCTTGGTTTATTTTCAACAAAAGGATTTTTTTTATACTTAATAAATGCCTGAGATTAGGCGTTCGATTCCTGCGCGAGGAATATTTATATTTATTATAAAGTAATCACAGTAAAAACTACAGTTTTACTTACATCCTAAAATTTTTTTATAAAAACTTCACATAGGTATGTTTTTATATTATTTTTGCCTGATCTTCTGAACATTGTTAAATATTTTTGGAGGATTGATTATTTCTAATACGTGAATGTAATATTGGATTGTAACACGTGGTTCATTAAAGAAGTATCGTGTCTTACTCGTATTCACCCACTATATCGAATTTCTGAGTTTCACGCGTGCCTAATTTGTACTTTTCTCGGTAAAGAAATTCTTTGAAGAAACGAAATGTCTTGAAAGAAATTATTTATCATATCTTCAAGACAAAAGCCTGATTGATTGCTAAAATAATTATATGTTCTCCATTCACTTCATGCTCTGTTTGAATATGCTCAGTAAGTCTTTTGTTTTTGTTTCCTTAGTCTACGGTTATATTAAATGATTAATGTATATTATGTAAATATAGGATAAAGTACAAGCAAATTTAAAAATAAAGATGTGTTCTCAAAGTTATAAAAGGAGTAAGGGATCAAACAAAACAAGGGAGAGGTTATAATCTGGTGCTAACGCGGCCATAATTCAGTAAAGTGGCGCGTAGCTCAGACTCTACGGATTAGTGAGAATCCTTTATAAATTTCTGCTTAACCTATTATAAACAACGAAGGTTGTGCTTTTATATGTAATGTTCAAAATGATGAGCTTAAAATAAAGCTATGAGTGTATTTTGAATGAAAGCTCTTTCTTGTGGCCTTAAATAATAATAGTTTGTTAATTTAAATTAAATAGTTTTTAGTTAATAATTTGTTTCGAGAGTGGCCTTTAGAACTACCTGATTTTATTTATAGTATTAAAAGTAAGTAGTACTTAGTCTTTAGTAAAGCTTGAAATATAAAAATACACTCTAAAATTAAAAATGTATATATACATCACGAGTTAGATTTTCGCCTTATACAGACTTATTTATGTTTGCCATGACAGAAAATATTTACAATGATTTAAAGTTATTGAATTTTCTGCGAGTGTCATGTAAATAAAATATGGTATAGATATCATTGGCTAAATTATTGCCATGTTGGCTAAGCAGAGTATATCTGAGATGTCCAATTCCCGATAAATCGAATATATAAATAAATCCGACTTGATGTCATTGAAAGTAATGATGTTAACCTTTAAAGCATCCATCGTCTGCAGCTTATTGAGCTGTGACTTATCGTAGCTTGATAAGAAAAAGCAATGGCATTAAATCATAATATTTTGGTGGTCAATTCAGTAGCCAAATATATAATACTAGCGACTCAACCTCGCTTCGCTTCGAATTCGGCTCTAGACAAAAACAATTATATCCCGCGGGAACCGTACATTTTCCCGGGATGATATAGCCTATAGCCTTCCTCAGTTAATGGGCTATCTAATGCAAAAATAATTTTTCAAATCGGATTAGTAGTTCACGAGATTAGCGCGTTCAACCAAACAAACAAACAAACTCTTCAGCTTTATAATATTAGTATAGATTAATGTGATGAAGCTGTTTTTTTATTTGTAGTGATTATTAGTTCACTAAAAAAAAGATAGATAAACTAGATATTTATTTTTGTACGACATTTGTATAGGTATCTACTTAATATAATAAATTAATCGACTAATTTCCTTCATCTCTATTCTACGTGACAATATTCATTGGCGAGGTAATCTGTGTTCAACTGCAACGCTTTAAAGCCAGTACCTGGGCGACCGAGCTTCGAGAGTTTTTGGTCGAAAATACAATTTTCTTAAAAAAAAAAAAAAACTTGGACTAATACAAAAAAAAATTAAATTAAAAACTTCGTATCCGACTGGGATTCGAACTCGGATACCTGTGATTATCAAACTTGCACCTTGGCTGCTTGACCATGATGCTATAGCCCGAGCGCAAGAAGTTATCAACCATATTTTGCATGGAATAATGCGAAAGAAAACCTTCTCGAAAAAAGTTCTCGAGGAAGAATAGAATACAAGAATTGCTCGTATAAAAAAATAGATAAACCACAAAAATTAAATTAACATAATTAAAAAAGTCGTTACTCAAGTTTCAATGTTAATTTTAAGACTACTATTATAATTTTTTTATACATGAATAAAAATAAATTTTTATTCATGTATTTTTAACATTCGGGCAATAAATTCCCTTTTTATTACCTTTTTATTACTCTATTCCTTATCCATAATTTCAATTTGAAGAAACCTTGAAATTTTGATGATTGAATTTGTGGGTATAAATTGTAAAGACTTATAGGCATGAATATTTGACACTTCCAATGGATTTTTCTTTTGATGTTTTATCTTGTATATTAGTAGTTTTTAGAAGTCTTGATAGTGGAATAATATAGGTATTTTATATAATATAATATATTTCAGAGAAAATTCCTCAAAAAGAAAACTAAAAAGAAAATTCTAAAGCTAAAGCTTTAAAGGTATCGACATAAAATTCCAAAATACACAATATAAATCTTTTAAAAATAAGTTTATCCATTACTTCGCTCGGGTTCGTCCCTAGGTTGATTCTCCATTTTCACTCCCGTAAAGGATGATTTCCGGGATAAAAACTATCCTATATCCTTCCCAGGGTCTCACACTATCTTCTTACCAAATTTATTCTTAATCAGTTTAGTAGTTTTTGAGCCTATTCGGTGCATACAAACAAACAAACAATCAAATCCTTCCTCTTTATAATATTAGTAGGTATAGATAATTGTTACCATAACAAATTACAGTTTAATTTTAAATGACGATTGCATTATTTCTAATTAATGTTAAATTTACATTGAATTGTTTTTCATAGATATATTATAATGTACATAATACATATATTATGTTAAATTTAAACTTTCGGTTGTGTTACAGAACTGTCATCAAAGGCCATAATTGTCAATTTGCATATGGTTTAATATGAAATGTGATTGAACACATGATGAAATGATTTGCTTCTGAATAAATTTATTTTGCATCATTGTTTTGTTTGTACTTCAAATTTTGGTGATAGTATTATGATATATGATATAGTGTTTAAGTGTATTCAGCCTTATTTAACATCCCACTGCTGAGCACGGGCCTCCTTTTAATACCAGGGGGATTAGGCCATAGTCCGCCACGCTGGCCAAGTGCGGGTTGGTGGACTGCACATGTCTTTATAAAATTTGCTAGGTTCTGACAGACATGCAGATTTGCTCACGAAGTTTTCCTTTATCATAAGACAAGTGCTAATCACGTTGGAAATAATTCGCACATGGAGATATCAGAAGTGCGAGACCCGGGATTTGAACCCGCTTCACTCGATTTCCCAAGAGAGCATATTACCACTGAGCTATCATATAATATTTAAGTATCTACAGAGAAATTGTTAGCTAAACAGTGTTATCAAATGACGCGTAAGGACACGGGGTATCTCTGTGTAGTTTAACCAACTTTTCCGGGACTCAATTACATATAGACTATGTTTTTAGTCATAACACGTGAGTAAAGTCGTGAAAAGTTAGTTCTTTGTTTGTAAGTAAATAATTTTGTTTTCAACTTCAACATTAATATTATTTACATTTGGCGCGTCTGTAATAAGTTAATTATGATGAGATCTCACTTTTAATAATTTCGTGGAAATATTTTATTTTATATTAATAAAGAAATTGGTGTCTGCTATTTCACAAGCTTACTATTCGTCGGGGTTTTTTTTCTGGAGTACAATCCATTTATCTAATGTTGTGAAAATGCGGCAATTTTCAAAAGTTACTGAAGAAATAAACAATGATCTTATTACACAACATTCAAGTCAGTTCAGCCATTTTTTTGTGATAATATGTTAATAGTTACATAAATGATGATAATAAATCCCCATAGAACCCATGAAGACCCATGAACGATTATCATACTTAATTTAGACTTTCTAATATATAGTAATATAGTAAACTTGTTTGTGCCCGTGGCTTCGCGCGTAACTCGGGTGGGGATCAAAATTAGCCTATGTCTAAATAAAACCTTTTCAGTGGCTTAAGAGGGAAAAGGTTTCTATAATAGATTAAAATTGTATAGATTTAAAAAGATACTGCCTAATATAACGATAATATATATTATAAACGTTTACATTTCATTGAAATTACTAGCGGCTTTCCCCCAGTCTGTTGGACTATGGCCTAATTCCCCTTGTACTAAAGGGACGCCCCTGCCCAGCAGTGGGACGTTAAAGAAAGGGCTGAATACATTACATACATTGGTTGACAAAAAAGTTTGAAGAGCTGGATAACTTTTAGCCTTTTTAAGCGTCGTTTTATTTCCACTAGACTTATCATTTTATAGCATAATCTACTAATAGGTAATCAATTCACATTAACTAGTTATGGCGGCTTGGTTGAAAATCAACCATAATTCATTAAGTTATATATTTATTGTCTTGCGTATCTATACTCTATACTAATATTATAAAGCTAAAGAGTTTGTTCGTTTGTTTGTTTGTTTGGTTGAACGCGCTTATCTCAGGAACTACTAATCCGATTTGAAAAATTCTTATAGCATTAGATAGCCCTTTAACTAAGGAAGGCTATAGGCTATATCTCATCCCGGAAAAATGAAAGATTCCCGTGGGATAGATTTGTTTTTACCTAGGGACGAACCCGAAGCGAAGCGAGGGTGAGTCGCTAGTATTTAATATTAATCTAATCTCAATTTGACCTTTGATTTGACAGACTTTAACGATAAACATATGAGTATATATGCGCGTGTGTGTCAAATACATGGTAGTGTGTGCAATGTTTTTTTTTATTGATTTAATGTAGTTTTTATGCATAATAAAAAAAATTAGCATTCTGCACTCCTTTTTGATATAACCTATAAGTGTGAGAAATTTCATACTCCTCCGTCCGCGCAATTTTCTTAAAAAGGGGTACAAAATTTTTGCTTCACGTAATAATATATTGATTTGACAATTATTGTACAATATTAAAATATATTTGCATTCAATAATAAAATTTGGATGATTCTGATCTATCTTAAGCAAATTTATTAAGTTATCTTAATAATTTAAAAAAATACATAAATTCATACAATATAGATACTACATTCGTAGTATATTTACTAAATGTTGACCCCATTAGATATAGGCATGAAATAAAAATTTACGATGCTTCACATTGAAGTTGAAGATTTTTGTCGTGAAACGTGAAGTAAGAGAATGTGGAAAGTCGTTGTTATCGTCATAGTTTTATCATAAGTTGGGCTCCGACCTCTCAAGACCTTTTAGCGAGTGGCAGTTAGAAAGTTTTCACTGCTATGTTATGCGGTGTTATTTAATACTTGGAAAGAAAAAGTTTTGTGATTTCTATAAACATACATGTCATGAACATTAAGATTGTTTACAAAGGCCTATCAAATATAAAACAAATAAATAAAATTGAAGTGTCTGTTTCTAACGTCAAAATAACAGCTTTTTACTAAATTCATATACGGTATTGCGTGTATAGAAAGTATAAACGTTACTAGTGAGAAAAAACGCACGCATTTTTTTCAGCGTTTTTTTTTCTGTCTGTTTGTTCCGGCTAATCTCCAAAACGGATGAAACAGATTTTAACGGGATTTTCACTGCCAAATAGCTAATGTTATAAGGAGTAACTTAAGCTACTTTCATTTTAGAAAAGAAAAGAAAGAAATTTATTGGTCCGCGCAAAAAAAATAAAACCCATGAAGGAACCAGTAGTCACAAAAACCCAACGAAGCATTCCTCTTCTTAATGGGGCACTGCAAGATCACTTACGCACTTATGCCTGCCGATGCCTGGACGGCTGGCCCACCAAGGCAGACTTCCTTCCGAACAATAAAGCCGGCTTACCTGCCAGCCATGCATTCTTTTGCTCGTCCGACCTTGGGATTAGGGGTATTTTTTACCACCCCGCCCACGACAGCCAAGGGTTTGCCCTTACTGTTCACTCCAATATTAGTAAAGTACGGGAGTGTGCCGAAAAGTAACCTCCCTACTAAATAAATTGACGATTCTAAGTATTTAAATTTTAATGATTTTTGAGAAAATTCTTCATGCGACTCGCACTTGATTAATAATTGATAATAATAATAATTAATATTATAATTTTTATAATTGTTTTAAAATATACTTAGTCGAACAGCATTTTGGGACAATGTAAGTTTAACATACAATTATAGTGAATTTTTTTATAAGAAACAGGTTTAATAAAATTTATAATATAGATCACCATAAGCTCACTTAGTTATATAAGATGAAAATATATATATATATATGTACCAGAGGATTCGCGTCTAGAAATACAAAAACAAATCTATCCCACGGGAACCGTGAAAAACTAGGCTATGTGTTATTCTGATTTTTGCGAGAAAGAGTAACAAACATTCATACATACATCCATCTATACATCTTCACAAACTTTCTTCAAATCTATTCGTAGTTATGAGGATCGACTGAAAGACTTTAAAATGCAATCTCTATCAGATCGAAGACATAATTATGCTTGACAACCTTTTTCTATTTAAACTTGTAAGAGGTGTATTTGACTCCGAATGGTTATTGACCCAAATCGACTTTGCCATACCATCAAGACTACCTAGATCAAATAATGTTTCATTATTTCATGAAAAATTTTGTAAAACCAACCTGGGTCATAATGTGCCACTTAATAGAATGATACGATCTCACAAAACATTATGCTCAAGCCATAATATTGATATTTTTTCTGATTCTCTTTATAAATTTAAGAAAACCATAAAACTTAAATTTCTTCATTCTTCTATTAATGGTTAATTAATTATTGTAATAACTAAAAAACACATTTTTATATTTTTGTTTGAGTACATATACTAACTTTTAATTAAAAAAAAATTTTGTTGCTCACTAAACTATTAGTACTAAGTATTATGTTGTTGTCTTATTAGAATGCAGTGTTGCTTATAATTAGGGCATCATTTAGTCTGGATCTTCTTTTGTTTATTAGCATGTACAATTGTAAAAATGTATGCTCTGTTAGCGACCTATGTAATAAATAAAATAAATAAATAAATAAATAAATAAATAAATTTATAATATTAGTAGGATTTACTAAGAAAATTTTCTCATAAAGAAGTCCACGTTATACATTGATGTTTGTAACAATTTAAAGCGTCTGAATCCTCGCATTAAGTATTAGCGGCTAGAATGGAAGACCGTAAAATGAGCTCCGACCAAGTGCATGGAAAGAAACGTAATCCGTTAAAAGGTTTCCGCGGAAATGTATAATGGCACGAAGGAGCTTTCACATTGACTGGTAAACTATATGAACCATGTTCAGTGGTACATGTTGACTTCCTCGGATTTTTTATTTATTTTTCTAGATAACTTATTGAGTAGGAAACCTAAAAAGAAAGGTGGAACCTAAAAAGAAGAATCCTAGAATTTCGAAAGAAGAATGGAATATATTTCATATCATAACGAACCCTTTCCTTTAATTATTAAATTTAAATACATACATACAATTTTTGCTTTTAAATTACTATTTTTAAACATTTATTATTTTTTAATTTCCTTACTGGTAATATTTATATTATTTGTTGTTATTGACATTGGGTCACCGAATTTTATATATGTATTTTTTATTTTGAGAATTCTCATTTTAGTACATTTGGAGAAAATAAGCTGTCACAGATAGACTGACTGTGCAGATAAAGAATACCATTCTAAATACTCTTAGTTACTGTGAAGTGTCCATATTATAATATTATAGTTCATATTGGTGCTTTCATTTCAGGTTAATTATTATCTGTAAAATAAGGTAATAGTTCTGCATAAATTATGGATAGTTTTTTATTATTTTACAAAATGCTAGCGAAACACCCTCACTTCGCTCGGGTTGGTCCCTGGCTTGATTCCCCATACAAACTTTCAGCCCCATTTTCACCCCCTTAAGGGATGATTTCCGGGATATAAAGTATCCTATGCCCTTCCAAGGGTCTCAAACTGTCTTCTTACCAAAATTCATCTAAATCGGTTCAGTAGATCTAGAGATTTTTTGTATTTTTATAGTTTTTACATGAATACACTTCATACAGTGTCAATAATACAATGATACCATGTACATATACCAAAATTTTTATTTCTTATCAATTATAGGTAAATTTTTATTAAGTAGTTCTAATAAATATTTTAAAAACATTAAATATGAAAAGTATATTTTTTAAATTACAATAACCTATAAAATATATTTTGTTTAAAATATTAATATAGAAAAATAAACCAAATCGCTAATATGTGCGAAGTCCTTTTTCAACTCCCTGCAATTCAATAGAAGACAGCTGAAGAATGTAAACACGAGCTTTTCTTGCTGCCCCACTATTTCCTTTAAACGTAATTTGTGTTCAAAATGTACTGAAATTAGCTTCAAACATAAATATAGGATTGTAACGCACTTTAAGGTCTTTTTATTTTTAGATATAATTTACTGGGGTTTTTTTTTGGCAAGATCTTTATGTCTTTGCCAGTTTATCTATACATATAATTAATTTACAACTGATCGCTGTCTGTACATGGAAGATATTTGAGAAAAATTATTGTATTCAGCCCTTTTTAACGTCCCACTGCTGGGCACGGGCCTTCCTTCAATACGAGGGGAATCAGGCCATAGTCGACCACGCTGGCCAAGTGCGGATTGGCAGACATCACATGTCTTTCGAAAACTTGTTAGGTTCTCTCAGACATGCAGGTTTCCTCACGATGTTTTCCTTCACCGTAAGGCAAGTGGTAATCATGCTAGAAATGATTCGCACATGAAAATATCAGAGGTGCGAGACTCGGGATTTGAACCCGCTTCACTCGGTTTCCCAAGCGAGCGCGTTACCACTGGGCTACCACTTGCCTAAGAGAAAAATTATTATTGGGGGTCTTTATTAACGCAATATATTCTATAAACGATTATATTTTAACGTCATAAAAGTAAAAAAAGGAAATCAATACTAAATATTTTGTTATCTTCTTCCCCTTCCTCTTTCCGTCTTGAGATATTTTTTTCTTATATAATTATTAATAATGTACAATATACATAAAGTAACGGATTAATAACTGCGTTTATATTTATGAAATCAAAATCCCGAGTGCGCCAAGTGCTTTACGAATATCTAATGACTGCCAATAAATGGATTTCGAGTTAAGTTAATAAATTAACAATAACAAAGTTTAACACTCGTGACACTCCTAGCAAAAGTTTAATAATATGAGAATTTATCAAAAATTGTAAGATTGAGATGAAAACAGTATGTAAATATTATTATACCAGATGCGTGTCAGTCTCCTTGCAGAAAATACTGACCTTTCATTTAATTACATTCTATCAAAAATTTACAAATCAAAGTATACTCGTATGTACATAGAAGCGAGTATGTAGCGTTATTGTTATTATATAATAGTGACTCATTCTCGCTTCGCTCGAATTCATTCCTAGGTACGTTTTAATGGTTAGTATGGTATAGATAGTCGGTCCCTTGCTCTGTGAAAAACAAAAACTAATCTATCCCACGGGAACCATATTTTTCCGGGATAAAAATAACCTATGTATTATTCCAGACTCTAATAATAATATTAAATAGTACTAACCAACTGTAATCTATCTCTGTGACATATTTCATCCAGATCCGTTCAGCCGTTCTGGTGTGATTGAGTAACAAATCTATCCATCGATTTATAATAGTTATATGATTCATAATAAAATAGCAACAAACGTGTAGTAAATAATATACATGTCCGCCAACTCACACTTGGTCAGCGTGGTGGCCTATGACCTTATACCCCTTGTACTGAACGAAGGCCCGTGCCCAGCAGTAGAACGTTAAAAGGGCTGAAAACATACATACATACATACATAAATACAAATAATATACAACCAGGATTAAATTAAAGAAGATACATCTGCTCAACCATAAATTGATGAATCTCAAAAGTTACAGCAAAATATATTTCGACGGAACCACAGTAACTAATAATATAAGTATTTAAGACACCATCACTTTTTGTCGAAATGTAACTTCCAAGGCCGTTACCAGAACAATAGCACAAATAGTGAAGAAAAAAAAGTCAGAACAGTGTTTCCTCCTTCAATGTCTTCCGATAGTCCATTATTTTTGGCAGCAGCGAAATTGGCCCGCTAATGCATCTATTGTCCGTATTTCAACGCTATATCGGAATAGGCCGACATTTTGTTTGAGATAAAGTGGGGTTTTACTGATTGAAATTCTAGCTGGCTGCAAAGTGTTTTTAACGATCGGTATCGTATTATTTAGGGTTAAGTAATTATTTTACTAAATGTTTGTAGAATATTTATAGCTTAGTTTGGCTTCTATTAGGAATAGTACCCCCTAATTAAAAAAAAATATTGAATGATGATTAATTGGACTATTATACATACGAAAGTTTGAACAAACACACACGGTTACTTCTTGACGTCGAAATTACTGGATGAATTTGGATGAAATTTAGCTCATAGATAAACTTATGATCATATATGAGGGTAAACATATTATAGGCTCTTGTTGTTGTCAAGCGAGGGTATAACGCAAGTAATATTATGTAATTTAAAAAAAATATTTTAATGATGCATAGTGCTCAAGAATAGATATACCATTTTACTCAAGTATACACCCGAATAAAAATATATTATCTATTATTTATTCTGTATAGTTCAATGAAACGGTAAACTGTAACTAAATTTTTTGTGAGAATAAACTAATTTTGTAGCCCAACCAAGAACCCAAACATTGGCTTGATAGATCACTTTGTGTACTTATCAAACTTTGATTTCGAAGAGTCTTCTGAAAATACATATTATTATCATAACACCGCCACAGTCCCTCAGGCTTCCGATCTAACATTGTTATCTTGTATCACAAAGTTTACATATGTATACATCATTAATTCGAGCTCAAATTAGAGATTCACCCATCGAGTTTCTGAGAAACACTTCCCGTAAACGTATACTTGATGAATAATTATCGACGTCGATTCACGTAATTACATATTTGGGGAAGCAAAATTTTGGAGTAACTTCTTAATTGTTCCTTCGAAATATCGTTTAATATTATTGTAACAGAGTTAAAGTACAATTAATTTTTCTCTTATGGATCGTTTAAAATTTATAGAAGTTATTCCAGATTTAAATAAATAAATAAGTTGGGACATTGACACAGCACCATCTAGTTCCATGGTAAGCTTCGAGACTTGTGTTACGGGTACCAGATCGTTGATACACTACACATAATATATAACTTTAAATACATACATATTATAAATATAAACACCCATGACTGGAGTACAAACATTCGTGCTCATCACACAAATGAATGCCCCCAGCGGGACTCGAACCCGCGCCCGCTGGCACAGCTAGTAGGGTCACTACAAACTGAGCCAAACCTGTCGTCAAATTGAAACCTGTTTAGAATTTTCGATCCGTTAAACATCTTTTAATTGGACTTGGGTTATACTCTGTACTGAAATAGCAAATTTCCATCGTCCATCTATCGTCGTATGGTCCAGCTTCGTCACAGTAGGTAGAAAAGAATATATTAATACTACAGCGTCATGATATCGCACTTTGGCCGCCTTATGATATGGATGACACGTTTGGCTCAGTTTATAGTGACCCTACTTGGTATGCCAGAGGTCACGGGTTCGAATCCCGCTTTGTGTGATGAGCACGAATGTTTGTACTCCAGTCAAGGGTGTTTATATTTATAATATATGTATATTTAAAGTTATATATGTGTAGTGTATCAACTATCTGGTATCCATAACACAGGCCTCGTAGCTTACCATGGAACTAGATGGTGATGTGTATTAATGTCCCAACATATTTCTTTATTTATGATTCGAAAGTATATTAAAGCTGTTTAAACACTATGTATAGGCTATACGTAGATAATAATGTTATATTATAGTGAATATTGCAATACATAGATATAATAGTATGAATATTTTACTAAAAATCAAAAGTGCTTCTACATAAAATAAGAACCTCGTATAAGTTTAATATTCGAAGAAATATTTACAGAAGGTCCATTCATGTTTGAAACGTTGCGTGTTGCGGTTTCAAAATGGAACTGTTTGCTTTTAAAGTCTGACAATGGCTAAAAGGACTTACAAAATGTGCATTTATTCTGTAAATATTTATAAGAAACTTTAAATATCTTATACGTTAAAGTTAGCAAGTATTAAACGCGGAAGCTACTGATTGTTTAGAGGATTTCTTAATAATTTAGTTTTAATAACGTTTCCTGTATTTCAGAGAAAACTCAAACTGTAAAGTCTTCATCTGATCTTTGTCCAGTCGTGATTATCATTTCACTGGACTTTGAAAGTAATAAATAGGGAGCGCATACTTGTGCACTATACAAAATCTAGAGAAATTGGCCAAACCGACCAATGTTTTGAGATGACATTAATAACTTTCATTTTTAAATTCCAAAATCGAAAACAGAATTCGCGTTTATAACTAAACTAATGATTTAATGCTTCGCTCGGGTGCATTTTAAAGGGATAAAAATAGTTGATATGAGTGTACCTTAGGAGATGCTATCGTGAGTATTTTTGTAAGTCTTTTTAAGACCTGCTATTTTTTAGTACATTGTGTTAATGTATTTGTCAAAGTTAAGCCTTTTTTAAGTTTAAAACCTTTTTTTTATTATTGACAAAACACTATCGTTATTGACAGATCTTGTACAAATTATTTACATATTTTTTTTTCGTTTATCGTTCTTTCTATCAGTGAAAGCCGTATCAAAATCTGTTGCGTGGTTTTGAAAAAATAAGCGGGGAAACAGACAAAGGCAGACAGCGACTGTTTTATACTATGCATTATATATACATACATAGATAAGGGACTTACGCACGAACTATATTTTGTATTTTCCCATGAAAATGAAGGAATTTAGCGCACAAAATTGTTAACCTGTTAATTTTTAATCCTGTTAATAATAGTTTTTGTTTAATAAATTTTACTATGAAAACATCTCGGTCGAACCAGTTATTCTGTTTACCCGAGGGTATGAGAATTTTTGAAGTAAATGTCCTAAATGTCAACTTGAGTTATAAATTATCACCACACTTACTTAAAATCCGAATACGTACAAACAGACATACAGATTTATTCAACAACTGTGGTTTTGGGGTCTATATTCTGTACGCAATATATGACTGTCAAGTCATTGTTTTTAAAGAGTATTTCATATTGTACAGATTTCGCTTTGTTACTATTTAACTATAAGTATGGATCAATTGCAAATTATAACTGAGCTTAATTGCAATAGAAAGTTCTCATTTACTTTCATCGTTCATATATTATTAAGCTCTTATCAAATGTTAGTATAAATCAGTGGAATTTATTTTGTAGTCGAATTAACAAAAAAAGATTTAATATTAATTATTGTTTGTAGGGCAATATCTCAAACTTTTATTTAATATACTAACAACTCAATCTCGCTTCGCTCGGGTTCGTCCCTAGGTACGTTTTTACGGTTAGTATACAAGATATAGACTATATATTATATACATAATATGTATATAATATATAGTCTATCTATTATATTAGAAAATAAATAAATAAATAAAATAAATAAATATGTTGGAACATTAATACACAGCACCATCTAGTTTCATGTTAATCCACCAGGCCTGTGTTATGGATAACGGATAGTTGATACACTACACATATATAACTTTAAATACATATATATTATAAATATAAATACCCATAACTGGAGTACAAACATTCGTGCTTATCACACAAATGAATGCCCCCAGCGGGACTCGAACCCGCGCCCGCTGGCACAGCTAGTAGGGTCACTACAAACTGAGCCAAACCTGTCGTCAAATTGAAACCTGTTTAGATTTTCCGTTAAACATCTTTTAATTGGACTTGGGTTATACTCTGTACTGAAATAGCAAATTTCCATCGTCCATCTATTGTCGTATGGTCCCAGAATGCCCCCAGCGGGACTTGAAGCTGTGACCGCTGGCACAGTAAGTAGGGTCACTACAAACAAAGCCGAACGTGTCGTCAAATATAACATAATTTTTTTACAACTTAAACTTGACGTATTATTGGCGATGGTAGGTCCGCCACTATTGAAAGTAATCCGGAGTACTGATTCCCATACAAAGTAAACAGTTCTGAACTTTTCGATTTTCCAGCTGTTCTTAAAGTTCTTTTATAAACATAGATTACATACATAAGAATAATGTATGATGTGTTTTTTATATATGTAACTGTAAATTTATAATTTAATACTTTCTTAGATTTACGCGAATATTAGACATTTAAATAAAACTATCTTTTCGGATTTTTTCGCGGATTTATTTTGATTTTTTTAAATAATATTCATTTTATTTTGATTTATTTTGAATTTATAATTTTTTAATTTGAGTGTTAACTATTGACAAACGTCGAAATTGCGAACCCTAAAGAGTAAACCGGAATAAAAAGTATATTAAATAAAAAGTTCATGCAATAAAATATTATAGTTTGAAAAGTATTTTTGTAGAACACAAATTCAAAAACATTGCAAATGCAATGTTTACAGGAAAAATAAAATTAATAAGGCAAATCAGATTTCATCTAATTTGATTTGCTCAGATAACAAGCTACAGCTCTCAGACCCATTTATTTCGAGGAATACTTGAATTATTCATGTTATTTACTTAAATTACTCGATTTGGAAAATTAGTCAAACGTTGAATTCTTTGTTTTGAATATTTTACAAAGTCGTTAATGTATCACTGACAAGGTATTTTTCTGTAAGTAGCAATTGAAATGTTAAACATATTCTTTTACTTAGAATAACTCTTTTATAAATAGAATATTTTTTTTATAGCGCTTATAATTTTTTTTATTAAAAATCTGAGCCTCCCCGAGCGACGTGTACGACCTATACGTTCGGCGCACCCTGGGCAATCAGAAATTTATTAACGCTGATTGGCTAATCCTTTCACCACGATGGCAATCAAAAGATCGACACGAGAAGAAGAAGAAGATTAAAAATCTTATTAATTTTTTTTATTAAAAATAACGTGTGTGTACTTATGTAAGCTCGTAAGAAGTTATAGTTCTTTGGCGTAACAGAACAAAAATAGCTAAAGATTTCATCCCGTATGTCACAACTCTCTGTTTGTAACTAAATCATGTCGCTTTCAGTTAACTTCATCATGTCGCTTTTTGGCTGTCAGTGTGCAAGCGCATCGCAAATAAAAATTTTACTCTCATATTTTTTCCAAACGTGCCAAAAGAACGTATAACTTCAAAAAATAACTATTTTCTTGTTGAACAATGTCGATTTTAGTTGTTTTGCTATATTCTATGGAAATTTACTATATCTTCCAATTATAGATATGATGATATGATAATATATTTTAACATTCTACGTGTCTATTTATTGCGTTAGCTTTATTAAATTATTCAACAATTTTTTTTAGAATTTACGCCATTTCTTTATAGTTAAAGTCTTTTTCCATTGATCAAAAAGTAATTTCCAAAGTATTTTTGTACTGAGACTTATGTAGGTGGTGATAGACGTGCGGAGGAAATGTATGTAAACGCACGACTTCGCATAAGACCGATACCGCAGAATATTTCTTTCATACGTTATTTCTAATTTTTGCTAGTTATTAAATCTATTCGTGTATAGTAAGATAAAATTATGTTAATCTTTTATTTTTGCGTCCTCTTTTCTATTACGGATGAGCCGGCTATATTACGAGTTAAGGTTTTGATATCATGAAAGGGCGTTATTCTTTGGATGTTTAGTCCTATAGTATGACGTACACTATTTGGTACAAATATAATATCCTCCTAAGCCATCGGCGAAACCAGCCAATTTTTTTTTTTTTTTTTTTTTTATGACATTCAGTGACAAACGAGCAGACAGACCACCTGATGGAAAGCAGCACCTGTCGCCCATAACACCTACGGTTCATGCATTTAGGTTTTAAGTAACAAAAATGCAGAACCACAGGTGCGTTGTCACTGTGAGGACTAAGATCATATGCCTCTTGCCTGTAATTGCGCTGGCTACCTTATCCTTCATACCGGAACACAACAATGCAATCATTGTTGCTTGGCGGCAGAAATAGATAAGGGGGTGGTACCCATCCAGTCGGACTCCTCAGGCTTGACAGAGTCCTACCACCGGTAATTTGACTAAAACTTACTATCTACGTAGAAGATGTTATGGTACACCAACTTAGGTGCACTCTGTATATTACATTCCACTCTCAAAGTTCGGTCCAGTCAGGCGTGCGACCGATCAAGGGTGTTATAGTGTGTTCCGCTGTGAGTTTTACTGAGTACGAGTCTCATAGTCTTCTGCCTCTTGACCCACGATCTCATAAGGGGTTTTCGCAGCATCATTAGAAAAAAAGAAGCCGTACGACCGAAGGCTTTATGCGCTCTCCGATGGATGAAACTAAACATTACTCTAAATTCTTTGATAAACAAACTTGCTCGCCAGCTGCTAATGGACCAGTATGTGAGACGACTAAAACGTCATCATATCTTAGAGCTAGAAGACCGACAGTAACTCTGGGCAGCAGATGAGTAGATGCTTCCAATGGGAAGCCGCTTCACGTGACAGCATCACAGAACAGATTTGCTCATACTCTTAAGGCTGATTGCAAATACACACAGAGGAAAAAAAAATCTTGACGGAAAAATTTAATAACTAAGGATATACGGGATTTGGACCCAGGACTTCCTTTGTAGCAAATGTTAGCCAATAGACCATTGAGGCCTAATTGGCAAATATAGTTTAAAATTCATAATATATCTCTCCTAAAAATTGTGATTTTAAACCTAATAGTACAAACCGGAGTCACTGGTCGTCACATTGTCGTATATTTCAACTTTAAGTAAAACATTAATCGGGAGATTTCTGGTGCACTATGATACATTGCAGCTTCCTAAGATTACTCTTAAATAATGGCCTTAGCTTAATCTTTTATGTTCCGCTATAAGACGTCGACTTTGTAATTTTATGCTTACAAATTGGTTATTAAAGTTGACATTAAATGTACTTATTTTTCCACGCAATTTGAAAGTTTGTAACCAAAAACTAGATTTTTGGGGAATTTCGTTACATAGAATTAATCAAAAACCTCATAATATAAAAAACCGTAACTTCTAGCTTAGTTCTTCTTCTGCAGTTCTTATAAAATCACATAAAATAACTTTTTTTAAAATATATGTATGTATGTATATGTGACCATCATTAAAGTAGAACTTATATGTCGCCGCGGAGATTATTGGCCTGATTAATTAAAACATATTTATTAAAATACTAGCGACTCACCTTCGTTCCGCTCAGGTTTGTCCCTGTTTACGTTTTAATGTTTAATATAGATTTCTCAGAGGTGAGATATTTTCCCGCAGTAAAAAGTATCCTATATGTTGAACCGGGTAACCAGCTATCATTATTCCAAATTTCATCAAAATTTCTCTAGTGGTTTTTCCGTGATGCAGTAACAGATAGACAGACACATTAAATATTTTTTGGAAAATCTTATTGACGTAGGTATTATTATCGATACAGAGGCCGAATCTATTAGTTACTTATAATTTTTGTCTGTCTGTCTGTCTGTCTCGTCTGTGAACGCATCGCGAAAAAACCACTGGACAGATTTTGATAAAATTTGGTACGATGATAGCTGATTATCCGGGTCAACATATAGGATACTTTTTACTGTAAAAAAATATGTTATCTCTGAGAAATCTATATACTAACCATTACAACGTTTTAAAGAATATCGATTTTTAACTGTCGAAGACAGCACATGACGTACATAGCTAAAAATTTAGCAGAATTAAGAACTTACCTCAACGCACTTTCAGCTGCTTTAGCATTATGTAATCTATACAGATAATAAAATTGGAGTGTCTATTTGTAACATTAAAATAACCGCTTTTTAGTAAATGCATATGGATGTTTACACGGTACATATACCAAAACATTTTTTAAAAATTTTTGTCTGTCTGTCTGTTTGTTCCGGCTAATCTCCGAAACGGCTGGACCGATTTTGATGGAACTGGCAGATAGCTGAAGTTATAAGAAGTAACTTGGGCTACTTTTTGTTTTAGAAAAAAATCAAGGTTCTGCGAAAAAAATAAAACCCGCGTACGGCGTACGCACCCGAGCAAAACGAGGGTAAATCGCTATATAATTTAAATGAATATTTTAGGAGTAGCAAGTTCTTATTTATGTATACCTAAACATAGCTAACCGTCAAAACGTACATAGGGACGAACGTGAGCAAAGCGAGCGTGAGTCGCTAGTTTATAATAATTAAGTAAGGCATATTAGGCATATTACAATAATATATTTATAGAATATCATTTAAGATAGGAATTTAATATTATATATAATTTTTCAGGCAATAACAATGGTTACCATGGCAACAAATAGTTACAGTCGGTGTGCGCGCGCATCGTAAAAATTTTACTCTCATATTTTTTCCAAACGTCCCAAAAGAAGTATAACTTAAAAAAGCTGTCCATACATTAAGCGCTTAAAGTGTTGAATAGTATTATTACCGTTTTATTCGTCTAAATTAATCTGGTGCCAGCAAATGAAAATAGTATATCGTGTCTTCTCGATTCTAAGTGACACTGGCAAAGTAGTAGTGCTATGCTTAACTGGCACGCTTTGAACTCATTAACAAGACAATTTGAATTGAAGAAAAGTACTACCCATTAAACCACTTTTAAAAAGGCTTACGGAACTTTGAAGTGTCCGTTCATATTTTGTAATCTTACCAACATTATAAATGTGAAAATTTAGATAAATGTTTGAATGTTTGTTACTCAATCACGCCAGAAATACCTACAGAACGGATATGCATGACTTTTTCACAGAAAAAATGTACGGTTCCCGTGGAATAGATTTGTTTCTGTTTTTCTAGAGGTGCACTCAAGCGAAGCGATGGTGAGCCGCTAGTATAGTAATATATTTACTTGTATATTTATAAAATTAAAAAAAAAGCTATTTATATTTAAATTGTATGCTTAAAGGCCTAAAAAGCATTTGAAAGTGAACCCATTTTAACAGTACTAGTCCAGATTAGTCACAGTGTCAACGTTTAGACATTAAAGAGGGTGTGACGTTTGGTGCAAACCAATGGACGTTAAGATAAATAAAATCGATTTTAAGCGATTCGTAGAATTATAAAGAATTAAATTAAAAAAATTCGCTTCCTCCAGCCAACTATTTTCAATAAACCTAGAAACAATTAAACAGAGAGTTTTTTTGTTTTCTGTTAGCTATTTTAGAAGGTCAATTCGTTTCGGCACTTAGAGTAAACATAGATAAAATGGTATTCTACAGTCGTTATCGCTATTACACAATTGAAGTAATATACAAATAGATAATAATCATAATGAGACTCTTCGTGTCTTTTTTCTTTCTTTTTTCAATGTAGGAGTCTCTGTTGACTCTGTTGTCCATTACATTTATATCACAATAGCTACTCTAATATCTAATTTTGGCCGTACATTTTTCCGGGATGATATATAGCCTATAGTCTTCTTAAATAAACGGGCTACCTAATGCAAAAAAAAAAATCAAATCAGATTAGTAGTTCCTGCGATTAACGCGTTCAAACAAACAAACAAACAAACAAACTCTGCCTCTTTATAATATTAAGTATAGATACTTTAAAAGTTAAGAATATACACCCACATTATTACAATTAAAATAAAATATAATTCTAGCTCTAACTTATTTCTGTGACTTGTTGAACAATATCTACGAATAAAACATTAAATCAACCGTAGTTTTCCGCCTACGGCCTCTAAAAGATAGTAGAGCGTTAGTGTAAATTGCTACGCTTTATGTTCGTTATCAGACGATAAACAGTACAAGTCTCTGACTTGATCGTTGTAATATTTTAAACACCCTATATCTTGAATACATTTGTGTTGAATTTTAACTAGACTTAATTAGAGCTTTTAAACTATTGTATTATTGGTTTTAAAAATATGTTGATTTCCAGAATCGTTGTGATTTCACTGATCTATCTATACATGTAATAAAATTATGAGTCGAATCTGTATATTAAATATTTTTTGGAAAATCTTTTTGAAACAGTTCTTATTTATTATCTATGTATATAGAAACCGCATCTATAGTTTTCAGAATTTTTGTCTGTATGTCTGTCTGTCTGGGAACGCATCACGAAAAAACCAATGGACAGATTTTGATGAAATTTGGTGTGGTGATAGCTGGTGATCCGGTGATACTATTGTAATTGTTGAAAACTAATTGTTGAAAACATAGATAGCCAAATATTCGTGCTGTTATTAGAGTTGCTCATTTTAATTAAGTTACACTTTATTTTAATTTTAATTTCAGTAACTTATTAACACACTTGATAAGAAAAGTGCATCCAATTCATGTGTATGTAAGCGTGTTCACTAAGCGTGGCCAGTTATTCTTTTTTGAATGAATAGTTATACCTCAAAGGTCTCATAAACAATTCAGAAATATCACATTTGACTGCGAATAATTTATTTTTAATGTTATTTCGATGTCGGTGTACTTTAGCTGTATAACGTTCCATCTCCATTCTACGCGACATTGGCGAAGTAAGTTGTGCCCAAAGGCACTCCTAGAAGCCACGAAACTAAAAAATTGAATTGAATTGAACTTTTACCTGAAACGACGACTCATTGCCAAAGAAGAGTTCACTTACAAACATGCGTTCTTATCTATATAAATAAAAATAATAATATTAAAATAATATTTTTTTTGTATGTTCCTGTTGTTTTTTTCGTATTAAAACTTATTTATTTTTAAGTATAAAAAAATATTTAAAGGTTTATAATACTTAAGGTTATAATAAATAAAATACTATATCCATGTTACTATATCCAAGCTAGTTTATAATATTAGTAATCATTAAATGACTTTACACTATATCGATTAGGCAAAAACAAAACAGTTCAGTACCTTTTTCTCCTCTGTTTGTGAAGCAATTTATTTTTTATTTATTTATTTATTTATTTTTTTGTTTACCTAATAGCTATTTATGAGTTTTAGTGTAGTTAATTTTTTTTGAAAATAGTTTTTAATATAGATAGTTATATTCTATCTCTATATGTTTTCTTCAAATTTTTAATAATTATTATGGAAGAATTTCGAACACTGGGTGATATATTTTGGGTGGTGTATTTTTAGTATACAAATTGAAGAAATTACATATTATACAACAAAATATGAATATTTTGTTTCAACGAATAAAAATGCAACGTTTATAATTTACTATGGGGTAACAAAGTACTGAATTTAAACTGTAATCGCGGTCGGTTAACCTTACATTGCAAACTCATTTATTACATTATTATATATGAGTATTTAAATTAAACTAGTGGCTGCTTCATATGTCTATTTTTTTAAGCATATTATGTTAAAAAAGTTTATATGTTAGTTTATATCCTAAATTATTTACTCATTTTATATATCCTGAACTGAATGAACATAAATGATTCATTGCTGTACATATTTTTCATAAATATTCAAACAAAACAATTATTTTTTGAATTAGTCATGAAAGTTCATTTTGAAGTTGAATATTTTTTTAAAAATTTGTTTAATTTCCCTTTAAAAAAGCTTAATTGAAAAATTTTCAAAAAAAGAAAATAGCCAAAACCCAACGGAAGCTATCCCGACTTAATTTGATATCGCAGTATCGCTTACGCACTCAATCACGATGCTCCGATGGTAGGTTTGCTGGCGGACTACAGCAATCAAGGGGTTGCTCCAAAATCCACTCTACTATCAGAGAAGCACCAAGAGCAAGTCACATGGTACACCATCCACCAAAGTGGGCCTTCCAGGTCGCCAATGATCTCCAACAAAATTAATAAAATCCTGCTGCAATTCGAATTATTTTTGATTCCTAACTTTAAATGCCCTTTATACAATGACTATTGATTTAACAATAATTTCAGTATATTTTATAAAATCATGAAAATGTATGTTTAACAAAAGAATCTTTAGACTTTACCGATGAACACTTCAATGGTGCTGCGGAATATAAATTTGATTGAAATACAACGTATTTATTCATGTGCAAAGTTACTTTTAATTAAAGTACACGTATGCAAACCGATAAGCCGGTTTAATATAGCATGAACACGTATTGAAATATCTGTGCCTAGTTGAGTAAATCTGCATGATTTTTTTTTAAATAATCATCTAAAAGTTTTGTTTTCTCTAATTATGCATGTTTGCAACATCCTAAGTAAGAGACAGGTACTACTGGTAAGTAGTAAGTACTAGTAGCTTATAGGGAGCTAACATTCTTTGAAAAGAGTACGTAGTGGGTTGAAACCTCGGGTTTCTTATCTCTTCTGGATCAAGGTTTGTGTATCTTTAGTATACAGGTCCAGTACATAAATGCAAAGAAATTTAAATTTTAAGGTGATATAGTACTGATCCATTTCTGAGCAAACGTTGCGAATTGGTCAAAGATGGTTAACGGTGAGTACTTAGGAGCTATAAAAAAATCTGCTATTAGATAAGATATCTGAACGTTTGACTGACTCGCCTTCCGCTAAATGAGCTATCTAATATTTAAAATTAAATAAATGTAGTAACTATTATATTATTATATGATTAGTAATATTAAGCACTCATAGTTTCAAAAAATTATTTATATAATTAGCTTCTATTTTGTATTTATTACAAGCTTTAATTTAACTCGCAGTGTTTGTATGTATGTTTGTTCGGGTCCGACCGATTGAGCTGAAATTTTTCATACGTGTTTAGTTTGAATGACTATGCATGGTTAGATAGTGACGTCATTCTAAATCCAACATGGCGGACTCCCAACGATGGTGGACTATGCACCCCCATGATATAGAAATCAAATGAAAAGGTTTGCTGAGAATAACACGAATAAATACCCAAAAAAATAAATTGAATTAAATCAAATCCTTTTATCATATTACACAATTTATATAATTTAAAAGCTTGTTATTAAAAATGTTTTTTTTTTTTTATATTAATTTATTTATTACTCTGATCGTAATAATGTGTCATTGTTGTAATTTTGTGTCACAGTTATATATTATTTAACATAATTTTAAATATAATCTTACATATGTACATTTCATCTATAAGGCTATTTACTGAATCTGTTTTTTATTAATTTTGTTGCCTAGATCTCATTTGCAGTGGATAAGGAGGTAAGCTTCCATATATTAAAAAAGCAAAAGGTTCCCATGGGATAGAGAATACAAGTTGTATGAAAATCACGTTAGAATGCGAAAACCACTACTATTTACAAGCTATATACATGCAAATAGAAGATATTTCGTTATTATTATATCTTAGTAGGTACTTGTTTACAATATTTACAGTTTTTAACATGTTATTATTAGCTTTACTTAAATATAACTAACAATATTTATATGTAAGCTAGCGACTTACCCTTGCTTCGTTCGGGTGCATCTCTAGGTAAGAGAATTTTCTTCATATTGGGGAATTTGCTAGATGATGATCATACTTGTATAGTCACCGATAAAGCACTTTAATTCTATTTCTGGACCTACATATTATGTATGTGATAAACTAGCGACTCACGCTCGCTTCGCTCGCATTCGGTACGTTCACGGCTAGCTATGTTTAGGTATACATAAATAGGAGCTTGCTACTCCTAAGATATTCATTTAAATTATATAAGGATTTACCCTCGTTTTGCTCGGATGCGTACGCCGTACGCGGATTTTGTTCAAATTTCGTGGGTTTTAATTTTTTTCGCGAAACCCTGATTCTTTTTCTAAAATAAAAGTAGCCTAAGTTACTCCCTATAACATCAGCTATCTGCCAGTGAAAGTCCCGTCAAAATCGGTCCAGCAGTTTCAGAAATTAGCCAGAACAAACAGACAGACAGACAACCAAAAATTGTTAAAAATGTTGTTTTGGTATATGCCCATATGCATTTAGTAAAAAGCGGTTATTTTAATATTACAAACAGACACTCCAATTTTATTTATCTGTATAGGTTAAAACAAAATTAATCTAAGTTTCTAATTAAGATCTAAAATACATATATCTAATATTTCTCTCTTTTCTTCTTTATATTACAGTACTAACGACTCGCCCTCGCTTCGCTCGGGTTCGTCCCTAGCTTGGATATAGTAAAATAGACATAGTATGTTATCTTCAAGAGATAGACATATACCATTGCGGACTTTTTTGTAGACCTTTTTAAGGTGTACAATACTGTAGTACATTATTTTGATCAATCTCGTAGGGTTCAGCCAGCGTTTGCAAAAAAATATGTTTATTTACCTATAAACCTTCGTTTTGGATCACTCTACCTATAAACCTTCCTCTTGAATCACTCTATCTATTAAAAAACCGCATCAAAATCCGTTGCGTAGTTTTAAAGATCTAAGCAATATAGGGACAGACAGACAGCGGGAAGCGACTTTGTTTTATACTATGTAGCGTTTAATTGTTTTTAGTGGCAAAAGACAAAATTTTAGAGAATATATAGTATTTTGCAGATATTTTTTTTTTTTAACGTCAGGAAAAACCCTGTTACGGGTACCCGCAATTGCAGACATTATACAGAAAGCCACGAAAAGAAAGTTTTTAGTAAAACATTGATTTAGGGAATAGCGTAATATGGGAAAATGTAAATCCAAGCTAGTATATGCCAAAATTAACGAAGAAGCCAGACCGAATGCGAGTTTCGAATTTAAATAAGTGCATATATGCAACGCCTGGAGATAATGCAATTAGTCATGCAAACTGTATTGCAGACAGAAAGATGCTGCCACTAATGAGATACATGTTTTAATTAAAACAGATTAAACATATTAGTTACTAGCGACTCACCTTCGCTTCACTGGGAACCGTCCCTGGGTTGATTCCCCATACAAATTTCCCCTTATGGGATGATTTCCGAAAAAAAATCCTATGTTCTTCCTAGTCTTAAACTATCTTCTTACTAAATCTCATCTAAATCGGTTCAGTAGTTTTTGAATTTATTCATTACAAACGTAGAAATGAAGAAAGCTTCATTACAATAGTAGTGTAGAAGTGTAAATAAGCGTTGTTTTTTCACCTGTTTGTTCATCATGTATGAATGTATTCAGCCCTTTTTAACGTCCCACTGCTGGGCACGGGCCTCCCTCAATACGAGGGGAATCAGGCCATAGTCCACCACGCTGGCCAAGTGCGGATTGGCGGACTTCACCTGTCTTTCGAAAACTTGCTAAGTTCTCTCAGACATGCAGGTTTCCTCACGATGTTTTCCTTCACCGTAAGGCAAGTGGTAATCATGTCAGAAATGATTCGCACATGAAAATATCAGAGGTGCGAGACCCAGGATTTGAACCCGCTTCACTCGGTTGTCCAAGCGAGCGCGTTACCACTGGGCTACCACTGCCTTCGTTTGTTCATCATATATATTGCTAATGTCGCGGAATACAATGTAAATCAAATTAAAAAAAAAAGAAATTTCAGAAATTGTTTTCGTAACTAGATTTTTTTGTGGAATATGGAAATTTTCAATCAACTCTCCTTATTGAGAATTAGCTAATTAGGTTGATTCCCCATATAAACTTTCATCCCCATTTTCACCTCTTTAAGGGATGATTTCCGAGATAAAAAGAATCCTATATTCTTCCCAGGGTCTCAAACTATCTTCTTACCAAATTGCATCTAAATCGGTTTAGTAGAGATATTACCCCCTACAACCTTACAAACACAGAAAATTTACCTCTTTATAATATAATTATAGATGAACAAACATATGTATCTACAATTATAGTATCATTCTTCACTAGCATACAAAGCGTCTTTGTGATAGTATAAAGAAATAAAATAGTTTGTTTGTTTGTTTAAGTTAGTTTGTGAAACTACTCAACCGTTAAAATAACTGTATTGGTTAATTGTTTTTTTTTTCATGATACGTATGTTTTGTTATATTGCTTTAAATAATTAATTGAAAGTGTCCTTGATTTTTTTTATTATAATTTATAGTGCTGTTAATTTATAATTTTTGCATGCTCAGTGTAACTGTCTGTGCATATCGCGGTTACCTATAAGCATGCTTTGTACAATTGTTTATTTTTGTATACTTACCGTATATCACGTTGGTGATCCTAAATAAATTATATATATATATATATATATAATCTTATATTCGGCACAATAGCTATTGTTCATTGGAGAATATCAGAGGAGAAAAAAAAAAATCGTGTTCAAACGGCGAACTAGCGAAAAACATAATTTTTCTGGCATAAAAAGTAGCCTATATATAATTCTGATGTATGAGCTACATTATTGTAAAGTTTTATTAAAATCCATTCAATTACTATGAAAAAGTAACAAAGATCCAGACATCCATACATCCTCAAAAAGATATTTTTTCTTATTACATTTAATAAAATACATTTATCTTTAAATTTTGTACTTTTGTTCGTTTTCCAACTAAATAAACAATTTGAAGATGGGTAGAAGAAATTTTAGATAAAGAGCAAAGGCTCTTATTTCAGTTAAAAGGCTTAATTGAACGTTAAATGGGAGCACGTTAAATTACTAGTCCTTGTCATATAGTAATATGAAGCTGTTCTTATAATTTACCAAAGCTTTACCAAAGCTTTGGCCGAAAAGCTCGCTTTGATTTAGGGCTGTCATTACTGAGGTAATGTATTCTAAAGGTTACCCTCGATATTTTTATTACAGCTGACAACCAAATTGGGTTCGAAAATTAATTGACAGTTAAAATTGTAATAAAACAGAGTTTATTTGTTTTTTTTTTAACTGGGCCTTTTTGAAGTGAATTTATTGGTACGAGATATGATGATAAGCTCTAATATTAAAAATTTTCTATGGTTAAATAAGCTATAAATAGTGTACATATATATAAGCTTAATATACATACAAAACAATGTCTGTATTTTTTTAAATTAAGGGCGGTAAGTTAAAAAATAAATAAATATTAAATATTAAATGCATGAGTAACTTTACCTGAATAAAATACTTTGCGACGGTCTAAACATTCCATAAAGTAGATTTATGGAGCTTAGAATTAAATATTTTAATATTATGCATGTTTTACTGCTACAAGTACAATATGACAAGTCCATACACGAGACCTGCGAGCTTTATTTTATACATATATGTACGTATATAAGGGGCATCCCACACGACCTCTAAAGGGTGGAAATAGTCTTTAGTTGAGGTAACTAACTATTATGAGCTAGTAAATTATAATATTATTATTATGATGTAAAATGGAACAATAACCATGTTTTTCCCTTACTTTTGACGGTTTCTGATATTTCGGTAGTTTCGCCATGGTCTCAGATATACTGAAGATTTTACGGGCGAATGTTAATATTTTTATTGCCAGACATATTTATCTACCCTTTTTCTAGTTCGTTTTAAATAACTTAGTAGTGGTAGTACTCTCGCATAGGTCGTTTGTAACTATATTCGAGTTTCGACACACAAAACTCACTATAGCGTAACATACATACTGTGTTAATGGATGCAAACAGACGTATTTTTTTAAAGTAGTGTAGTGCAAATAACCGCTTTAACTCTCACCGGTCGTGTCGAGTAGTCGTCCCACCGGAGTATGAGAGTGACAGGAATAGAGAGTGCACTTGTGTCTGCGCGTACACTTGTGCACTATAATATCTCTTGCGCAGTTGGCTAGTCTCAATGAGGTTGACCGCCGTGGCCGGAATCGGTCAGGAGGACATTATATTTAGTGCAAATAGTAATCAATGTAAGTTCAATATAGAATAGCTATTTTAAAATCACAGACAAAGCATCAAAGTGTTAGGCAATATGATTTAAGTACCCACAACCATAGAAACTTTACACATTATCTATACATATAATAAAATTGTAATTAAGCCGAATCTGTACATTCAATATTTTTTTAAAAAATCTTATTGAAATAGCCATTATTATCGATACAGAGGCCGAATCTATAGTTTTTAGAATTTTTGTCTGTCTGTGACCGCATCACGGAAATACTACGTAGGAATTTTGATGAAATTTGGTATGATGATAATTAATAGCTGGTTATTATATTTTTTTAACATTGGCAAATGCATATTGGCACGAAGTGTTGGACTAATCGGCAAAGCCAGCAATACTCACTAAAACCTAACGGAACCTCCCCGGCTTAGGCGTCGCAGTCGTCGTTTACGCATGAACAACCGACTCCCTGATGGCAGGTCTAATGAGACCTCCTTCGTGTCTTCTCTATTCTACGTGACATTGAGGAAGTAATCTGTGCTCACTTGGCACGTTTTGAAACCATTAACAAAAAAAATAATAATAATTGAATTGAACCGTAAAAGTCCGTAAATTAGACATTATATAGATAATATCTTCTTAATATTTTCGTTTCTCTCAATATTTTGCAACTTTTAGTTCTAAGACGTGGCCTATTTTAATGAAAGCTTAACATCCATCAACTTTGAGAACTAAAGATATTGAAGTATTGAAGTATCACTATCTTTTTTACCTCTTAAAGTCCATCCTTATTTTAGTTTTCAATAATACTTACATCGATCGAACAAACTTACTTAAGAGTAATGTGTGCATAATGTGCTTATGCACTTATGCGACCGATTAGTCTCCAGTTACGACTCCACGAATATTATGTTAGTACAAAATCATATCATCTTTAGTTTACTATATTTCTAATTTAATCAGAAATATAGTATGGTAAAGTCTCAGACTAAGAAACATTCTAGACAGTCTTAGAACTAAACATAAGGACAAACAATAATGTTTTAAAATAGTATACAAATGAGAATTTGTATACTGAGTGATAAGTAAATAAATGTTAATAAATAGCTTACAGATTTTATTACAGTAAAGAAAAAATATTAAATAACCTAATATTATGCTATCTATCTTTCAATCGGAAGAGGACTAATGCTTGGAAAACACAAAAGAATGTAGTATTTTTTTATTATTCACTCACCCTCACTTCGCTTCGGGTTCGTCCCTAGACAAAAACAAATCTATCCCACAGGAACCGTATATTTTTTCGGGATGATATAGCTTACCTCAGTTAACGGGCTATCTAACGCAAAAATAATTTTTCAAATTGGATTAGTAGTTCCTGCTATTAGCGCGTTCAACCAACCAAACAAACAAACACTTCGAAAATTAAATATATTACTATATATTTTATTTTCAAAAATTGTACATTGACCTAACTGATACATATATAAAATTTCCCTTACTCTTTAAAAGAAAGTAAACGATCTGCATGGAAAAATTGAATATAGTACCATAAACAGTATAAAATGCAGACAAAGTTAGAGTAAACAGTTATATGTAGCAAACAACAGCCCGCAGACATCGCGTCCACTTTGTATTAAATCGTTTTTCTGTGTATTACAAATCGCACAGCGATTTCGACTATCGTATTGAAAATTGAACTATTTGAGATGAAATACGTTCTCGTACAGTTGAGCGGACCATTTGTTGTTGGATATTGCGAAAAAGACTGTGCTGAAGCCTGATAAAGCAGAATTTTAAATGCCTTTGCTCGAACACACTTCGTGAAACAATGTGATGGTACTTATTTTATATAAAATGGGCACTTAAAAGTATTGTAACTATTGCAGCTTTTATGTATTAAGCAAAAGTGGGTGAATCGATGGTGGATAGTGTTTTTTTTTTTATATATTAATATGTATTATGGATTTTTTGTTGAAAAATTTGTTAAAGACATAATATAACGTGTAAGTTTGTACGTATATATTTTGTTACTTAATATTACATTTAACTACATCTTTGTTTGTTTGTTTGTAAGTTAAAAACTATTAGTAAAACAACTTATTAGATAATATAAAGAGCCATTTTACTTTGTTTCTACAAAGTTAAATATGTAGGTGAAAGTATTGATTAAATCTTTAATTCACAATATTTAGCGAAAAACGCTTTACAAATGTAAAGACATATTTTTATATGTATGTACTGGATTAATAATAACTAGTATGAAGATATCAATAGTAGATATCAAAAGTATCGTAGTAGACGTGGGTTCAAATGCCGGGTCTTGCACCTGTAATATTTTCATGTGCGAATCATTTCCAACATGATTTCCTCTTGTCTTACTGTAAAGGAAAACCGTACATGTCTGAGGAACCTAGCAAGTTTTCGAAAGACATGTGAAGTCCGCCAACCCGCACTTGGCCAGCGTGGTGGACTATGACCTGATCCCTCTCATATTGAAAAATCATTGAGATATATGTATATAAAAAGGCTAAATGCGATTTATAATAATGATGAATTTGATACATTATTTATGACATTATGTCTACTTTTCTTTTAGAAAAGTAAAGTAGACATAATGTAATTTTTTTCTTTTTTCTGGCGTGAAAGAGTAACAAACATCCAAACACACAGACTTTCACATTTATAATATTAATACGGATATATAAGTGTAAGCAATATATGTATATATTCTACAATAAACTTACATAAATAAGGCTTACATAAATATACATAGACTTACTGTGATAAATAGTAGTTTTTAAGACGACGTTTAAATACTTGCACTGATTTTGATTGGCGAATATCATGTGGTAAAGCATTCCATAATATTACAGCTTTGATTGTACACGAGTCACCAGAGCTTTGTGTGCGACTGACAGGCAATGCTAATTTACTGTCGGTTTGCGATCGAAGGCTTAGGAAATGGCCAAAACCAAGGAAACTAAACCTTGTTTTAAGATAAGGTGAAGTGTGGGAGTGAAAGGATATGCAAGTTCCGATGCTATCTAACGGTAAGCCATTTGAGTTGAGCTCGAAGTAAAATATATATTTTCACTTAGTATCTACTCTAGTAAATAAAACCACAAAGTTATGGGGCACATTCGACCATTATTGAGTAAGTATTTATAAAAGTATGATTAAATCATATTACAATAAAATTCTATGTAAAATATGTGTTATATGTTGCTCTACAGATGTGTTTATAGTCTGGATTAAAAAAAAACTAATATTGTGTTCGATGAGCACTGGATAGTTGACTTTCACAATTATATCGAGATGTTGTTCAATTCTTAATCAGATCAAAATACTCCAGATAGTAGAAACTTTAGAAATTTTATTTAACAATGAAATAACAGCTCGTCTTATCGTCTCTACGGTGACAGGAGAGCTGGCACCTTTTACGTCCAAAAAATCGGCATTGCCATACAACGGGGGAATGCGGCTAGCATACTTGCCACTATTCCACGCGGACATGACTTGTACAGTAATAACTAAGTGTACATTTGTTTTGTATATATAATTAAGTATATTTGTAATTTTCTTCACACATGAAATTATTACATTAGTGCATGTATATTTAACATATTTTATATTATGTCATTAGTAGAAACCACAACAACATAATATATTTACACACGATATTTACTATTAACGCTTGACCTTAATAAAATACTCTAAGCTATTTTCATTTCAGAGTACTTTATTACCATCAGATCATGTTTGATTTGCTTTATATTGGATCACTTAGTATGTAGAGCACTAATTGAAAATTTGAATATAATAAACCAGACCTAAAAATTTTAAGTTAAACTAGAAGTAGATATAATAGAAGTTATATATATATATATATATATTTATATATATTTGATTTTTTGGATTTCTCTTAGTTCGGAATAGGATAATAAGTATTAAAACATCAGAAGAAAAAAAATGTATATGGCTAACGCTGGCAAATAACTATTTTAAATATCTATGGAAAACATACCTAGCGACGAATCCGAACGAAGCGGGGGTAAGCCGCTAGTATGTTAATAAAAATGAATGGCTAACTGTGTTGATAAGCACAAAACTCGACAACGGCTGGAACAATTCGGCCAATTGCGAAGCGAGGGTGAGTCGCTAGTACCTAATAAAAAATGCAATTTTTGCTATACAAAACACAGTTTTTTATAAATATACTCCACAAGAAGAGTTAGGATTTTTTTTTAATTTTATAAGGTTTGATGATATTATAGTACAATTTTTTTTTTTTCAAAATATTCAAAGCTGGTTTTAACCATCATTTACGATATTATTAATACTAGTGCTCACCCAATGATTGAAATTCGACCTTAATCATTTAATATTAGAGAGAAACATATGTACATATATAAATAAAATTTACCTATCTACAAGTACGTAAAAAAAAACAAACTGTTAACAAAAATTTTTATTACAAAATCTCGTCAATAGCAACTAAACAACAAAAAAATTATGGTTGACAAACAGAGGAGAAAAATTTACATTTTTGTTTTGGATTGTTTGCTTATATATACAAATATTATAATTTTTTTATTTCATCAAAATCTGTCTAGTGGTTTTCTCGTGATGCGGTCACAAACAGACAGACAGACAAAAATAAAAAAAACTATAGATTCAATCCCTGTATCGATAATAATGACTATTTCAATAACATTTTCCAAAAAAAATATTTTATGTAGGTACAGACTCTTAGTTAGAACTTTATCATATGTATAGACTAGCGGCTCACCCTCGCTTCGCTTAGGTTCGTCCCTAGGTACGTTTTGACCCTTAGTATGGAATAGTTTTTTTTTTTCAAACTTTTTTTCGTGAATTTTTCCTATGTTTTAATAGTTATTCAGCTTTTTGGGGTGAAGGCAAATCAAACAAAACAAAGATCATAAAGATCGGCCCATCAGTTCTCGGGTTATAAGTGTTGTAACAAGCCCTATTTTGTTTTATGTATATAAGATATCACGCTTAAACAAATCATTTCAATATGATTTTTACATTGCATTTAACATTCATCTTGTCTAAGTTAAGATTAGTGTGTTTTCTAACTGTAGCATAGAAACCGTAGCTCAGTTAGTGTCGAGAGTGCGGTTTACGTATCGACAGTGTAGAAATGGTATTCGACAGTGTAATCCTTTCAGATAACCACTGTCATCAATTGAAATGACCCGAAAAAGGAGTTCCGAAATTTTAAACTGCTTAAAGGATAAAGGGCTTTTGTTGGAAAGTCTTTGTATTGATCTCACTGCGCAATATACATTTATGCATAATATTATGTAGTAGATAGAAATATATGGTCTAGTCAATGTATTTTTCGTATACGTGAGAAGAAATCATGTTGAAGTCATCTTTTAATATTGAAAATGATTTTTTTATCGCTTCGGTATAGGCCCGATTTTCAGTAAAAGTACGACATCACCTTGGTGTCGTGGGTTTTAGGAACACGTGGCTAATTGGGATGTCAAAAGACGCGTCTTAATAAGGGCTACAAAAATGTAACAAAAAGAATTTTAAAGGACTCAAAAACTTTTTTTAAATCGAATAATGTAAAAAATGTGGTCGTTTTTCGTCCGGTTTCGATCAGAAAAAAAATTATATCTCAAAAACGAAATGAAATATAGAAAAAATAAAAAAGACCATTAGATATGACTTTGAGTTACATTTAAAAAAATATATTAATTTAATTCAGTTCATTTGGCAGATTCATTTTTAATGTACCCAAATGTTGTGGCAGACACGAGATCTGTGGATTTTTTCATTGTTTTAAAAATATGGCAAGACCATAGAATCATCTCTGTTACTCAATTTAATTTTCACTCTGTCCATATCCTGTCTGTAAAAGCAATTTAAACATACCTATTTCTTTATATATATATATATATATATATATATATATATATATATATATATAATATGTTGTACGTCTGTGTAAAACTAATAAGATACATAGACAATTCATTGCAGGCAGAAGCAGATGTTCTCTAAATTATAATGAACAATTCATACAATAAAAAAATATTTAATTTTCATTAACTCAATTGTAATAAGTATTACTTATTGCCTGTGGATCTAATCGTTTACTTTCTTTACGTATAATTGCTTCACAGTAACCTTACTGAATAAATCAATACATATTATAAAATAAAGTCTCCCCTGTCTGTCTGTCTGTCTGTCTGAACCCAATTTGTACAGTTTTCACCACGGACAGATTATTTCATGCAGAAGGTTTTGGTGTATTATTCATTATGGTTATGTGTAAATTGGCTGAAATATAACGGTGATTGTAGAAGATGTCGAATATAATCATGCCGACTGGGAACTTTACTGTCGAGAACCAATACAGTTATATAAAAACAATATATTACGGAATTATTCCTCTTTAAAAGATTTATTAAACTGTCGTAACGCTATATGTACGTACGTACCTAGGGACGTACTCGAGCAAAGCGAGGGTAAATCACTAGTAGATTATAAAATGTAAATATAGTTTGACAAATTGAATTAGCACTTTCAAATATTAGCTAGCGCGTTCAAAAAAATTAATAAACAACTAAAAATCTCTTGATTTATTTTACTACATAGTAAGTACTAGAACGACCGAGCTTTACTGGGCATTTTTTAATTATAAAATCGCGCGGAAAAAACACCGATATAGATAACCTTAAAAAGCGAAATCTTATCTAAATACAAAATTTGATCAAAATCATTAAAGACGTTTCCGAGATACACGAAATTTTATATATCCATAAATACAATAATTGCTCATTCAATATTAAAATCATTGATTTTTATATGAGATTTAATACAGTTTTGATATTTGATAACTCGAAAGTTTATGACAGTGTCACGTTCTAGAAGATTTACCCACATTTCCCCAACTTATCTATCAGTCGTGACAAAACGCTGTCAACCCTCTTTATTATCGCTGATAGCTCTGAGAACGTGTGGCGATCTCGACCGAAGTTTCCATCCATTTTACATAATATACTGACTTTATGAACAAAAGAGTCTCTTTATTTTTATTGACATTGAAAGAAAAGCTGTTTAAATAGCCTATTCTAGATTGTTTTTTTTTTAATATAATACTAGCGACTCTGCCTCCCTCCGCTTGGGTTTGTCCCTAAATACGTTTTCATGGTTAGTATAGATTTCTCAGACATGAGATATTTTTCCGCAGTAAAGAGTATTCTATATGTTGACCGGATAACCAGCTATCATCATATCAAATTTCATCAGAATCTGTCTGGTAGTTTTCTTGACATGCCTTCCCAGACAGAAAGACAGACAAAAAATTTAAAAACTATAAATTCGGCATCTGTATCGTACATCGACAATAATGACTATTTCAATAATATTTTCCAAATGTTTAATGTTCAGATTCGACTCAGTTAAAATTTAATTATATGTATATACTAAGTGATAAGACCTTAGTTCATACTGACCTCTGACCAAAACTCTTTCCAATCAGTTACTATTTAATTATTAATACCTATCTGACCCGACTTTTCCGGGCATTTTTTTCATTTTTTTTCCTCATAAAAACCTTCCTCGGAAATTATCAAATATTTAAATAAAAAAAATTGCCGATTTAGTCTAGTTGTTTTCGAGTTTTGCGCTTAGCAACACATTTAGCGATTCATTATTATTTATATATGTATATACCAAGTGACAGACAACATATCTGTAAACTGTTGCAAGATAATAAATGAATATTGTAATACTTTCTTTGATTCACGCGAATATTTGGCTTATTAAATTTTGGACTGTTTTCGTGGATTTATTTTAAAACCAAAAATCAAAATAAATCTGAAAAGATAGTTTTATTTAAGTTCAATGTTGTATCGTTTTCGTCTAATTTTTAATACTAAAACGATTATTTATTATTCGATAAGAATGTAAATGTGAATGAAACATAATAAAAAGGCATTTTCCCAAACCCGTAAAAAAAATCGCATAGTCGAAATAATTGGGGTTCGTTATTTAATATCAAATCGTAATTTGGCGTCGATAGCGAGAGAGAGAGTGAAATTAATTAATGCTGGATTGTTTAACTGTATATTGCTTATGTCCATAGTATAGGTTTTGACATCATTTATGATTCAAACGTTTAATTTGACCTCCATAGTATATGGGATCATACAGGTAGGTACACACTTTTGTCTACTTAATTTTTTGAAAGAAGTCTTTTTTTTACTAGAACATTGGGAAACGGATTTGTATTTTTTTACATTAATTTTTTTGACAGATTTGGTAACTTGACATTATGTCTATACTATTATAAACATTATACTACTAGCGACTCACCCTCGCTTCGCTCGGCTTCGTCCTTAGCTTGCTTCCCCAAAAAAATTTTCACCCCTATTTTCACCCCCTTAAAGGATGATTTTCGGGATAAAAACTATCCTATGCCTTTCCCAGGGTCTCAAACTATCTTCTTACCAAATTTCATCTAAATCGAATCTGTAGTTTCGAAGCCTATTCGATACAAACAAACAAAAAAACAAAATTTTCCTCTTTATAATATTAGAATAGGTTGTATTTATTTTTATTAACATTCCTAAATATATACATTTTACAGCAATTGAAAATGTGATGATGAAAAACTCTATTTCTATGAATTCGCATGTGAAAGAATAAAACACAAACAAACAGACATATAAAAACTTTGGATTTATATAACACTGTGATATACATAAACTAATACAAAAAAAGTTAAGTGATATCATTTTCATTTAAATAAAAACAACGTTAAAATATATGAACCATATCTTGAACTCGTTAAGAAAAGCAAAATGGGAAAGTCCATTCAAACAAATAACTTCAGGCGCGAGATCGATTCGTACCAAGGCAATTCTCCGGAAACTTTCCATGATCGAATCGATCCCTCGTGTATTCGTTATTGCGTGTGTTATTGAATACTAGTTTTTAACCTTATTTTTGTTTACGTGTGCAATAAAATGTATGAAGAAACAGATTCATCTTACAAAATTAACGTCTTTGAATATAGACAGTCCCCACTCAAAACCATCAATTCTGTACGTTCGGTACGAACGTACAAAAGTAACAGAAAGTATGGTGGTATTATATAAGTCTAAGCTTTCAAGGTTACTGGCAATGTTTTTACGATGTTAAACTGAATATTTACTATGTTTTTTATACTACTAGCAAATGCGGCCACGTGTTGCTGTGGCACATTTAAAATAATTGTTAGTTTTGCAATAAAAAAGGAAATTGGGATAAAAACTATCCTATCTTTTAAGTTAGAACAAATCACACATTTTGAAAAAATACGTTAAGATAAGTATAAAGTATAAGGATAAGTAATAGGATAAGGATAAGTATAAGGATAAGTAATTTCTTAGTTCATCCCGAACCAACATCGTGACATGGAAATTTTATATATTAAGAATACTGTATACCCATAATATGACTCCAGTAATATTGTAGAAATATAAGGATGAAAATCAAGATACATCATAAAAATAGTAAAAGTTTGTACTGGCATACAATTTTTATTCTTTATCATGCATATTTATAGATAGGTACATTAAGGCTAGGACGTCTATCTATACATTTTTCTTTACATATTTAGTAAAAAAAAAAATTAACTATGGCGAAACTGTTATAAACAGACTGAAATACGTATTTACGCTTTCAGAATATTAATAAAGATTTATTTCCCCCAGTTCTGCGCTATTGCCAACGTTTGATGGATTTCAAGCAATAAAAAGCTAATTGTGTACGGCGAGGAACGAAATTGCCGAAATTATTAAGCTACACAGAAGTTTAGTTTTAAATTTATTGTTGCTAGCTTTTGCCAGTAGATTTACATGTGCTTTTTCTATTTATTTTTACTATAAATAAATATTATTTGTTATATGTTAAGAAAAATAAAATGAGGAAGTCAAGGTAAATGGGTTTTATTCATTCATAATTGAATTAAAATAAATATCGTATGTTCCTAGTCAGGATATAAATTATACAAAGATAAAAAGATACTTTCATATGTATCCACGAGTAATGTTTGTATACATATATTTATATTTAAACTAGCGACTCACCCTCGCTCCGTTCGGGTTCGTCCCTACTTACGTCTTAACGTTAGTATAGATTTCTCGGAGATGAGATATTTTGCCGCAGTAAAAAGTATTCTACATATTGACCCGGTTAACCAGCTATCATCATATTAAATTTCATCAAAATCCCTCCAGTGATTTTTCCGTGATGCGATAACAGACAGATAAGAATTCTAAAAACTATAAATTCGGTCTCTGTATCGATAATAAAGTCTATTTCAATAAGATTTTCAGAAAAAAATTAACGTACAGATTCGGCTTAGTTACAATTTTATTATATGTATAGACATCAGACAGACACATTGAAAATAAAAAAAATTAACTCAACAACAAATTTAAAAAAAAGGACAAGAACAACTATTTTATTAAAAATTTTGCTACAGTAAAGATACAAGATTTCTTTAACAACGAATCTCTTTGTACCAACGCCAAAGATAACGGGTTAGATTCCCGTGAGGATATAGTACGTATAATTGAATTGTTCTTGCGATTTCTTTGTAAAACTTGATGACCATACAGATTGATTAAACAAATACTTTTTGAATGAATATGAATCATGATTTTTATAATATTTATTTGTAAATCTACACTAATATTATAAATGTGAAAGTTTGTAAGTATGGATGTTTGTTACTCTTTCACGCCAGAACTGAACGTATCGGGATGAAATTTATCACAGACATAGATTATAGTCTTGAATAAAATATAGACTACTTTTTATCCCAGAAAAATATACGGTTCCCGAAGGAGAGCTTTGTTTTCTTTTTTTAGATGCGAACCTGAGCGAAGCGAGGGTAAGCCGCTAGTCTATTCAACAAAACAAAAGCTTTTATATTTAACCAGAATCATTTTTAAGTTAAAAAAAATAATGGTTTTTTTTTTAGATTTACGCGAATATTTCACATCTATACATATAACAAAATTCTAAGACGAATCTGTACCTTAAATATTTTTTGGAAAATCTTATTGAAATTGACATTATTATCGATACAGAGGCCAAATGTATAGAAATTTTTAGAATTTTTGTCTGTCTGTCTGTCTGTCTGTCTGTCTATCTGTTACCACATCACAGAAAAATCACTGGAGGGATTTTTATGAAATTTGGTATGATGATAGCTGAAAATCCGGGTCAACATATAGGATACTTTTTACCGCGGGAGATTATCTCAATTCCACGGGAGTACACGTTATAACACAACCCAAAAAATATTTATGATCAGAATTTCTTGAAACTTAGTATTAATGCTCTTCAATACAATTAAATAAATACGTGTTTTAGCGTTTTTTGGAATTCATCCCATAAGGAGATAAAATAAGGGATGAAAATTTATTACCTTATTTATGAAAATTTATACCTTTTCAAAGTTTTTTGTTGTAGTTTTAGCGCGAACGAAGCCGCGGGTTTTGCTAGTTTTAAATAAAACAATCTTTTCGGATTTTTTCGCGGATTTATTTTGATCAAAAATATATTTTTATTTATAATGTAATTCGTGTGAAGCTGAGAATCCTTTGTTTAATTCCAGATCAAAGAACGTTTAAAATTAAATACCTATTTAAATAAAATTGAGATGGCATTATTAAAATCTATATATAAAATGAATTTAAATAATAACTTACAAATGAACCAATCAAACAGACGCACTTAAAGCAAAGTGAATAAAAGCTTGTATAGTAAATTCAAGGTACTACACGTATCGACGACAGCGTCGTCCTGCATTAAGCATTCATGGAATGCCAGATTTTATTTGACTATTAAGAGCTAAAAAAAATAAAATCCCCAAGAGCAGAGACCGTTCCTTTATTGGACGATAAACTGGAAAACACAGTTTGCGACGCGATAGCGCCTATACTCTCTTCAAATGGTGTATAAGAAAATTAAGCTCGTCTCGTGTTATCTCATGTTGTCAGCTTTTGTGTTTAAAATTGTAGGATTTATTCTGCTGACATTAGTATAGTGTAGCATCTAATATATATAAGAGTATATACTAATTGTAGGTTTGTTTAATCAAATCAGTCATGATCATCTGACTATGATAGTGTATGTATCTGATTATAAAAGCTTATATTGCAAGCTTATAATGCACGAACTAAGGGGAAAGCTCAAAGTATATATATGCAAAATTTTCCTTAAAGTTTTATAGCTAAAAATCGCAATAACTTATTTGGTTTGTTATAAGACTCGAATCTAGGACTTAATGTATATTTTAATAATTTCTATCTACAACTAAATAGCAACTACGTATAAAGGTAAACAAAATTTGAATATATTTGGTTAATATGTTTCAAAGTAAATTCGACATGTCACGTCGAGTGCCGTCTTCTGTACAAGCGGAATTCCGTGACAGTGCATTTAAATTGCAAATGTTCGGACACGTCTCCGTATAACGATGCACCAAAACTATAAAGCTGTATTAACTGGCATCATCGAAGCGTTGCTTACACTTAGTTCTACCATCGATATATTGAACACAAAATGGTATTTTAAAGGCTTACTATTAGTATGAGGAATACAAAGGTGCTGAAGGAACCCTATTAAATATATGCTATCGAACCACCCGTCTATCTGTCTGTCTGGCCTATCTTCAAAGGGCTCTTATATTTTGAACTACACTAAGTAATTGGTTAGAATTTTATTCTATAAATAATACTCGTTTTCTTAATAAATAATAGAGAAATAAAAATAATAAAAGGAATATTTCTATTAAATGACCGTATTTAAATGCTTTATAAATATAAAGCATTGCTCTTTTGTAAAAGTATTCTATGTCTAAACTAGTATGATTACTATATTATTATAGAGCAAAACTTAATGTGAAAATTGGCCAAGTGCGAATTGGACTCTTGCTAGGAGTTTCAATTGCCATCCAATTTAATGTTACATTAATTAAAAAATATATAGTAACAATATTTATTTATTGTGGTCGTAACGTATCCTCGGAATGTAATTAAATCTTTTTAAAGCCGACATTTTATTCATTCGTAATATCTAACAAATGTAAACGGTCTCTATTTTGTGATCTCTTAAGAATTTTTAAAATTCTGTTTAGATTTTTGTTGGCGGAAATTTACAAAATTTTAGAGCTAACTGTGGCATTTTATCCGTCACATTTTAAAATTTCTGTACATGTTTCCCTAAATTTTACACTTTTACTGGGACAAAGATATAATGTTGCAATGCAGCCGCTAACACATTCCTTCCTTCATAACAACAGTTCTTTAGAAACCACGCATATTTTATTTATAACCTTTTCTTTCCTTTTCTATCTGAATACTTTGTATGAAATATGATTAATTATATTCGAATAGTTTTTTAGGAAAATCAAGGTTTATCGTGTTACACATTTAGCTGAAAAGAAATTTCTATTACCGACCCCAAAAATATCTTATTCAGTACTTATGGCAAAACATAAACTCCACTTATTACTTTTTTTCATAAATTACTAGCGACTCGCCCTCGCTTCATTCGGGTTCGTCCCTAGGTTGATTCCCTATACAAACTTTCACCCCCTTTTGCAACCCCTTGAGGGATGATTTCCGGAATACAAAATCCTATGTCCTTCCCAGAGTCTCAAACTATTTTCTTACCAATCGGTCCAGTAGTTTTTGAGTTTATTCGTTACAAACATACAAAAATACAAATCTTTCCTCTTTATAATATTAGTGTAGATATACTAACCTTTCTCAGAAATTGGTTAATATTAAAAATGATATATAGTATTTTAAAAGAGATAGAATGAAACTTATATTACTCTAATACAAGGCGCGATAAATATGGCACTGTATAAATATCATCTATACATATAATAAAATTCTAACTGAGTCGAATCTGTATCTACCCTAAATATTTTTTTGGAAATTCTTATTGAAATAGACTTTATTATCGATACACAGACCGAATCTATAGTTTTTAGAATTTTTGTCTGTCTGTCTGTTACCGCATCACAGAAAAACCACTGGAGGGATTTTGATGAAATTTGGTATGATGATTGCTGGATATCCGGGTCAACATATAGGATACTTTTTACCGCGGGAGATTATCTCATTTCCACGGGAATAAACGTTAGAACACAACCTAAAAAATATTTATGATCAGAATTTCTTTAAACTTGGTATTAATGCTCTTCAATACAAAAGGAGATAAAATAAGGGATGAAAATTTGTATGAAACCTACCTTTTTAAAGCTTTTTGTTGTAGTTTTAGCGCGAGCGAAGCCGCGGGTTTTGCTAGTTTCTATATATTATACTCGCTTTGACAATTAAATCAAAGCATTTTAAGCATTTACAATAATTATTGTATCACAGATCAATTGGCCGAAATTCAACCACAAGTGATATTAGTTTATTAGTGTTTATCGAATTGATATTATATAATTAATTTAAGTTGTTAGATATTATAGAATAAATAAACGCCTCAATGATATAATAAAAAATAGAATTAATAAGAAAAAAAGTTCGTATTTCTGAATTAAATATTTAAATTTAGTCTACAAAGTAAGTCAAGGCGAAGTGACATGAGACACGTCGGATATTATCGTCACGAACGAAGAGCACGTATTATTTGAGAACTTGACTATACCATGTATTAAAGCGATATGAAAACGTACGAAATACTTCGATTTTTATATTTCATTTCTAAAAATGTACATTATTTTTTAAAATTGAAACGAAATAATTCAAAAAGACTCATGAGCGTGACTTCATTAAAAATTGGTACAAATGTATCCAGTTTTCTATCCGGTGCAGATTTACTGGCAGTATTTTAATTTATTTGATACCCAAAAATATGATTTTTTTAGCTTTCTTGCATTCAACTTCGTAATAGATATCTTGTAATTTGAAACATATGTAAATAAATGCAGGCAATGTTACGAAGACGTCGTGGTTGAGGGCTCATTGGCGTCCGGCAATCCAGCCGGGCGTGAAGCCAAGAAGCCCATATGAGAGGTGGTCTGCCTCAGTGGGTGGTGAGCCGTGCGGTACTTCTTTAATAATAGAGTGAACCGTGAAAAAACGTCAATTTTCACAATATATAGTGAAGGGGGCCGAATATTTAATAATAGCAATCTCATAACTTACATTACTAATACTACTAACTTATATTACATGTAGCTGAAATGCTCACTGAATCCTTCATCAGCGTCCATCAATCTTAGACAAAGTACAGACAGTTTCATAAAAGATCACATACCAGATGATCTCAGAGAAATGAGTCTAAAATGATAGAAGTATGATTATCTCATGCAATGATCAAAAGTCAGTAAGAATATAATAAGAAAAGGGGATGATTGACTTAGATGCTGTTATCATATCAAAATAAAAACCTTGAAAAGCAGTTCAAAAAAAATTTTTTTTTTAGGAATAAGAAATATAAGATCTATAAGAAATATGATAAAGCGTGAAGAAAAGAGACTGGGTGAAGTTGACTGTAGTCTAAAAAATTTAGGAATTTTAATTATAGACAAATGATACCTACATTATATTTTGAAATTTAAAATAAATTAAAAATTGTAATAATAAATTATAATAATATAAAGTACTGAGATTTTATAATAAAATCAAACTTCATGCCAAAGAACTTGAGATTCCTTTAATACTGTTTTAAAATTCAAATTTTAAAACTTACAAATGTATGGGAGCGTAATTTTCCATGAACTCAGTATGACAACCGCTGATAATAGCCAATGTACATAGCAGTGGGAGAAAAATGTTTTAATTCTGAAGAAATACACAATTTATCTTAGAAAATAGTAAGGAAAATAATTTTACATATCTTTACAACTTAAATACTGGATTTATATGACGAAAGAAGAAGATTATATAGGTACATTTTTAGATTTTGTTTTAGACTTGACTGAAAATAGAACTTACTTTGCACTAGATTGTTGTAACAGATTACAGGTTAATTTTTCTTCCCGGATGAATTGCGTATTATGTTTCTGACAAAGCAGCGTCATTAAAATGACTCAACATTGGCCAAAATAAAATATCAGATAGATAAAAAAATATATATAAAAATTAGCCCTTTCAGAATCATCTTCAGCACTTGGATATTTTATAAGTCTATAGTACACGTAAGTGATAATATCCTCCTAACTTCGGTCGTGGTGACCAATCTCACTGAGATTAACCAGATGCGCAGGAGATATTATAGTGCACAAGTGTACGCCTTTTACTCTCAAAGTCCGATTGAACGATACTTCATCACGACCATTGAGAATGAAGGAGCAGGACTGATGTCTTTGCATGCTCTCTATGACACAAGAGTAAACCCCGACAACTTCCCAACTCCAGGCTACTACTGAGAATATCTTAACAAAAAAAACTCAGGTATTAAACTTGGATCGACCCGGGACTCGAACCTAGGACCTCCGGATCTGCAGCTGTACATTTTAGCCACTAGACCACCGAGGCACACATGTAAACCTAATACGACAGTGCTATGTTCCATGCTTCAGAACTGCCTATGGTCTTTACGACCCCATCTGTTTACTAGCTCCATTGTAATACAATATTATTGTATTGTGACTTAAGTTACTTAGTCGTATAAATTGCTTGTCTGCAGGTACTTACAAAATGAATCAGAAATTAACTGAATAAACAGACATACACACGAATATTAAGAAAATTAAATAAAACATAACCACAGTAAAAAAATAGAACAAGGAGTTTCACTTCTCCTCCAAAAAGGTTATGATAGAAGTATTATACATCCAAGCTTGTAAATATTATATTTATTAAAAAGTGCGTGGTACATGCATATTTAAACAAGTTTTAAAAACTTACAAATATGCACAATTAAAACAAAAATCAGTCTAAAGATTTGTTCTTGAAAAGTCAATGACTTAACTAATCTTGGTGAATTTAGGCAAGGCTAATATTAGCAACTTTTTTTCATCGAACAGTATCCAAAAGAGTTCAACCTCGAGTAGAACAAAAATGGAGCGCTATCATCTATACACATGTTTATACATACTTATATAATGGAACTAGCAAAACCCGCGGCTTCGCTCGCGCTAAAACTACAACAAAAAACTTTAAAAGTTAGGTTTCATACAAATTTTCATCCCTTATTTTTTATCTCCTTATGGGATGAATTTCAAAAAACGCTAAAACACGTATTTTATTTAATTGTATTGAAGAGCATTAATACCAAGTTTCAAGAAATTCTGATCATAAATATTTTTTGAGTTGTGTTATAACGTGTAGTCCCGTGGGAATGAGATAATCTCCCGCGGTAAAAAGTACCCTATATGTTAACCCGGATATCCAGCTATGATCATACCAAATTTCATTAAAATCCCTACAGTGGTTTTTCTGTTATGTGGTAACAGACAGACAGACAAAATTCTAAAAACTATAGATTCGGCCTCTGCATCGATAATAATATCTATTTCAATTAGATTTTTTTTTAAATATTTATAAGGTATAGATTCGACTTAGTTGGAATTTTATTATATGCATAGATATGAAATTGAAAAGTTGCCTCGTTAAAGTCACATATGCATGTATCATTTGTTCATTCATAGATCTATTGCCCATGTGTCCTCAAGTTATAGCCAATTAAACAAAAAAAATTCTGAATACTATTGTTTTGATTTGTAATCTATCCAAAATATTTTTAAACGTATATTTATCCAAAAATATTCTATGTAAAACTTTGTAAATAATGGTAAAAAAAAAACAACGCAAAATAACATACATATCCTATCTGCAATTTTGACAAACGCAAGAAGCGCATAAAAGGATTTTAGATTTCTTTCGATATGAAGGTATTATTTATGACTTATGGCAGTCCGATGCGACCCGAAATATTTAGTAACACGCAAAATATTATGTTTGGCTGACAATATGGCTGGCAATTATTATTATTTGTAGGCAGATAACTCTTGTGCCGTACTAGCAAGTTTGGTCTATGAACGTAGCAAATTCATTCACTGGTACACAAGCTTGACATGTTTTTTGTTGAACAGCTTTTCCTTATAATTTTTTTTTATTAAAAATAAAAACGTCTTATGAATTGGATTACCAAAAAAAAGTTACATTTCAATTTTGATATAATTCGATCGAATACAAAGGAAGCAGAAACAATAGCGGTATTAATTCAGTTTGTTATGAGGTCGAGAGTATTTCAATGGATGCTGTTTATCTAATCCTCACAAGCGTTTTAATTGCTAAAGTTTGTATGTATGTACATACGTTTTGCTTTTAGTGTGACCTATATTAAGCTTTTAAAAATGTTTTGACAATTTGGACAGAAAGAAATAGGTAGTAACATATTCTTACAAATAATAATATTTGCTTGTATATTTTACTAACACATTATGCAAATCAACGACACGTGTAATTGGTCAATGGTTTTTTGTTCATTATCTTAAAAATTTTTATAGCTATACTAAATAATATAGCAATTTTTATTTTTGGTTTGAATTTGAAAATTTACATGTAGTGAAGGCTTATTGGCTCTCTGACTATATCTTACGATCTGGGCATTTGTACATACATATCTATATATGTATGTGTTTATAAACTTTGCGATTGGAGCTGTAGGCAAAAATAACTGGTACATATTACTGCTTTTCACAGGATATTAGATTTATTTAATTTCTAAATTCTTACATTTTTTTTTATTTACAAGAAAAAATATATAAGAAAATTACAATTACATATAAAATGTAAATGTACACTTACGAGTATTATTACTGTACAAGTCATGTCCGCGTGGAATTTTGACCGGAATTCTAGCGGCATTCTCCCGCTAAATAGCAATTCCTTGGGCGAAAAAACCTATTTTTTAATTCGGATATGCCTTTTAGAATATTAGCCCTCCATCACTATCATATAATTCACTTAATAAAGAGTATAAAAAAGTACATGCATGCAAAGTCGCGGATAACAGCTAGTTCATGAATAGAAAGCAAGTTCTATAAGATTTAAATGGATTTTAAGTAAAAATATTTCAATTTAAAACTTAAATAAGTTCTTGTAGTTTCGAATATTTTCCCCTCATAAATAAATATTAGATTCGGCATGGCGGAACTCGGGCCGTGATCGCTGCAGCGTGCAGGTGTCGTAACAAAGATATTGAAAACATATTGAATTTCATTTCCCTTACATAAAAGCGAAGATTATAAAGCGATAGCAGAATAGGTAGCTTAGATAGGAGTTACTTTTGTTAAAGAAAAGAAGAATAAACAAAAACGAAATGAAACAAAAGTGAAACGAGCTGCTCGTTAGTAGTTGGACAAGTTTGTTAGAAAAAAAAATATTGAATGAATTAATTAAGATATGAAGTATTGCTTCTGAGAAAAAATACTTTCTTTTTTACTTTACTTTATTAGCCTGTCGAGAGTCGCGGACACCGGTGTGCCAATTATCAATTGATTTCTTAGAAATTAACCAGGAGGTGTTAGTTATCAGTACATCAAGAGTAGATAGATTATTCTTCTAATAAACCATAAATCATACCACATCCTTATAGTATGTATTCAGCCGTTTTTAACGTCCCACTGCTGGGCACGGGTCTCCCTTCAATACGAGGGGAATCGGGCCATAGTCCACCACGCTGGCCAAGTGCGGATTGGCGGACTTCACATGTCTTTCGAAATCTTGCTAGGTTCTCTCAAACATGCAGGTTTCCTCACGATGTTTCCCTTCACCGTAAGGTAAGACAAGTGGTAGTCATGTTAGAAATGATTCGCACATGAAAATATCAGAGGTGCGAGACCCGGAATTCGAACCCGCTTCACTCGGTTTCCTAAGCGAGCGCGTTACCACTGGGCTACCACTGCCCCCACTGGGCTACCACTGCCCGCCCTTATAGATAACAACAATAATTAATAATATTTACTTTAGAAAATTTAATAAAATATTCTAAATTTTATACGTCTAAATCTTTTAAAAAAGTACATGTGGTATGCATAAGGCTTGTTACAGGACAATGATCTGAAACTTAGATGTTTAACAAGCTCATAAGCGAGCAAGTTTTCACACGAACGATGCAATTTAATAGAGTAGTTTCAACTTCGAGTATCTCTTGAAAGTTATATTATCCACGCCTTTAGAAAGTAACGATATATTATTATGCATTGAAGACGCTTACCGTCAAAGATAATGTACAGCCACGAATTATTGAAAATATGTATTGAAAATAGTAATTAAAAGTTGGGAAGAAAATATCTTCATTTTGGTAAACGTATTAAGGTCGCCATTCAACTTTTTTTTTTATTATCTTTTGTATTAGGGAATGAGCGTGTGCATGTGTGTGTACTTAAGAATGCACTCAAGCATAGCGACAGTAAGTCGCTAGTAATATTATATTTATCAAACAAACATTTTTGTTTAATGAAATAAATTTGAACAAGTGAATCAGATATAGATTTATAAAACAACATTTTAAGCGATTAAAATAGCTAAAAACAGCACGATGTATTCATTTTAGATGTTAATCTAATCTCATAAAAAACATTTTATTAAAATAGTATACTTAGAATAGCAAAGTTTGGATCCTGATTTATATTTACCTTGCTGGAATTAAAATTTAATTTCTGTATTCAAATCTGATATTCTTTGTGATTTCGTAAATGTACAAAATTTTGAAAGCTCTGTATTATATACACGATTAAGTCTTATTCTTAGTCTACTCTCTAGTCAAGTTTCATGTTTGCTTCGTATTTCGTTAATTCTTCATATGATATTAATTGAATTTGACATTAATAATGAATTAACAGATATGTATTGAGAATCATGCTTTAGGTTTCGTACCTACGATCATTTATTATTTATATCTACTGATCTTGATTACCACTCGTCTTTCGATGAAGGAAATTATTGTACGGAAATGTAGGTTTCCTGGACCTAAGCGAATGTGAGTAGTATTAGAAAGACGAAGTCTGTTACCCGTCAATCCGCATTTCGTAAGTATGGTAGACCTGTGCCTAATAGTGGGACGTAAAAAAATCTGTTAAAAAATATTGAATTTTGATCTAAATGACAATATTTTAAGTTTTATAGTAACAATTAAGTATCCATAAGTATTGTGAAAATAGCTAATTTTATAAAAATATATACACGATAAGTGAGTCAGATTTTACAGCTTTTTCAAAGATATTTCATAGCTAATGACAAAGAAAAATAAAGACAACACGATGGCGAACATCAGAACAATGTGGCCAACAAAGTGGAAAGCGTATATGTGAGTAACATTTAGTACACGGCTTATTTAAACTCCAGAAATCTCATAAAGCAGCATTATCCTTAAAGTACGATTAAAATGAGCTTGTAATAAATAACGCTGAAAATTTTAGAATTTTGTGAAAATTGATCCCGCATCTGTCAATACGGACTGTCACGTTTCTGAGATATACTCTAAAATACTTAACTAATTTTCCTGAACTATCTCCATCATGTCTTCGTTTTACATATTATTTAAGATGTAGGAAATTTTGCCTTTATAATAAACAAAAAAATTGAATTATGATTATAAAAGTACTTCATACTTTTTGTTGTTTTCCGCTATAATTGTTTTCTCCAAATATTATTCAGTTCAATATTTTACAAGAATTATGAAATCGAATTATCGATAGCTTATTTTGTATTATCATAAGAAGTTAAAGTGAAATGCTGTTTGTTGGTAATCACTTTAGAACGGTTGGATTGATCAGGCTATTTTTAAAATAAATATTTGTAATAGTTCAGAAGAAGAAGTCCTAGAATCAGATTTTTAGGGATTTTTCGGAAACTTTTAATTTCCTGAATAATACTGTAAATGTTCTTTAAATATATTTTTGTATGAACTCAAGCTTCAATGAAGTCCAATAGGACATTGTTTACCGAGTTCGCTAGAAATTTTTTTATAATAAACAATTATAATTATACAATAACATAAGAAGATAAAAATAAATCGAAGTCCAAATCATATTACAGATCACTAAATGAATTTTAAATTCAAATTTGTCTTTCTTGGAGTACAATACAGCTAGTAAAACTTCGAATTAAAGCTTTTTGTGGGTTGGAATTAAAAATCTTTGGTTAATACACTAATGTGTATCTTGTTTATATTATGACATTCTATTTCTTTGTACTCTGCGGTGAGGCGTGCTTGTGACAATGGGGAGCTGAAACACTTCAGCACGATAACGAGCTTCAAAGCGACTACAACCTGTGAAGTCACATGGCATGTTTTAATTGTGACGGAAATAGCGAAACGTTCAAAATTTCATCCGTAAAATTTTTGAATTTTCAATTATAATCTATATATTATATATGTATAGTAATTCCGGGGGAGATGGCCGTACGGGAGAGATGGCCAATTAAAAGTAGTGCAAGTTCCAAACAATAAATGGTGTTAATAGTAATTTAGTTCGCTTCGTTGTGTGACCGGTGACAAGTTGCAAAGTGTTTGTTTTGCAAAAAAATTTGAAAAAGTAAGTAAATTCCACATTGTTTTTATTACAGGTGCATGATCTAAGATAAAGGGTTAACATATTATGTGGTCACAAAGAGATTTCTTTAATTTCGCTTATTTTTTATGTTTTATTATGAAGTCGATAACTTTGTTCGTATTCTAACCTAAAAACAATCGTTATAGATTGCATCATACTTTTTGAAATTAATATGGCCATCTCTCCCGTGCATTTGGGATAGATGACCTTAATTTTTAAGGGAGTGATGGCCATAAAGTTTTATGTTATATTTTTTGCTTCCTTAAAATTCATTGTCTTTCTCTGTGCTTAGATCAAATATTTTTTACAGGCCAAACTACTACATTAAAAAAAGCGATGTCTGTTAGAGGTACGTGGGATAAATCATACTTAAAAACGGCTATAGAGGAAGTAAAATAGCAGATAATGTCTGCATACAGAGCATCGATTGTATATGGTATACCCAGAAAAACTTTGGGAAGATGGGTTAAATTAAACAAAAATACTAAAGGGCCAATGGGCCCATCTTGTACATTTGGTACTGAGAACGAAAAGAAACTGTGCCAACATATAAAGGATATGCAGTCTAAAGGCTTTCCTCTTACTATTGATGACTTAATAAAAATGGCTTTTAATTTCGCGGAACAATTACACATTAATCACAAACTTAACATATCCAATGAAAAGGCTGGGTATGATTGGGTACAATTATTTTTAGAAAGAAACACGCAGCATTTCAAGCAAGATATTTCTTATGCTAGGAGCCAGAGAATGAATAAAACTGAAGTAAAAGGATATTTTGAGATGATGATAGGAGTCCTCAGTGAAAATAATTTGCTTGACAAGCCTGGTTATCTGGATGAGACAGGATTACAGCTCAACAATCATCCTGGACATATTTTGGCAGAGAGAGGCTCCAAAGCTGTCGCGATATCAACATCGACAGAGATAAAATACAGAAGAAACAAAGAGAAAAAGACTGATAAAATTGAAAAAAAAGAGTAAAAAAACCGGAAAGCTATTCGTTGAATTTTAGACAGCAGTTGCTAAGAAATACCAAAAGATTTTGGCGATTTTTCTGGAAGTAAAGTAGACGAAAATGATGTGAACAACTGCGAGAACTATTATAAAACATAACTAGTCGAATATAGGTTGCAATGTAATATATGCAGCTTTGGGTGCATAAAAATTGCACCGAGTTTAAGACATTTGCCTAAACTGCGGAAAAAAAAGAAAAAGAGAAGGTTAGAAACAGAAAGGGCAAAGGAAATGGCAAAAAAAAGTGCTGGTCATCTCCCCCCGACTCCTATGGCCATCACTCCCGGACACTCGGTGTGAGATGGCCAGTCGTATTTTTTTTTTAGCCTAAAATATTTCTATGTTACATTGATTCAAGGACTGTGTTCAATTAAGATTTGATAAGAAATATAAATATTGTTTTGTTTGTGATTAAAATAGGTGTTTTATTGTACTTGGTTTCCTGGCTATAGATCTTTAAAGTTAGTAGGGCCATCTCCCCCGGTTTTACCCTATATATAATAAAAGCGAAATACTATATAATGATTATTTAAGAAATGTTGGAAATGACTTGCCCTATGAAATTTGACAGATATATAATTTATAGGTGGGAGACGTCAGTTAAGAGAAAGACGGAATTTATGACATAGCCGAATTAAAGGGGTTTAAAGCCTATCGTAAATTTATGTGAAAGTTCTATTTTTGCCGCTAGAGTTAATATTTTATTTATAAAAAAATCCAGAGTTATAATAATTATAATTTTCAGTATAGCAAAAGATAACTTGAGTATTATTTATGAACTAGCAAAACCCGCGGCTTCGCTCGCGCTAAAGCTACAACAAAAAAAACATTGAAAAGGAAGGTTTCATACAAATTTTCATCCCTTATTTTATCTCCTTTATGGGATGAATTTCAAAAAACGCTAAAACACGTATTTATTTAATTATATTGAAGAGCATTAATACCAAGTTTCAAGAAATTCTGATCATACATATTTTTTGGGTTGTGTTATAACATGTACTCCCGTGGGAATGAGCTAATCTCCCGCGGTAAAAAGTATCCTATATGTTGACCTGGATATCCAGCTATCATCATACTAAATTTCATCAAAATCCCTCCAGTGGTTTTTCTGTGATGCGGTAACGGACAGACAGATAAAAATTCTAAAAACAATAGATTCGGCCTCTGTATAAATAATAAAGTCTATTTCAATAAGATTTTCCAAAAAAAATTAAAGTATAGATTCGACTCAGTTAGAATTTTATTATATGTATAGATAAATAAGGCTGGGCACGACAAACTCTATGAAATTGCCTTTGAAAATGACTTGGCATTGTTGCTTCCACACTATTATTAGTATTGTTTTTGAAAACAGGTGTCAGAGAGTTGATAAAAATTCCAAAAATAAAAGCACAAACACAGAGAAATCCACAGTAAATTGCTAGTACAGAATTAGTACGTACTTATCTCAAAGGAAGTCACAGACAGATAGATTGTAAGCCGATTTGTGGGGCAAAATCTATTTATAGCCTTGATTTACATTGAAGCCAAAAGGATCAAACGTTCAATAAGGAAATGTCTCGCATATCTTATCTTTGTAGTTCATTAGTGAAATCGATTGAAGAGGTTTCTTGAGAAAATGTACATACTTCATTTACAGAATTGCTATGGGTTTGATTCTCTCTCGATGTAATATATAAATTGGTAATATTAAGTAACCTTGTGAGACGGATGGACTGATCCGTACTAAATATGTTTGTTTCATTAATGTGTTTACTGTATTGTATAATATACACGTTAATAACACAAATGTTTTGAATTGGGAAACCCCTCTTTTTTTGAAGTGGGATAAATATTCGTTCAGAATGATTTAATTTTCTCGGTGCATTTGGTTATATAATAAGTGATTTTCTTACGTAAAACGTTTTAGTGTTTACTACGTAGTTCAAAATTAAATAAAATCGTACGGGTTTTGCAGGCAATACTTCTGTAAAGTTTCATCACTGTTTCTATAAGTAAAAAGCTGTATAATACCAGCATTTAATCAAAGCGGTAATTGGTCGTCGTCTCGCAAATTTGAATAATATCCACGGACTCGACGACTTTGGATCGATAGACATGTGTTTATTGCCGGTTGTACATGCGTATGTTATTGAAGGAATGTAATTGAATTTGTCTTAATCTTATAATATTAAATAAGCAATTCTTGTATATTCTCGTATGAATTTTATTTCGTGAACCTCAGAAACGGCTTTTATTTTTAGATAAGGTTTTGCTTTTTAAATTGATCTATTTATATAGATAGGCTTTTTATAAAAAGGTATATTTTCTCGAAAAAGACAACATTTTTTTATAACTTATTAGATCAAAGCGTTTTTCTATCTGCTGTCATACTGATAATGTCATATAACGCCATCTCGGGCGTTATAATAAATTGGGTACTTGCACTGTTGTCAATGGATGACAACCAACTGAACGAGCGCCCACGCCCAGCGAAACTCGGTCGCCCAGGTACTGTTGTAATTAATATTTTTACATTTTATACTATTATATTTCATACGAAAAATGTTTTAAAAATATTATTGAATACTATTTTCTTTCTGCAGCTACTTCCGCTTAAATTTTGTTTCAAAATATTCGTCAGCACCTCTAATATTAAGAACAAAAGTTTTATTCAAATAATTTTATTAAAATGAAAAAACATCTCCAGCTTTACTAAGATGTAATTTCTCATTCATGTACTCGAGACAGCAACTACCGATCTTTGTGTCACGTTGTATCAGAAATATTTTAAAAAGTTCACAATAGTAACATCATTCTTACCCACTGGATCTTTTTTTTTAAATACGATACTCGTAAAAATTTTATTTTTCAGCTTATCAGCTTCCACTGCTGGATAAAAGCCTCCCATAGAACGCCAACCATCGCGATTTTGGGCAGTCGTATCCATCCCAACCTGCCACCTTCCTCAAGTCGTTGGTCCACCTTGCCGCAGGGTGTCCTGCACTAGTGTCAATTAAGTAAGTTTGCCTAAGCGTAGTCTCCACTTTAACACATGTCGGCTCCATCAGCGATCTGTACGCTTGCAAACATGACCAGCCCATTTTCACAGCATGTTAATTTTACACGCGACGTCGGTGATTTTAGAAAAAATGTTACTGTCGTAGAAATTATGTTACCCCTTTTTAATATATATGTACAATGTACATATGTCGTTAAAGCAATAGATTTCAGGCCAGCTGCTGGATTTTGATTATAAAAATCTTAAAATTCATGATGGCTAGTAGTTACAATATTTTGTGCTGTACTCTCAGAAAGTAAATATATTTGATAAATTTAAATAAAACAATCATATTGTAAGGAGTTTTTATTTTATTAACTTCAGCGAACAATGTTTTACTGGCGGTGAACTTAAATAACTTTATTAGAACGAAATATTAAAGCTTGTAGACTCGCAGATGTAACTGACGCGTGTCTGAAGCAGACGGTACAACTAAGTTGATTTTGACAATGTCTGCCAAAGTCTTTATTTTAACAGTTTTTGAAATTCAATATAGGAGACTGTACGAGTACATCATCTACTACGCTGTAAGTGGGTTTGATATTCAAATATTTCCTCGTTACTGGTACAGCTTTATATACTCGTACGCTTTTTGTTGATTCCCTAATTACATCCAGCAAGAAACGTGTTAATAAGGAAAAGCTTCAGTTTGCTTTTCATAGGACACCTTCATATCTAGAAATTCAATCTTTGGTTATGGGAGTGCCTGGAAAAAAAATACAATATTTCAAATATGTAAGGATAATTTTAAGTATTTATGATGTACGTGTCTTTTCTGTAAAATCAGAGCTAAGTTAACACAACTTATAATTTTCACATAAATAAATAAAATGATATTAAAACCACAATTATTGAGTGAGACATATTTTTCGAATAAAACAGTTGATTAATCTGAAGTCAATGCTTAGTCCAAATAACTTTTCTGTATGTAAGAAAAACATATTAAAATTCCATAAAAATGGAAACGCAATTTATACTTATTGATTGTTATAGTCCCGGCTATTTGAAAATAAAACATTTGTAATAAAGAGAAAGTCTCGCAACTAATTAATAAGTATTGGAAAAATATTTTTTGATAATTTTGTATGTCACCATGGTAAGAAGCATACTTGAATACTGCTCTTCCGTATGGAAACCAATCTATGACATTCATATTAACAGAATCGAGGCTATACAACGTAAATTTCTAAAAATATTAAGCAGGCGGGAAGGTCTCAGACGTAAGTTACCGACTTACACTGACCGACTTCATAAATACAAACTAAAAACCTAGAAGATCGCCGTGTTATATCAGATTTGTGTATCCTCCATAAAATAGCCAATGGCGATTTTAACAGCAAATTGTTAGAAAATCTAGAATTTAAAATTCATACCCACTCGTTTCGTGAGCCACAACTCTTTAATATACCTTCGGCAACTAATAATGTTTCCCAAAACAACCCTTTACACAGAATGTGTAAAACATATAATAGTTTAAATAATGAATACGACATTTTTAATAATAAATTTTTATCATTCAAGAAAAAATTAAATGAATTATAGTTCCTAAATTATTATTATTATTATTTTATATAGATATGCTTTGTCTCTGTTTCTTCTCCTTTTTATGAATGTAAATATTATTTTCTTTCTGTTTCTTAATATTTATATCCAATAGTAATATTCATTTTTTTTGTTGATTAAGTTTGTTTAAATAATTATATGTTTTTTTTATTAAATGTTGTGTACAGATGTAATTGGAAAACAAATTTAAAATGATATTTTTAGTTTTTTAATACGTAGTTGTAATTTTTATTTAATTTGTTTTCTGTTTCTGTTCCAAAATAAATAAATAAATAAATACTACGAGTATGTACTAATTATTAAAAATTGTTATCTAAAATAACTATACCGTCTTTGAAAAATCTTTCAACAACCATCAACTTAAAATAATGTAGCAAAATCAAATCAATTTATGGTGAAACCGTTTTATAAAATATTTACGCATGAGTTTTCATCGTAATTGTCTTCGTCGAACCAGGAAATGCGACTTATTATTATTATTCCGGAGACAAAATGAGATTTGTTTAAACGATCGTAAAATTGTATCAAGTACTAAAACCTTATCAACTAATGACTGGACTTAAAATTTTTATAGTGCCTTATCTTGAAGTCATAGAAATCCTTATACTTAAAAGTCCTTTCACAATGGGCTCTGGTTCTTAACTATTCCTTTGTTTATTTTATTCATTGATATTTTAAAATGGTATTTTTTTTTAATATTTAACCTCCCTTTTTAATTTTGGGGAATGCGTTTAGGCATACCATCTGCATATATCCAGGTGATTATGTGGGATTCACTGCCAAAACCAGTACTACCCACTTAACCCCAACGGAACCGCTTCCGTCTCCTTGGGATGTCGCAAGATCGCTTACGCCCTCAAACACGACGCCCCGGCGGCAGGTGTGTCATCTCAGTGGTGTAGTGGCTAGTATGTAAGGCTGCAGATCCGGAAATCCTGGGTTTGAGTCCTGGGTCGCACAATTTTAATAACTGAGTGTTTATATTGAGATATTCTCAGTAATAGCCCGGAGTTCAACCCCCCGTACTCCGAAATCATGTAAAGCCGTCGATCTTGCGACCTTATTCACCGGTCAGTGCGAAGTATTGTACCATCGGATAAGAGTAAAAGAGAGTGAGCATTTGTTTGCGTATCTTGTGCACTAGGTATGTATATATGTATATGTCCTGCGTAGTTGGATGATATCTCTGCCGCTGTGGCAAAAGCGGTCAGTAGGATCATCATGTTTTGTTGAATTTAGTTGGAAATACTTATTAGTAAAAAAAACTAAATATTTATTAAATATATCATGTTAATTTACATCATAAGTATGATAAATTTTGTAAGAAATTGTTATATTAATTTAGAAATATAACAAAATATCAGTAGTATTATATAGCATTGGTGAAATAATTTTACAAAGGCTTAATTTATTTTGTTCATTAAAATGCCTTTTAAGGTTTCTGTTTAAGCCGTTATAAGTTTGTTTATGTTCTTGTTAATGGCCTTAAAATTTCCGTATCAAAGATTACCTTAATTATACAGGAACAGTGCAGAACAATATACCTATAGAAAGTGAAACGGAAATATAAATATGTAATGAAAATAAATAAGTATATCATAATTATTTTAAAACTTTTTATTTGCTTACTAAAGTTTTTAATTATTTTTTAGGGTTCCGTACTCGAAGGGTGCCAACGGAACCCTATTATTAAGCTTCCGTTGTTTGTCTGTCCGTATCAGAGGGCTGTATCTCATGAACCGCAATAGGTAGAGAGTTGAAATTTTTACAGAGTATGTATTTCTATTGCCGCTATAACAACAGAAATAAAAATTCAAGAACATTTTTTAAAAAGTACATGTATGATGGTACAGAACCCTGCGTGTGCGAATTCGACTTGCACTTGACCGATTTTATTATTTTATTTGCTACTTTCTGCAAGCCTTAGTATTTTAATATTCTGCTTTTACTTCTAGTGAGACAGAGAGAAATAAGGTCAGAAAGAAAGAGAAGTAGAATATAAAGAAGCAGAGTATATTTTGGCGTATTATAATATTTAATTCTCTTGAGTCTCACTAAGAGGACCTGACCGTTATAAGAAGTAACCTAGTTCATTTTTCATCCCATAAACTATAGCTTGCCTTAGCCTTAGCAATGTACAACGGTAATTATGTAGTGTCATAATATGTCCGTTACTGCATGAAAGAGGGATAGACCAATCGAAATCGAAGTTAAAAATATGTAATTTCGTTTAATATATCTTTATTCACATAATATAACCTTGTAATTAAAAAGAGTTTTATTTATAACGTTAATAGTTCTTATATAAATAATAACAAAATTGATTCAATAATATTTAAAAAAGCTTATGAAAGTTTTGTATTAAAATTTTAATGTACGATTATTTGAAGTTGGGCAATGCCAGATTTTATTTTCAAAAGAACTGAGGTTAACGAACTTTCAAAATGCCGCAGTGTCTACAAAGCTCGCTGAAATCTCGTAAAAAATTACCTCTATATTTAAGCTGAACTTCGCAGACGAAACAAGCGGTTCGTCACATAATTTCACTTTAAATTGATTATTTGTCAATGATTACTATTTCTGTTTCTAATTCAAACATCACTTTTCTATAATCAGTAATACTTTTTAGATGTAAATACGTAGGATTTACATTAGTTTATAATCATGTAGGATAAGTACATATAAAGTATTAACAAACTTTAAATTAAAGTTATATTTAAAAGAACAACTTGTTTCTCACAAGCTCTGTTCAATAGAAATGATGGTAGCTTTTTCACGGACTTACGTACTGATGTTTAATTGATATTTAAAAAATGTAAAAATTAAAGATCCAAGTAGTGTTAAAATTGAAGTACTCTAAAAGTATATTTGAATAAAATATATTTTATTTGATTTGATCAAGTTCAATCACTCAACATTTCGTCGCCTTAGTGCTTATTTGTTCAAAATATTATGACCAATATGTTACTGTATTTTACAGTAGAGACTTTCTTTTATGATAAAAACAAAGCTCCTCTAAGATTTATATGCATAATACTTTCTTACATTTACGCGAATATTTGACATTTTAAATAAAACTATCTTTTTGGATATTTTTCGTGGATTTTTCGAGGCAATCATTTCGAAACATCGGAACGATCGGACGGTCTCTCCCGTGACCACGATTGCTATAAACTGTAAAGTATTCGAAACGTCGGGAATCAAACGTCGACATACATAAAACATACATACATAAAACATATTTTTTAAACTTTATTACAGTAAAATTTCTATTTAATACCAACAGAATTGACATTTTAAAGTTAAGAATTTGTTTGGACAAATACTCGTAGGACGACGATTTTTAATATATTAATTTTAATCAATTTTATATATAATATTTCTGCATTTATTTTCACTGATAGAAATCTTATCAATCTCATTTAAGCGGTTCTCTTAATAAAACTAGAAACATGAGTGAAACTATAGGACAAGTTTAATTAATATAACATACATATTCCTAATGGTCATCGTACCGTGTGACATGAATGTGTCTAGGCTCGCTTTTGGTTGCTACGGTCGACCGATATAGACCGAATATTTGTGTTGCAAATATACGGTACGTATATTTAGTTATCGTTAGTGCCGTTACAAATTTAAACTACTACTACAATTTCTAATTCTATATCCAATTCCTAACTAGTATTTTGATTGCAATGAGTGCTTCAAGAAGCATTATGTCAAATTGCTGCACAATTTCCAAGCTTTATTTATATTATAAAATAAAGCTTCTGGTTTGAATTTAAAGTTCCTACATATATATATGTATGTTTATAATGAAGAATCCCTTAATATGTAACCGGTAACACATTTCTTCTTATCTCTATCACCAAATTAAACCATCATCAATAACATAAACATATGTATTGTATTGTATTCTGCCCTTTTTTAACGTGGGCGTTGGGCATGGGCTTCCCTTCAATATGAGCGAGATCAGGCCATAGTCCACCACGCTGGCCAAGTTGTTTTGTTTTGAAATATCTTTATTTATCAACATAAATCATTAAATTAAGTACATTTCTAGTGTAAATTTAATCCTAGAAGTACATATTATACAATTATATTTGTTTAACAAGTACACAGACTTATATAAAACTTATAGCAAAAGGTAACACTTGCATATAAATAATTATTATTAATGATTAGACAGTAGGTATATCATTTAAAGTATGTAAGCTTTAGAAAAGCGATTACATTTATAGCATAATTTTAAACAAAGAAAAAATTGACCGTAGTCGGTAGATGTAAATAAAATACTACTTAAAGCAGTCAGCAGCAAGCAACAAGAACGTAACCGCAAGAACACCGCGGTGCGCGCGCCATTTCCGATCTTATATCACACGATAATGCGAACGGGAATAGCACTCGCGGCAACGGCAAGAGCGTACGCGCCTGTGTTGACGAATGTTCCTATACATATGATTCATAGTCAAGGAATAAGTGATGGGGCAATTTGTATCGATTATATTTATCGACATAAGGAAGATTATTTTTACGACTTATGCATATATTATTTATTAGTTTGTTTTTGTGGTTAGTGTTTTGATGGATATAGAACTTTTCAGATAATTTATAAATATAAACATCGATTTTTGGAAGACCTATTTGATAATGTAACTTGTGGAGATTAGTGCGAAAGGGAGTACTAAAGGCATATTTGATAGCTTTGTTTTGTATAATCTGTAGCTTTTTAATGTTCGTTTTGCAAGTGCTGCTCCATACGGGGCATGCGTAGGTAATGCAAGGACGTACCAGGGTGCAATAAATACGTAGTTTTGTGCTACTACTTAGACATGAGCGTCTATTTAAGATTGGATTTAGGGCATTTAATGCTTTAATACCTTTAAGTCGTAGTGTAGAAGTGTTTTCGGTCCAGTTGAGCTTACTGTCGAGCTTTAAGCCAAGATATTTAACTGATTTGCTCCAAGGTATAATATACCCTTCAATTTTCAGCGTTCGAGATGGTAAAGTTCGCTTTCTAGTAAATAGAATAGCTTCTGTTTTAGACGCATTTATTTTTAGCTTCCATTTATGGAAATAGAATAAAAGTTGATCAATGGAGAGTTGAAGTCGATCTATTATCAAGTTTATATCAGAGGAGGTAGTAAAAGAGGCTGTGTCATCGGCAAAGCAGGCTAAACTCGTCCGTGGTTGAACCGGGATATCGTTTAGGTACAGAAGAAATAAATATGGTCCTAATATTGAACCCTGTGGCACTCCTGCGGGTACTGATTTTGATATAGATGAGTAACTATTGATGTGGACTCGAAAACTGCGATCACTTAAGTATGATTGGATGATTTTTATAAGCGGAAAAGGTAACCCAAACCTTATGAGTTTATGAAGTAAGGCTTTGTGCCAAACAGTGTCAAAAGCCTTTTCGATGTCTAAAAGAAACATTCCAGTTGATTGTTTTAAATTTAAGTTATGGGATATAGTTTCAGCAACTCTAGCAAGTTGTTGGACTGTGGAGTGGCCTCGACGGAACCCAAATTGCGCATCGATGAGATGATGTTCGGATACACGAAGTAATCGTTTAAAGATTATCTTTTCAAAAAGTTTGCTGAGGCAGGGCAAGAGACTAATTGGGCGATAGCAGGTGGGATCTGTTATATCCTTACCCGGCTTATGTATAGCGATGACTTTTGCAACTTTCCATGGAGTTGGAAAATAATTAAGCATAAGGCAAGAATTGAATATTTTAGTTAAGAGTACAATGGACTTTTGTGGGATATTTTTAATGAGTAAATTACTGATATCGTCAGGTCCAGGGGCTTTACGGGGCTTTAAACTTGATATAATTTTCTTGATTTCATCTGGGCGAACAAGCTTAATGGTTTCATTAGACGTACTTACATTAAGTTTAGCTATAGATCGGTCAATAATTGGTATAATATCACTTTGCCAGTTATGAGTTAAAAGCATGTTAGTTTGGAAAGTATTTGCAAGGACGTTACATTGTTCTTGTTGAGTTGTAGTAAATGAGCCATCTTCACATTTCAATTTCGAAATAGGGGAGGTTGTGGTGGAGCGGATACTTTTCACCAGTCGCCAGAGGTCAGACCTGGGATTATCAACCCTTTTTAATTTAAGATTCCATGCTTTATCATTATAAGCGCTTATGGCTTGATTAATTTGAAAATTTAATTGATTAATATTAATAACTATTATTTTACGTATTAAAGTGTTTGATTCTAAAGTTGTATACCTGCGAAAGCGGTTTCTAATCTGAATGAGTCGTTTAATACGTCGTGGGAAGGAGGAACTATTCCACGGTTTTAGAGTAGTAATGGGAACACAAGAGTCTCTGCCCTTTAGTAACAAGTGTTGAAAATCGACAATTACTGAATCAATCTGATTTGTATCGTTATATATTTTAGGAGATAGTGTTATATTATTGTTAAGAAAATGACGATATTTTGACCAGTCAGCCTTTGTATAATTAAATTTTTTAATAGGAAGACGATTAATTTTAGTTTTAAATGTAACAAAAACTGGAAAATGATTAGAAGATAATGCTGGAATAGTAACAATATTATGGAGAAAATTGAAATTTTTATTTAAAAGAATATCAGGCAGAGATGGCTTGTGTTCTACACGGTAATGCACAAGTGTTGGTTCATGTGGAGCATGGATAACGTAATCACTATTAAGCATGTGTTCGTAAAGCTTTTTACCATGGGTATTACTTGGCCCAGGTGACCACAGTGGATGCTTTGAATTGATATCACCCATGATTAGGACTCGGGAACCAGATGATAGGATTAAATCTATATCATTGGTTAGGAGTGGGAGATTTGGAGATTGATAAACTGAGTAGATTATAACACTACTATTAATAAGTTTTAATAAAATGCCAATTACTTCAATGTTCTGAGTTTTGGGAGCAGATACTAAGCTATGGTCTAAGTCCGAACGAACAAGTAAAGCTACACCTTGACCGTTGCCTTTAGTACGTTTATCGATACGATAACAAATGTAACCAGGTATATTGAGAGTTAGGCGGTTAGTTAGTCTAGTTTCACAAAGAGCAATTATGTCGACGTTAAATTTACTCACCGCAAGTTCAGCTAATTCTTGTTGCTTACTGTGAACGCCATCAGCGTTCCAATACATAATGCGAAGATCATGACAACTAGACATAATGCCCAAGATGAGTTAATATTAAGATTACTTTATCCATGAAAGTTTTACACTTGGCGAATTCATCCTTGATAGATTTTATTACAGCGAGAATTTCTAGAATTTCAGAAGTTTCAAAGTCCTGGGGAATCTTCGTAACAGGATCTGATGTACTCATATCGTGCTGGGAAAAGGCAGTGTTCTTCAAAAGTGTCTTTTTAGCTAGATCTACAGGAGTTACAGGTCTAGGTCTAGTCTGATCTTTCTTACCTGAGCTTGCAACTTTAGCCCAGGAAACGCCAGGCAGATCAGTTTTTGAATTAGTAATTTCAGGAATTAGAGCCTTACGTAAAGTTTCACGTTTCGATTGGATTCGCTCAATATATTGTAGTCGTGCTTGGCATTGAGCATAATTGGCGGGGTGGTTATCTTGGCAGTTGCAACATCGGGCTGGTCCGTCTTTATCTTTCTTAGGACATTCCCATGTAGGATGAGCAAAAGAACATTTTACGCATCGAACCGGCCTATTGCAGTTTCTGGAAGTATGACCAAAATCTTGACACCGAAAGCATTGAGTGCCTAATTTTTTGTTAGGTTTGTAACGTTGGATTTCGACGATACAATTCATCACATATTTTATCTGTTTAAATTTAGTCATATCCGTCCCTCTTGGTAACTGGACAAGAACAGGTGGATATTCTGTTGAATGCAGGGTTTTGATTTCGGATACAATACATTCCGGAAAACCTATTGAGGCCAGTTCGGTGGGAAGAGTGTCATGCATAGATTTTGGTAGGCCTTTAATCACGGCTTTCGGGGATTTTTCATCTTTTCTTGTGAATGTATGAAAGGCCACATTTTCTTTAAGCAGACAATCTTTTACAAGCTGATGATTTTTAGCGGAGTAGCATTGCACTCTTACAATGTTTCTACCTTTGTATTGCATATGGAAATCTTTTATATGTTTTAAAATTAAATCCTTAATTTTCTGATGGGTACAATCACCCAGTAACTCGATAATTATTGGAGGAGTATTGTTAACTTCTTTTTTCTTGGTAGCCTTTAGGTAGGATTCTGAAGTTTGGTCATCTACAGGCAGGCCTCGATATCGGTTATTGGTTGGTATTTCTTTATCCTTTGGAGTTTCTTTGGAGTTGGTAACAAACCTCTTTGGCTGTTGCCATTGGTCTGAGGAGGTTCCATCTTCCCTGGGTCTCTTGTTGGATAAGTTCGGAATAGATGATGATCTGGTCAAGAATTTATCCATGATGAGACTAAGGAGTAATCTATCGATAATAACTTATCGATAGCTCCTTAGCCCATCACTTTATGTTGGTTGAACGTTATACGGAGTAGCTTAGTGTACGCGTGCGCTTGTAAAGACAACCGAACGCGAAGTGAACGCTGGCCAAGTGCGGGTTGGCGGACTGCACATGTCTTTCGAAAACTTGCTAGGTAATCTCAGAGATGCAGATTTCCTCACGATATTTTCTTTCATTGTAAAATAAGTGGTAATCATGTTGGAAATTATTCGAGGAACGAGAGCCGGGATTAAAACCCGTTTCACCCATTCCCTCAAGTGAGCGCATGACCACTAGGCTACTACTTGCCTTAGCTTTGGCTGTAAACATATACTAATATATAATCATGAAGATTTTTTTTGTTTGTTTGTTTGAATTTTGTAGTGTATATTGTCTTTGAAAAAAATTAAAGAGCGCGTGTATGAATGTGTACACGCGCAAGAAGTAAAACTTCTGTAGGTTATCGGTACTCTTTATGAAATTCAATTTATGTTTTAAATAATTACGATATTACAATCATATATTTATAGAATGTCATTTAATATTATGTATCATTTGTCACACAATAACAACGGTTACCATGACAACAAAAGTTCGCCTCGCCCATTTACACTTTTCGCAACGCATTCATCAGCTTACTCTCCAAGTCAAGCGTGCGTAAAGAAGCTTTACTTCAAAAATAACTTTCATTTTATTTGGTCAGCTGAAAGCGCAGGCGAACCAACAGTCTTATAATATATTGGAACATCAATGTTCAATCATAAACAGATTTAAATAATGACGTAGGCGCCTACATGAGTCGACGATCTAGATGATTGACGAGGCTACTCGAGGAAACGTTTAATCTCACACAATCAATATCTGACTTGAGGCTCTGATAGTATACAGCTATTTAATTGTATAAGCCTCAATATATACTCGTATTTCAACACGTTCTAGTAGCTTATTTTATTATTATCTACTAATTATTCATTCCAGACAATTCGAAAGCTTTACACCAGTCGTAGTCACAGGATAAAAGCATTCCAAACGTTAAGAAAAATTTAAATAAATTCGCGAAAAATCCGAAAGAATTGTTATTTTTAATGTCAAATGTCAAATGTTCGCGTTGTAATGTGGGAACAAAATGAGACAACTATTTGTCTCCAAGGTTCGCTTATTACTCTTTTAGTTACAGCAAGTCGTACATTATATAGGTACCTAGAAAGCTTACACACATACTACAGAGAGTATTATTTACAAATATTATCAAATGTTGGAATAGAAACTTAATCACCTTAAATGTATCGCACCGAACGCGAAACTTTGTATGTGAAATCTGCAAAAAATAATGAGCCATAAAATGGATGGTTGAAATCTTCAATAGCATCTGTTTAAACCATCGAGTTTTATCTCATTTGTCACTTATTTTTTTTTTATTTTATTTATATGTGAAATTGAGTAGATCTTTTTCACATCAATACTTTGTAGGTTTGCAGGGAGTTATATAGGCTATTTTTAATTTTGTGAATCCGTGAAATTGTACTATATTACATAAATGTTTACATGCGGGTGATATTGAAGGAGAGTGCGGGTTACTAGTAAATATGTATCATCAAATAGTATTATCATGTCTGTCTAGTATTGCCTATTGCAGCGTTGGCACTCGTAGAATTTACTTTACCTACAATCTATCAGATAAAATATAAAGTAGAGTTCCATATTCTTTCCTACGACGCATGTAGCACATATTAGGATATTTAAATAGCATAGCATTTTGTTTTGTATAAATATATTTTGCATTTCATATATATTTTGGATTACATTGACCGAATACTTTCTTAGATTTACGCGAATATTTGACACTTTAAATAAAAATATCTTTTTCTTATTATTTCGCGTATAAATTTTTATTTTTGGTTCTCGACGTTTCGAATGCTTTACAGCAATCATGGTCACGGGAGAGATTAAGGTTTTAGATGTCTCAAAGGCGTTATATACTTGTTACAGACAGTGCCTACCCACAATTTTACAAAAAATGATTTCAAAATTCAATGATGGCACCAAAGTACCTTACAATATTTGTTGATTTTAATTCTAATCATTTTTTAATAAGCATTAATATTAAATACAGCAATGTCGACGCCAGACTTCCTAACGTCGAACCTACTGCCTTTGGGATAAGGCGCTTGTTACATTTAAGTTATTACCAATACATTCGACCAATGAGGTTGCTCAGATGCGGCTTCGTCACTCAAGGCGTCAATCCATACATCGTCTGGCGGTCAAATCAATCCACATTCAATATTCTACTTCGCATACGACACCTACACTAGACATAAGCCAAACCCTTGTAATTCTGTTAAGACAGACAAATATATCTTTAAGAAGATTTCCGAAGTTTCCTTTTGTTCATCGCGAACAAAAAAGTGGCGACCGTGACAGGACCCTGCTACAAAAAAGGGTTTTCGGAGTAAGTGGGTCAACGGAGGAAGGACACTAGAAGGTCAATGCCACGTCGTGCATCGCAGTGCCTGGATTGCCTGGGCTAATACCAGCAGCAAGTTAGGTCTACACTGCTCACCGTGCAGCCAGATCGTCTTTCGCCGAGCCACGCCGATGCTATTTCAACTACTCGGAGCCTCACGCCTATTCCAGCAGACAACACCCAGCGGTCGGAGCTACACTACTTCTCCGGCTCAGCAACGCCTGCCTGCCTACCTAACTGTGAGCCCGTTCCTATTATATCCTATTCTTTCAACTCAATTTGTGCAAGCAGTGTCGCTAGATTTTTCTAGAAGTTGTGCAACTATTGCCTAATTTTATTTACGAAGGGCTTATTTCCGCTTATTCCTTCGTAAATTGCCTATCATAGCTTTTATAAGCGCTAAAATCAAGTTATATTAAGTGTACTTACAGTTAGAACATATAAAGTTGCATCCATTTTTTGCAAGTCATACTTTGCACTACGTCACTTCCAGGGGAGGATCTAGAATTTGTGGGGCCCTGGGCTGAAACTACTTAGGGGCCTATCTAAGTACTCAACTAATAGCCATGTCAAAAAACTGTTTCTATAATAATATATTATTATTATATATTCTTTAAGAACACAAACAAAATAACGTTAGACGTTACGTTAAGCAGCGCGGCGGAAAGTCCCTCGTAAGAGTAGATGAAAATATACCAATCAAAAACAAACGACAGCGCACATACATTGGTTGATTGATCTCAGGGTTGCCATTATTGCCAACTTTATGGTAGTTTTTTTTTTTAATTAACTTCCTTATAAGGAAGTTATTGGAATCACCCCTAAAATCGAAATCGGAAATTATATCATATTTTTACGTTTCACAATCACCAAAACACGTTTCAGAACATTCCCCAAAAATGTCTGTGTAATCGCGACCATTGGTTTATGTGCATAGTCGGCCATTTTGAAGTTATTAAAAATAAAAACTTTTTAAAAAAAAATAAAAACCGACTTCCAGGCACTGAAAAATAAAAAATAACTAAACGGGGGTTTTCATTTAGAATAGATGCTTAATCAGATTTTTTCGAAGTCGGTGTGCTTTGATTTGTATTGGCTGGCACCGACTTCGAAAAAATCTGATTAAGTATCTATTCTAAATGAAAACCCCCGTTTACTTATTTTTTATTTTTCAGTGCCTGGAAGTCGGTTTTAATTTTTTTTTTAAAGTTTTTATTTTTCCATTTTTAGTGTAGACGTATCATCAATACAAATTAATCAAGCCCAAACACCAGGTAATTGCTGTAAATCGTTGAGGAGTTCCCTCGACTATCTTTCGGGTCCATCATCAGATCGACTCCAGACCTTCATTAAATAGTAGTGCTTTAAAACACCTAATGAAAATGTTAACAAACGCACTAGTCGCCGCTACAATTTTCGAAAGTTCCCCTCGATTTCTCTGGGATCCCATCATCAGATCCTGGTTTCCTTATTATGGTACCACTCTTGGGATATCTCCTTTCCAACAAAAAAAGAATTATCAAAATCGGTTCATAAACGACGAAAAAATGCCCGAACAAACATAAAAAAAAAAAAATATACGGTCGAATTGAGAACCTCTTCCTTGTTTTGGAAGTCGGTTAAAAATAAAAAAGCTTTATTTTTAACATAACTCGGAAACTATTAGTCTAGCGAAAAAAATGTATTAGATTTTTTTTTGTAGAAAATTTAATTCTCTATAAAATTGATCATAAGCTTTTTTTTCATATCTCTCATAGTTTGTGAGTTATTGGCAATTAATCGAAAAAAATGTATAATTTTTGATATAAATCGAAAACTATTGATCTGATTCAAAAATTGCGTGAGAGTTTTTTTATAGGAAATATAATTTTCTATAAAATTGCTCATGACTATTTTATTCGTATCTCTAACAATTTATGAGTTATCAACGATTAATAATTGATTAAAAAGATCATAGAATAAATTTTTGTCATGATGAATACTGATCTACTTATAACGAAGCTCTTGGCGCGACTTTGCAGATTGATATAATTTCCTTACACAATTTTATAGTAAATAATATATGAAAAAATGGTAAAAAAACATGACTTATTTTAATAGTCCTCTAAAGAATGCAAATTTTTGTTTTTTTTTTCAAATTCAGGTTTATATAGAAGACACACATATAAAAGAAAGTAATTTTTCTGTGCCATTGATTTCGGATAAAAATTGTGGCTTCCATCGTGTACACCAACTGCTAAGTCGGATGACAACCTAACGATGTGTATCAGCTGATATCTCCGCTACTTTCTAAGTTACATTTTTATAAAATATGAAAAAAACTCATGAATATATGTTGTTAGATGGCAACACTAGCTAGGCATCTACTGTGTGGCCACGTGTATAAATAGAAGACAGTGGAGTGGGAGGGCCACTTGCTCACCAGACATCGAGGAAGCAACATTGCGCTCTGCTCTATAGACTTGCCGTGTTTTGTGTTAATTTTGTTAAAAAGTTAATTTCATTGTAATTATTTTTAGTTACTCATTAAAATTATTTTTTTTTAATATTATTAGTGTTTTATTTATAAGATCAGAAGTGGGATTCGAAGGCCTTAACTGCCCGAGAATCTGACTGATTTTATAAATTTGACGAAGTAGGTAGTTCTCGTTCTTTTTGTGTGTCGAAGAATTGCATTTTTGTGATTAAGTAGGGCAGAGACGCAATGCCTGCTGACTCTAGAAGGAAAGGGAGGCGTCGTACACGTACTCCCTCGCCTCCTAATAGTCTGAACGAGATTTTGAAGAGACTACAAGATCTGGAGGAACGGGCACGTGGGAGCGAGCTTCTATCTGCTTCGGTGGCAACCCCGGAGCCGTGCCGAGCTCTGGCCATGCCGAGCACGCCACCGCCAGCTGTGAGGCCCGCCACAACACCTGCCTGCGCACCCCCAGCTTCTGCACAAGATGTCGCTGCTACACCGACGCTAGCGGGGAACGATGCCAAAAGCGTTGCTGAACGCTTCCTAGACGCTATCATCCAATTCCCGGTGAGATCGAATCAATATTTTGTCTCGGATTTTGACCCGAGTGTTCATGATGTCGACACGTGGTGCAATGAAGTTGATAAAGCTAAATCTCTAAATCATTGGGAGGATAGTGAATGCCTTGCTCGCATAGGTCGTTGTCTTAAGGGTGAAGCACGCACCTGGCTTAGCGAGTGGACCAGCACCACACGTACTTGGTCTAACTTCAAATTAGAGTTGAAAGCGTTGTGTCCACGATCTGTCGATATTGCGAACATTCTGTATAATGTTATGTGTACTGAGTCTGACAAGTATTCTACTTACGCAGAATATGCTCGTAAATCTTTACTAAAATTACCTATCGTCAGAGGGTTAAGTAGTGAATTGCTAACTGCAATCATTATACGGGGTATTACTGACCCACAGTAGTGTATTTAATTCTAATAAGAAAATCAGTATTCATAGTGCTTCAAACCGTAACAGTAATAGTCAGTTAAAACGCAAATCTTTTGACACATTTAAAATCCGTTGCTATCAGTGTAACGAGGTAGGTCATAAACGTGATCTTTGTCCCAAACGACTTAAGGCAGAAACTCAAAACAAAAATTCCAATAATAGTGGGGGTAGTTCCTCAACGAAACCTCGACTTGACAAGTGCGGTTTTTGTAAAAAATTAGGTCATACGGAAAACCAGTGTTTTGCTAAGGAACGCGTTAGAAATAATAACACCGTTAATTTTTGCCGCGAAAATGAGGGTGAGCGTAAAAATCCTGATGTAGTTACGGCTGTCATATTGAATATACCCGTCGATGTACTCATAGATAGTGGCTCGAGTGTTTCTCTGATAATATCCGATTTAATTAAATACTTTCCGTGTAGAATAAAACCAGCTCACCAATATTTACGAGGTTTAGGCGGTATGGAGGTTGTAGCAACATCTATGGTTACGTTACCGATACAGTTAAATAATATCACAATAGAAGTTGATTTTTATATTGTAGATAAGAGTCATTTAAATGTGCCCGTAATTATTGGTACCGACGTTTTAAATAGAAAAGGTGTTGCTTATATTCGTACCGGTGACACACAGTGTATCGTTCACAGTAGTGCTTATGTAAATAATATTACGCAGGTAAACTCATTGTCGGTTTTAGAGAATGTATCGACGCCTGTTACTGGGAAGGTTAGGGAACAATTGTTAAATGTCTTGGGTAAATATTCCGATTACTTTTTAACTGGTACTGCTACCACTACAGTTAGAGATAGTGAAATGCAGATTAAATTAACTAGTGACGTTCCGATATATTACCGACCATATAAATTGTCTCATGACGAGAAAATACGTGTACGCGCTATAATTAAAGATTTATTAGATAAAGGCATAATTCGCGAATCGGAGTCAGAGTACGCTAGCCCGATCTTACTTGTGAAAAAGAAAGACGGTTCAGACAGGATGGTAGTTGATTATAGGGCCCTAAACCAGATTACGGTGAAAATTAGACACCCGCTTCCGTTAATTAACGACCATATAGATATGCTTGGTAAAGCTAAGTGGTTCAGTTCGCTAGATATGGTTTCTGGCTTCCATCAGCTGCGTGTCAGTGAGGAGTCCATACATAAGACTGCGTTTATTACTCCTGAAGGGCATTACGAATATTGTAAAATGCCTTACGGTCTTGCTAATGCTCCTGTTATTTACCAGAAAACCATTAGTAAAACTTTAAAATCCTTTATTGAATCTAATAAAGTCCTTGTCTACATCGATGATGTGCTTTTAATGAGCGACTCAATTAATGAGAATCTCGTTTTACTAGACGCTGTTTTAAAAACCTTAACAGAATCTGGGTTTTCTATAAACTTAAAGAAGTGTAGCTTTCTCACCGACGAAATAGAGTATTTAGGCAGATTAATTAGTCGGGGTCAGGTTAGACCGAGTGAAAATAAAATTAAAGCCTTGGTTAAGTCTCCGAAGCCGAGTAATGTTAAACAGGTTCGCCAATTTCTGGGCCTGGCTGGTTATTTTCGGCGGTACATTCCTAGTTACGCAATTAAAACTGCTTGCTTAGCGGCTTTAACTCGGAAAGGCGTTGTTTTCAATTGGGGCGATGAACAAGAAAAAGCTAGGCAGGAAATTATTTCATATTTAACTAACGAGCCTGTGTTAACAATATTCGATCCCGACTTACCGACACAGCTACATACTGACGCAAGCGCAATAGGCTACGGCAGCATATTAATGCAGGAACATAAAGACGGTCGTAAGCGCGTCGTCGCATATTTTAGTAAACTGACGGTAGGCGCGGAATCAAAGTATCATAGTTATTAACTTGAGACTTTAGCCGTTGTAAAGTCATTGCAACACTTTCGTCAATACCTTATCGGTAAACATTTTACGGTAGTAACAGACTGTAATGCATTAAAAATGACGCAGCGCAAGAAAGATCTCCAACCTAGGGTGGCTCGTTGGTGGATTTATATGCAAGATTTTGATTTTGCTTTAGAATATCGCAAGGGTTGTTTGATGTCACACGTAGATTATTTGAGTAGAAATCCGGTTAATGTTGTCAATGCCGTTCAGAAACCTCTTAATTGGGCGCAAATTGCTCAGGCGGGTGATGAAGAGACGTTGTCGCTATTAGAAAAGTTAAATAACGGTGAGCTAGATTCAAATCGCTATGTAAAACGTAACGACCTTTTGTATTATAAGTACAACAGTAAGGGCGAGCAAGAGCGTTACCTATGTTATGTCCCTAAGGCGTTTCGCTTAAGTTTGTTACGTGTATTCCATGACCAACATGAACATTTGGGTATTGACAAAACTATTGATTTGATTCTTAAGCACTTTTGGTTCCCGGGATTGAGACGATTTGTCACCAAGTATATAACACACTGCGTCATATGCATATCGCATAAACAAGTACCCCGTGCTCCCTTACAGCCAATTTCTTCATGGCAAAAGATTCCCGTACCGTTTGATACTGTACATGCTGATGTACTCGGTCCGCTTAAAGAAAGTAATGGTTTCAAATATGTACTCATAATAGTTGATGCATATACAAAATATTGTTTATTGTATGGCTTGTGCAGACAGGATAGTGACGAAATAAAGCTCGTAATAACTCGGACTATATCTTTGTTTGGCACCTTCAAGCGGTTCGTGTGCGATCGCAGCCGAATGTTTCATAATCATAATTTTGTACGTTGGTTAGCTGATTTTGGTATCGAAGTACACTTTATTACGCCTGAGATGCATCAAGAAAACGGTCAGGTGGAACGATATTGCCGTACTGTGTTAAATATGGTTAGGATAGAGGTTAATAATAATGCAAATGAATGGTCAAAGGTTTTATGGAAATTGCAGTTAGTATTAAATATTACCAAACATAAGACTACACAGTATTCTGCATTAAACCTATTAATTGGCACTGAATCCACTACGCCAGTAATTAATTCTTTAATAAGAGATGTTGCACTTGAAGGTTCAAATCCTAACCGCGAGGCAATGCGCGAGCTACGTAGACAACGCGCGGACGAGTTAATTAATAAAAATAAAACTAAACAAGACGCGTATGTCAATAGAAATAGAAACCCTCCAAAAAGGTTTCATGTTAATGACCTAGTCTTTGTCATCAAAAGATCTCAGAGTGTTGGCAAATTAGATTGCGGTATGCGAGGCCCATATAAGGTCGTGAGTGTTCTACCTAACGACAGGTACGAACTGAGATTGTTAGCTGGTTCATATGGTAAAACCAGTCAAGCAGCTGCTGGGTGCATGGTGTTGTGGCGTGGCGAATGGACGCCAGACACATGTGCTGGCTTCTTTGAAAGTTAGTTGAGAGCTTTCGTTAGTTTTATTTTTACTTATTATACACCCAACATTTGCTTACACTTTACACTGTCTATGTATCTAACAATCACAAGGTGCTTTTGTTTTGTGTTGTTCTTGGAATAGACCCATGTAAATCCTGAGTGCACATGGTCTTGAGGTGACCTCGACACAGATGAATAGTGAGCTTGTACTATTGAGTCAGGCTCGCGTCTCGCAGTAAAGGTAACAAGGTTGATGTCAGTGGGGCCCATGCTGACTATAGACTGAGTGTAAATCCTTTAGTAGTAGGTCTCGTGGTTGACCTGCTGTAACCGAAGTAAATCCTTATGCGCGCATGGTATTCGGTGTGGGAATATGACCCGAGTAAATCCTACAGGTGTTTTTGAAACATGTGTGAAGTCGTTAGTGTAAATACGACTGTTTATTTGCTATGTGCAAATTGTTTGTGATGTTTGATACATAGGCACTTGCCATTCGAATTTTAACCCTTTTGCTATGAAGTAAGATTAATGCTGGATGTGTGTGCCTAACGTATTGTTTTGTTATATTAGGTTGCGATGAAGATCAAGACCAACATAGTGCTGATCCATCATCAAGGACTGATGCGGACCGCGAGGACGCTGCCATGTCAGGAGAGGCCGTGTTAGATGGCAACACTAGCTAGGCATCTACTGTGTGGCCACGTGTATAAATAGAAGACAGTGGAGTGGGAGGGCCACTTGCTCACCAGACATCGAGGAAGCAACATTGCGCTCTGCTCTATAGACTTGCCGTGTTTTGTGTTAATTTTGTTAAAAAGTTAATTTCATTGTAATTATTTTTAGTTACTCATTAAAATTATTTTTTTTTAATATTATTAGTGTTTTATTTATAAGAATGTATAAAATAACCTAATAGTTTCAATAAATAATATTCATTTTTTATACCTTAAAAAAATTAATGAAAATCAGCATGAAAACATCCTTTTACACGTATTTACCCCCTTAACTCAATTCATAGAAGTATGCAATTTTTCATCAATGTTTTTTTATGACATTATTACGTAAAAATATTGTCCGTAAACCGACTTTACAGACAACCATTTTTTAAATTTAAATTATCGCCTATTGTTTTTAGCGGGGTCTGGGGGCCCCTTGTAACCTCGGGGCCCTGGGCTGCAGCCCAAGCAGCCCTTAGGTAGATCCGGCCCTGGTCACTTCATTACGCTATTAGATTATGTTCACTAAATTGCTAGCTCTGTGAGTCCATAATTCATTAAAATCACTGCGCTTATATTCATTTAACGAATAAATTAATAATTAGTAAACATTTAATTTGTGTTTGTACATGATAGCGTATGCCTATTTATATTCTAAATTATTTTAAACCTTTTTCTATACGCTAATCGCCTCTCGCTGTTAATTAATAACTGTTGTAAATTAGATATTTAGCATCGTTACAATATTTCAATTCCAGTACACCGGCGTGGCGCGAGCCCGTGTCGACCTTTTTTGACGTCACCCTTTGTCTACGCGACTACCTGAGCTCCGTGCGGCCGGCCGTTGCTCGTGCGCCGATCAGCTGATCCCAACCGGTTCATCGACCGCGCCAGCTGTTTATCAAGATAAGCGAGGAGCGTACCGTATTGATCTTTTGTTTATTAATTACTTGTTTACGAGTATTTATTTAACTAATTTAAATCTATTAGAATAGATATTTTCATCCAATGGAGTCTAAAAATGATAACGTTAGATTTTTAAAGGACTTAATTACTAAACGTAGTAATATTAAAGGTCGTCTAACTAGGTTTAAAAATTATATCGATGAAGTACAAGCCCAAAATAGTGTATCTGACTTAGATATACGAAAAATTGAGATGAAATTATCTAGATCTGAGGAATTATTTAAAGAGTTCGACGAGTTGCAGACACAAATCGAATCGTTACAGGTCCCCTCTATAGAATCTGAGTTAGCCTTATGTGAAGCTATTGAACAGGATTTTGACCACTATATAGCCCTAGCAAGAACTATATTAGCGAATCATTCATCATCCACTCTTAACGAGTCTAATTCAAATGACCATATTTCTTGTTGTGGTGATGGTCAGGGATTTATGGGATTTAAATTACCTATTATTAAAATATCAAACTTTAATGGTACCTACTATAAATGGCTCGAGTTTAAAGAAACTTTTAATTCGCTTATTCATAGTAATGATAAAATAAAAAATATTTACAAATTTCATTATCTTAATTCTTATCTAGAGGGGGAAGCTGCTCGCGTTATTAGTAATTTAGAAGTTACAGATAAAAACTATATTCAAGCCTGGAAACTCTTGTGCGAACGTTATGATAATAAGCGTCAATTAATCAATAACCACCTAACAGCTTTATTTAATTTTGAAAGCGTACGAGAGACCGATAAGTCATTGCGTTATATAATAGACCACATCACTAAAAACTTACGGGCTCTCGACACGCTTGGATTACCCACTGACAAGTGGGACGTTTTAATTATTTACATGGTCACAGCAAAATTAGACAAGAGCACTATTTATAAATGGGAAGAGTATAGGAATAATTTATCCGAAATTCCTACTCTTGACGAATTTTTTACATTTTTAAAAAATCGAGCGGATGTTTTAGAGACGGTTAGCCGTAGTAAGCAAGATAAAAATATTAATTCTAACGATTCTAATAAACACTTTGCCTCTAGTAGTGGTTCGAACAAGACTCAAACTAAATCGTTTTTGTCAACATCAAATAGCGATTTTAAACGTAAATATCAATGCCTAGTCTGTAAAGAAAATCATCGCTTATTTGAGTGTGCTATATTTAAAGCTAAATCACCTGAAGAAAGGCAGCGCACTGTAACATCATTAGGTTTGTGCGTCAATTGTTTGAGACCCGGGCACGGGGTTGAGAAATGTACTCTTCCAGGACATTGTCGGTCTTGTAAAAAACGACACAATACTTTGATACATATAAAACCCGAATCTACTTTGTCAACTGAACATTCACCTATCGTTATGTCCGCTTCGGCTGGTTCATCTCAAGTTCTGCTGTGTACCGCTAGGGTCCTTGTGTCAAACCCAATAACCAACCAAACTATAAAGGTTCGCGCTTTACTCGATAGTGGGAGTCAGTGTTCCTTTATCACTGAGTCACTGAAACAGCGACTCAACCTATCTACCCATCCATCTAATGTTGATATATACGCTATTGGTAATACTCAACTTAACCTAAATACAAAACGTTGCATGATACGCCTACAGTCTAGTGACTGCCTATTTAGTGTCACAATGTTTTGCCTAATACTACCTAAAATTTCTGACAACATCCCTAAATCAACCTTTGATATAAAGGGCCTAGATTTATCTAATTTTACTCTAGCTGATCCTAGCTTCCATGAATCATCCCCTATCGATATGCTCATCGGTAGTGACCTATTTTGGGAAGTGATAGGTTCCCAACAGCACTCACCAAGTGATAAGGGTCCTATCCTGCGCAGCTCTAAATTTGGATGGCTCGTAGGAGGCTCTATGCTTGTCCATCCTAAACAAAGAATATTACCTAAAACCTCTATTTGCTCCTATCATGCTCACCTAAAGGAATGCGATTTTCCTAACCTAGAGCATCAGGTAGCCCATTTTTGGGAACTGGAAAGTTTTCCGCAATCTATACCCTACAGTGAAGAGGAAAGGATTTGTGAAAGGCATTTTCTGGCCACTACTACTCGTCTAGACAATGGTCGTTTTTGTGTAGGTCTCCCTCTTCGTGATGATAGAGAATGCTTAGGCGACTCATATCAACTAGCTAAGAAAAGGTTTTTAAGCCTGGAATCTCGTTTTAAAAAACAACCTGACCTAAAATTAGCCTACATCGAATTTATTAATGAATATGCCGCTCTCGGACATCTATCTGAAGCGCCAATCCAGAGGCCTACCAATGCCTATTTCCTACCTCATCATCCTGTGATTAGGGACAAAAGCGAATCGACTAAATTACGTGTCGTATTTGATGCTTCGGCTCGCACTACTTCTGGAATATCTGTCAATGATCTCCAGATGATAGGGCCTACTTTACAAGATTCACTATTTAGCATCTTGTTAAGATTTCGTCTCCATAAATACATAATTTCAGGTGACGTAGAGAAGATGTTTCGACAAGTGACGATGAGAGAGGCAGATCGTGATCTGCAGCTAATTTTGTGGCGCGACAATGAAAACGAGCCTCTCCGTACTCTACGTCTCAATACAGTAACTTATGGATTTTCTTCTGCTACTTTCCTTACCACTAGGTGCATTTTTCAACTCGGTGAAGAATGTGCTGACCCTAAAATAAAATTAATTATCCAAAATGACACATACTGTGACGATATTTTAACGGGATGTGATTCACCACAAGAATTACGCTATATTCAACGCTCACTATCCGATGAGTTAGCTAAAGGTTGTTTTCATTTAAGAAAATATAGGTCTAATCTACTTGATCTTTTGTCAGATACAAATAGTTCTGAAGAGGGCAATTTAATAATCAGCAATTCCTCTAGCACTCTAGGTATTGGTTGGTGTCCCACTTCAGATGAACTACATTTTCCGTTTCAACCACCTACAGATACAATTGCTACCAAAAGATCTATTCTTTCCTGTATTAGTAAAATCTTTGATCCTCTAGGACTATTGTCACTATATGTTATAAAACTTAAAATTATGTTACAAAGGTTATGGCTTCTAAAATTAGGCTGGGACGAACCAGTGCCTAATGATATCTATAAACTTTGGAAATCTTTTTCTAATAATATAAATAATTTTACACAACTTAGAATACCTAGACTGACTCTAATTAATAATAATATCCTAATTGAAATGCATTGTTTTTGTGATGCTTCCCAGCAAGCTTACGGAACTTGCATTTACCTAAGGTCTATTGATTCAAATGGATCGATTCAGGTACACTTATTATGCGCTAAAGGACGTGTAGCCCCTTTAAAGGCCACTACAATACCAAGGCTCGAGCTATGCGCCTATGTATTGGGTGCACAATTAAGCTCGGCTGTAACTAAAGCTCTACGCCGACCTATCAATCGTCATATTTATTGGACTGATTCACGCGTAGTTCTAGGGTGGATTCACACGCCCAACAAAACCAAAACATTTGTGGCCAATCGCATTGTGGCAATAGGTGATCTCACAGAGTCTACATCGTGGCGATACGTGCCCACTGCTTTAAACCCAGCAGACCTCGCTTCACGAGGCTTAGAGTTAAAGAATATGTCCTCTACGCAACCATCCTTATGGTGGCATGGACCGCCTTTCCTTCTAGAGCCAGAATCGGTATGGCCTACAATGACTACTCCAGATTTTTCCAATCTACCTGAACTAAAAACGAGCTCCGTTTTGGCGGCAGAGATTGTGCCTTCTGCACCTTTTATCGACTTTACAAAATTTTCAAAATTTCACAAATTCCAAAGACTTTATGCAACAGTCCTAAGATTTATACACAATTGTTCTAACCGCACTAAGGTTACTGGACCTTTCCAAGCTGAAGAGCTCGAACGCACAACTAGATTACTTGCCAAATTTGCACAAAAGGAATCTTTTCCTGACGAATTAGATCGTTTGCAACACAAAAAAGGCTTACCAGCAAAAGCAGCTTTAAATTCTCTTAATCCATTTATAGACTCGGAAGGACTACTGAGAGTTGGGGGTCGTATACCTCACTCGAACTACTCTTACGACAAAAGGCATCCCATTCTACTCAAATCAGACCACCCACTAACCAAACTCATATTTTTAGCAGAGCATGAACGCCTTCTGCATGCTGGACCTCAGCAACTACTTGCGTCTCTTAGGGATCGCTACTGGCCTATCGGGGGTCGACAACTAGCTAGGAAGGTCGTATGCAATTGCTTTACTTGCCGAAGATTTAGTGGTCAAACTCTATCAAATATCATGGGCAATCTGCCAAATGATCGTGTAGAGACTAATTTTCCTTTTGCCACTGTTTCTACTGATTTTGCTGGACCATTTTTAATCACAGACCGTAAAGGTAGAGGATGTAAAATCACAAAATGCTATCTGTGCATTTTTATATGTTTTCGATACAAGTGTATCCACCTTGAAGCGGTCAGTGAGTTGTCAAAGGACGCATTTATTTTAACATTAAAAAGATTTATCTCTCGCAGAGGCATCCCTAAAATGATCTATTGCGATAATGGTCGTAATTTTGTAGCCGCTGCCAAGGAAATATCAATTTTTTTACAGTCGCAACGCGACTCTATTTGCGATTTTGCAACTCGTCGCGGTATAGATTTTAAATTCTCTCCCGTGTACGCTCCTCACTTCAATGGACTAGCTGAGGCTGGGATAAAGTCGGCAAAATATCACATTAAACGTGTCCTAGGCAATTGGCTATTTGACAGTTTTCGGAAAGATATTTTAAAACATACGTAGGTTCATTTTATACCTCTTACAATTATTTTTTTCTGAAAAAAGCGTTATTTATTCGGAAAAAAATATATTAATCTTTCAGTAATTTGAAAGTCGCGCGAAAACAGCACATCACGTGACATTCCTGGCTGTGACGTCATATCGCAATAAACTAAGTAAAGCTAACTACGATGCATGGAGAATATAACATGTTATATATTTTCCATGCTACGATGCTCCAACTCTTAAACATATTTTAAGCTAAAAGTTTGCAGCTTTTTCATTGGCAAGCTCATATAAGTTAATATATATATATATATTTAGAATATAAATATTTTTTATGAAAATGACAAGCTACAAGACGTGTGCCGTACCTATGTGTAAAAGTTCTACAATTAAATATCCTGACAAATTGTTTATACACGTCCCTAAATGTCCTAAACGTCGAAAGCAGTGGTTACAATTAGCACGCCGAGAGTTGAAGTTTACATCTGATAAATCTACAATTTTTTTTTGTGAAGATCACTTCGATGTAAGTATTTAAAAGCAATCAATTTAGCCTCTGATTTACTGAAAATAAATTAAACTTAATCCAGTATTTTGTACATAAAACATGTCATAAAAACAATTTTTTTATGACATTATTTTTATTAGTTTTAAAAGTATTATTTTTATTATTTTTAAAAGTAATATATACATATATATTTATGTCACTCAACAGCTGCCTAATGATATGGAAAATTACATCCGATACAGAGTGATGGGTTCTGTCGGCAAAATAAGAATGAAGCCAGACTGTTTGCCATCAAAATTTCAATGTCAATCAGACAGAATCAAACGTACCGCACCACCACAGCCCCGATCAGCTGTAAGTAAAAGACAACGTATGGACATAATACAAGAAATATTAACTGAGGAAACTGAAATACCAGCAACATCAGGCATGACAAGCAATAGTGGTAAGTAAAAGAGTTATCAGTTCAATAGTTTAAAAATAGGTTCGTTTTCAAAGTTTCATCTGTAGTATAGTTCTTGGGTAGTAGAGTACCTTCATATTTGTTTAGCAGGAGTTGATATAAAATATTGATAAAATATACAAGCTAGTAAATAATGTTTTGGTTTTTTCAGATTTTCTATCCGCTTCTGAGAGGAATGACTGCTTTAATTTTCAAGATCAGGCAATACAAGTATGCCCTGAAACATCTAATACGTCAATTCAAGTATGTTTGTCTACAAAGTTTAGAAGCAAATGTGTACAAACTTCTAGTCAAGCTAAGGATAAAAATACTTCTCCTTTCAAGACTGATATCACAACTACTGCAACATCACCTTTTAAAATAAAGCGTGGAGTTGAATTAGCAGGGAATATGTGCATCAGAAAAAAGTTACTGTTTAACGAACATGTAGAAGTGTCATCTTCGAATAGTTCATCACCGTCAAAATATTCACAGTTAAATACCGACACTTCACCATCTGTTCAGTCCTTAGTTACAATGACATCAAGTAGCAGTGATCAATCTGAATTATCTGAAATAAAAAGGAAAATTGAAATGGAACATCTATGCCGAATGTCAATTGAAAATACTGTACGAACAATCAAGAACAATCCAAGATATTATATAGGTATTTCGATGGATTGTTATTTTTTAATTGACATTATAAAAACACGTACAAAGCTTTCTGAAGAACACATATTATTATGTTTGAAGAAAATAAGACTAAATACACCATTTTCTGAGCTTGGAGATCAATTCGGCATGTCACTGTCTTATGCTAGTAAAATTTTCATGAAATCCATACCTCTTATTGCAAGTGTATTGCATCCATTTATTATTAAATCAAATAAAAGATCAGTAAAACGAAACTTACCTATGGCGTTTAGACATAAGTACCATAATATCTATTGTATCATTGACTGTCTTGAAATAGAAATACAAAAACCATCAAAATCTGTAGAACAGGCTTTAACATGGTCAGAATATAAAAAAGCAAACACTGCCAAGTACTTAATCAGTAGCACCCCTGATGGTGTTATCAATTATATTTCACCTGGATACAGTGGTAGAACCACAGATGTCTTGTTAGTACAGAACTGCAGTTTTTTAGATTGTCTAGAACCAGGTGTGTCTATACTTGCAGATAGAGGATTTAAACATATAGAAGAACTCCTACTGAAAAAAGGAATAAATTTAGAAAGACCCCCAAGTGTTTCATCTAATTCTAAATTGTCAAAACAGGATGTAATCAAAACAAAACAAATAGCAAGTTTGAGGATTCATATTGAGAGAGTTATAAGACGTTTGCGAGAATTTTCTATGTTAAAACCTCATTCTGTAGTAAATAAGAAACTGTTAAAATCTTTGGATGAATGTGTTGTTATTGCATGTGCACTGATTAACCTACAGGATGGTATAATAAAAAATACATGATTTGCATAAATTCTTTTATTTAGTACTATTATAGAGTAATAAATAAACATTTTGTTTCCAAAAAGACTCTAATTTACAAAGTAAATCTTTTACATATTCTGAATCATATTCTACAGGCACAATATTGACTTTCTTAGTTTGTTTAAAGTCCCATGATGCCACACAGAATAAACACTTTTTCAACTTAGTTAAGTGCATCTGCAGTTGAACTTGTGTGAAGTACTTAGTAGTGACTTTGTTGTCTGAAACATATTTTTTTGAAGTTTTTTCATTCATTGGACATTTTATTTCTATTACAGTATCACCATTCAAAATCCCATCAGGTGATGCTGCTATCATAGGATACTCTTGACATATGAACAGGCCACACTGACAAATTTTACCAACTAATTTTTTTAATTCTTTTTTTACAAGGTCTTCTAATTCTCGGCCTCTTTTCATAGCAACTGTGTCAGGCACTTTTCCACCCATTAATGTTGCGATTAATGAGCCATCTGTTGTTTTACAGCGAGTCACATCAAAAGCTTTAGATGCTGTTATTCTTCCATATCGAAGCTCGGTCCATGCTGGACTTTTATGCTGTTCACACGTTAGCTTTTCTACATCACTGATATTATTTTCTGTAAACACTGGACGAATTTTGTTTATAAATTTATCACAGTCATTTTCAGAATTAAAGCTGTAACTTAAATAATGTAATGACAACAACTGAAGCACATCATCTTCATAGTCAAGTTGATGTTTTAAAATTTGACAACTCTGTAATTTCCTTTTTTTACTTTCTTTCAAAAAGTCACACAAAACACTATCATCTTGTTGGATATATATGGAACCTTTATTGTTACCAATTTCTTTAATTTTCATGTATTTCAGAGTACTACCCACTTTAGACAATTTTGACTTCTTCCAGTAACATTCGGTGGCAGTGCATGATGGCTCTTCACTTCTTCTGTGACTCCACATTAAGAAAGCCACTGCATGTTTGCAGCATCCTTTGGAGGCAGGGCAGTCACCACACTGAACACTTTTTACTAATCCTTCCTCTTCGTCGATGACCATGGACACCGAGTATGGCTTTTCACGAACCTTATGTTCAGGACAAATTTTACATTTTACCACACACAAATTTGCCTCTCTCTTCAGCTGGACATACCCTATAGCGTCATCACCATACGACTGTCGCGAAGATCTGAAATTATCAACATAACCTTTAAGTAATTTAAAATTATTTTATAAAATTTTTACTACTTGACTTAAGAACTATACACATTAACTTTTACCAATAAATTATATATAATTACTTTGTTCATTTCGGTACTTACACGGAAGTTTTTACATTCCGAAACTCGGCTGAGCAAAAGTCAGGATTACATGCAAAAAAATTTGCAACCATAAATACATCTATTTTTGGTAAATTTGCACTATCAGCTTTTGTGTAACCCGGCTCCATTTCGTTAAACTTCTCACAAGCACTAATTAAAATATTTTAGAGTGATCTTCTCAGCAAACTGCAAACGATAAAACACACGATGTTTTGTTATGTGCGATGTGACGTCACACGCTGCACAAACATGGTCGCCAGCGTTTCAGTATTTGTAATCCACAGATAAAAAAACTCAAATTTATTTTTCAAAAATGAAATATTTACAATTTATTTTAATGCAAAAAACATATTGTATAATTATTGTGGACCCATAAGCTACTGTCTCCAATAGATTAAATATTTTATCGTTAGAATTGTCAAATAGCCAATTTGGCTATTTGACAGTTTTCGGAAAGATATTTTAAAACATACGTAGGTTCATTTTATACCTCTTACAATTATTTTTTTCTGAAAAAAGCGTTATTTATTCGGAAAAAAATATATTAATCTTTCAGTAATTTGAAAGTCGCGCGAAAACAGCACATCACGTGACATTCCTGGCTGTGACGTCATATCGCAATAAACTAAGTAAAGCTAACTACGATGCATGGAGAATATAACATGTTATATATTTTCCATGCTACGATGCTCCAACTCTTAAACATATTTTAAGCTAAAAGTTTGCAGCTTTTTCATTGGCAAGCTCATATAAGTTAATATATATATATATATTTAGAATATAAATATTTTTTATGAAAATGACAAGCTACAAGACGTGTGCCGTACCTATGTGTAAAAGTTCTACAATTAAATATCCTGACAAATTGTTTATACACGTCCCTAAATGTCCTAAACGTCGAAAGCAGTGGTTACAATTAGCACGCCGAGAGTTGAAGTTTACATCTGATAAATCTACAATTTTTTTTTGTGAAGATCACTTCGATGTAAGTATTTAAAAGCAATCAATTTAGCCTCTGATTTACTGAAAATAAATTAAACTTAATCCAGTATTTTGTACATAAAACATGTCATAAAAACAATTTTTTTATGACATTATTTTTATTAGTTTTAAAAGTATTATTTTTATTATTTTTAAAAGTAATATATACATATATATTTATGTCACTCAACAGCTGCCTAATGATATGGAAAATTACATCCGATACAGAGTGATGGGTTCTGTCGGCAAAATAAGAATGAAGCCAGACTGTTTGCCATCAAAATTTCAATGTCAATCAGACAGAATCAAACGTACCGCACCACCACAGCCCCGATCAGCTGTAAGTAAAAGACAACGTATGGACATAATACAAGAAATATTAACTGAGGAAACTGAAATACCAGCAACATCAGGCATGACAAGCAATAGTGGTAAGTAAAAGAGTTATCAGTTCAATAGTTTAAAAATAGGTTCGTTTTCAAAGTTTCATCTGTAGTATAGTTCTTGGGTAGTAGAGTACCTTCATATTTGTTTAGCAGGAGTTGATATAAAATATTGATAAAATATACAAGCTAGTAAATAATGTTTTGGTTTTTTCAGATTTTCTATCCGCTTCTGAGAGGAATGACTGCTTTAATTTTCAAGATCAGGCAATACAAGTATGCCCTGAAACATCTAATACGTCAATTCAAGTATGTTTGTCTACAAAGTTTAGAAGCAAATGTGTACAAACTTCTAGTCAAGCTAAGGATAAAAATACTTCTCCTTTCAAGACTGATATCACAACTACTGCAACATCACCTTTTAAAATAAAGCGTGGAGTTGAATTAGCAGGGAATATGTGCATCAGAAAAAAGTTACTGTTTAACGAACATGTAGAAGTGTCATCTTCGAATAGTTCATCACCGTCAAAATATTCACAGTTAAATACCGACACTTCACCATCTGTTCAGTCCTTAGTTACAATGACATCAAGTAGCAGTGATCAATCTGAATTATCTGAAATAAAAAGGAAAATTGAAATGGAACATCTATGCCGAATGTCAATTGAAAATACTGTACGAACAATCAAGAACAATCCAAGATATTATATAGGTATTTCGATGGATTGTTATTTTTTAATTGACATTATAAAAACACGTACAAAGCTTTCTGAAGAACACATATTATTATGTTTGAAGAAAATAAGACTAAATACACCATTTTCTGAGCTTGGAGATCAATTCGGCATGTCACTGTCTTATGCTAGTAAAATTTTCATGAAATCCATACCTCTTATTGCAAGTGTATTGCATCCATTTATTATTAAATCAAATAAAAGATCAGTAAAACGAAACTTACCTATGGCGTTTAGACATAAGTACCATAATATCTATTGTATCATTGACTGTCTTGAAATAGAAATACAAAAACCATCAAAATCTGTAGAACAGGCTTTAACATGGTCAGAATATAAAAAAGCAAACACTGCCAAGTACTTAATCAGTAGCACCCCTGATGGTGTTATCAATTATATTTCACCTGGATACAGTGGTAGAACCACAGATGTCTTGTTAGTACAGAACTGCAGTTTTTTAGATTGTCTAGAACCAGGTGTGTCTATACTTGCAGATAGAGGATTTAAACATATAGAAGAACTCCTACTGAAAAAAGGAATAAATTTAGAAAGACCCCCAAGTGTTTCATCTAATTCTAAATTGTCAAAACAGGATGTAATCAAAACAAAACAAATAGCAAGTTTGAGGATTCATATTGAGAGAGTTATAAGACGTTTGCGAGAATTTTCTATGTTAAAACCTCATTCTGTAGTAAATAAGAAACTGTTAAAATCTTTGGATGAATGTGTTGTTATTGCATGTGCACTGATTAACCTACAGGATGGTATAATAAAAAATACATGATTTGCATAAATTCTTTTATTTAGTACTATTATAGAGTAATAAATAAACATTTTGTTTCCAAAAAGACTCTAATTTACAAAGTAAATCTTTTACATATTCTGAATCATATTCTACAGGCACAATATTGACTTTCTTAGTTTGTTTAAAGTCCCATGATGCCACACAGAATAAACACTTTTTCAACTTAGTTAAGTGCATCTGCAGTTGAACTTGTGTGAAGTACTTAGTAGTGACTTTGTTGTCTGAAACATATTTTTTTGAAGTTTTTTCATTCATTGGACATTTTATTTCTATTACAGTATCACCATTCAAAATCCCATCAGGTGATGCTGCTATCATAGGATACTCTTGACATATGAACAGGCCACACTGACAAATTTTACCAACTAATTTTTTTAATTCTTTTTTTACAAGGTCTTCTAATTCTCGGCCTCTTTTCATAGCAACTGTGTCAGGCACTTTTCCACCCATTAATGTTGCGATTAATGAGCCATCTGTTGTTTTACAGCGAGTCACATCAAAAGCTTTAGATGCTGTTATTCTTCCATATCGAAGCTCGGTCCATGCTGGACTTTTATGCTGTTCACACGTTAGCTTTTCTACATCACTGATATTATTTTCTGTAAACACTGGACGAATTTTGTTTATAAATTTATCACAGTCATTTTCAGAATTAAAGCTGTAACTTAAATAATGTAATGACAACAACTGAAGCACATCATCTTCATAGTCAAGTTGATGTTTTAAAATTTGACAACTCTGTAATTTCCTTTTTTTACTTTCTTTCAAAAAGTCACACAAAACACTATCATCTTGTTGGATATATATGGAACCTTTATTGTTACCAATTTCTTTAATTTTCATGTATTTCAGAGTACTACCCACTTTAGACAATTTTGACTTCTTCCAGTAACATTCGGTGGCAGTGCATGATGGCTCTTCACTTCTTCTGTGACTCCACATTAAGAAAGCCACTGCATGTTTGCAGCATCCTTTGGAGGCAGGGCAGTCACCACACTGAACACTTTTTACTAATCCTTCCTCTTCGTCGATGACCATGGACACCGAGTATGGCTTTTCACGAACCTTATGTTCAGGACAAATTTTACATTTTACCACACACAAATTTGCCTCTCTCTTCAGCTGGACATACCCTATAGCGTCATCACCATACGACTGTCGCGAAGATCTGAAATTATCAACATAACCTTTAAGTAATTTAAAATTATTTTATAAAATTTTTACTACTTGACTTAAGAACTATACACATTAACTTTTACCAATAAATTATATATAATTACTTTGTTCATTTCGGTACTTACACGGAAGTTTTTACATTCCGAAACTCGGCTGAGCAAAAGTCAGGATTACATGCAAAAAAATTTGCAACCATAAATACATCTATTTTTGGTAAATTTGCACTATCAGCTTTTGTGTAACCCGGCTCCATTTCGTTAAACTTCTCACAAGCACTAATTAAAATATTTTAGAGTGATCTTCTCAGCAAACTGCAAACGATAAAACACACGATGTTTTGTTATGTGCGATGTGACGTCACACGCTGCACAAACATGGTCGCCAGCGTTTCAGTATTTGTAATCCACAGATAAAAAAACTCAAATTTATTTTTCAAAAATGAAATATTTACAATTTATTTTAATGCAAAAAACATATTGTATAATTATTGTGGACCCATAAGCTACTGTCTCCAATAGATTAAATATTTTATCGTTAGAATTGTCAAATAGCCAATTCGCATCTAACTTTTGAAGAACTGTCGTCATTGTTTGCACAAATTGAGGCCATCCTCAACAGCCGACCTCTTTGTCCTCTCAGTCCGTCCCCTAACGACCTACAACCTCTCACCCCGGCTCACTTTTTAATCGGCAGGCCGCTTACGTCGCTACCATCACCAGACTTCATGGACTACAGCACTAATCGCCTCGACCGCTACCAGCGTCTGGAGCAGGCTAGACAACACTTCTGGCAGCGTTGGACCAAAGAATATGTTGCCGAGCTGCAGCAGCGCTCTAAGTGGCGCACTAAAAGTAAAACTTTGGAGCTTAATGATCTTGTGCTAATAAAAGAAGACAACCTACCTCCTTTATGCTGGCGCTTAGGCCGCATAGTTAAGCTGTTTCCTGGCAACGACAGCATTCCTCGAGTTGCAGAAGTTTCTACCACCCAGGGAACAATAAGAAGAGCCCTCAATAAAATTTGTCTTCTGCCTACTTCGTCATAAAACTTGTTAAAAGCTTAAGGGAGCTTTTAACGGCTGGGAGGATGTCGACGCCAGACTTCCTAACGTCGAACCTACTGCCTTTGGGATAAGGCGCTTGTTACATTTAAGTTATTACCAATACATTCGACCAATGAGGTTGCTCAGATGCGGCTTCGTCACTCAAGGCGTCAATCCATACATCGTCTGGCGGTCAAATCAATCCACATTCAATATTCTACTTCGCATACGACACCTACACTAGACATAAGCCAAACCCTTGTAATTCTGTTAAGACAGACAAATATATCTTTAAGAAGATTTCCGAAGTTTCCTTTTGTTCATCGCGAACAAGCAATATTATTTATTTAAACTTAATATTTGATAATATTATTGGATATGTAAAATACATCCATTTTATAATCCGACAATTTTGAAGAGACCTTCATATGTAAAACAGAAAAAGAACTCTTGATAGATTTTTTAAATTGAGGTAGACGTATCTATCTATACAACTGTCATTATCATTATTATTAATCAACTTTGGACTGTGATTAAGTTATGTAACTGAAGATTGTTATTTATTTTATTAAATAGATTATCTGTTTTATAGAATATTAGCGACTAACCTCGCTTCGCTCAGGTTCGTCTATAGCTTGCTTTACAATACCAACTTTCATCCCCATTTTCACCCCCTTAACGGACGATTTCCGGAATAAAAAGTATTGTATGTCCTTCCCAGGGTCTCAAACTATCTTCTTACCAAATTTCATCTAAATCGGTTCACTAGATCCAGAGAGTAGCCCCTACAACCTCATAACCTCACAAACTTTACCTCTTTATAATATTAGTACAGATATTCTTCTATTGAAGATAATATTTTTATTTCTATAAGTAAATGATTTAATACGCAATAAAATAACTAACTTAAACTGGTTTCTCCCGCCACCTCGAGGGTTAATATCTATGAATACTGTATGAACATAACCCCTGGCTCATTATTACCGTACGTGCTTTTATGATATTTGGAAGGGTCCAATGAATGTCGGACTGACGAGTTACTATCAACTTTTATCCTGCTAGAAATTAACTTCAAGCCGCAAAGGTCTATTAAATTATGTAATAAATTACTTCTTGTTATCTTCCGATGGTCTGTATTTTGATACTGTAATGTAGTTACATATTTGTCTCAGTTTAGTTAAGGAAGCGTTATGTCTTTGGCTTCATTTTTCTTCTTTAAGAAAATTATGAAGATGCTATCGGTTTTGAGCTTGCCATTTGAACAATTTAAGTCTAAGATTAAAAATATATCTAATATATTTAACCAAGCGATTCTTGTATATTTATATCTTTATATCTTTATTTATTTTTACCGGCGATCTCGGGAACGGCTCTACACTCGGGGGCGAAAAATCGATCTTGATTAGTCTCATGTCTGAAAAAACGCGTATTTTCGAGTTTTCATACGGTTTTCTTTTGCATTATTCTACGCAGAATATGGTCGATGATTTCTTACACTCGGATGTAAGCATCGTGGTCAAGCGGTCAAGGCGCAAGTTAGACAAGCATATGGCTCGGGATCGAGTCCCGGTCCGAATACAAAGTTTTTAATTTAGTTTTTTTTACTTTTTTTTTCAAGTTTTTTTCAAGTTTTTAGTTTTTTTAATCTAATAAATACGATATAACTATACTTAGTGAAGAAAGCGTCACGGAATACTTCATAGATGTCAATGTGTAGATCTAATGTCTGTTTGGGTCTCACGTAGGATAAGTAAATAATTATTGTATTACAATATTGTAAACAATTTTTATATTAAAAGAGCAACTGTTGATTCTCGCCGGCGCTTCTCAGCAGAACTGCTTTCCGAACCGGTGGTAGCTTCTTCACGGACTGACTACACTGACATTTAATTAAATGTAAAATTGCCAATTAAAAAGTGCTTGTAAAAGTCTATTTGAATAAAGTATATTTTGATTTGATTTATGCTTTTTGTAATTGGGTGAAATATGATAGATCAAATGAATAGTTCTCTAAATTTTACTTATCTGCATGTACGAGTGCTTGCATCATTTTTTTTTTCTCTTTGGATATATTTATATCCTGAAAGAAAAATTAATTTTATTCATCTATCTATAATAAATACCTCTCTACTTTTTTTAATTTTATGACTGTATTAGTTATATTTATTTCGCTTACATTTAATTTTGAATATGTTAATTTGTGTACGTGCATGCAATAAATTACCAAACTTCCATTACGTCTGGATAATTTACTAATACATATGTCACAAACAAACGTACATAAAAATGTAGATGTAATATAACTTATTTCATGCCCAAAAAGCTTTTTTTTACCAAGCAATCTATACATATAATAAAATTATAACTGATCGCTGTCTGTTCAAGGAAGATATTTGAAAAATACTATTATTGGGGATCTTAATTAACGCAATAGAACCCAAAACAATGATTTTTAGTTTTTTTGTCTGTTTGTCTGTTTATCTGTCTGTGCATTTGTGCGCGCTAATCTTTAAAACGACTTAATCGATTTGGGTGTGGTTTTCACTAATGTATTGTGGTAAGCTTCACTTAACATTTAGTATTTGTTTTATTTCAATCGGTTCCTAAATAAAAAAAGTTATGTCAATTTAAAGAATCATCTAGGGGCGAACCCGAGGGAAGCGAGGGTAATCCGCTAGTTGTAAAATATATTTGAATCTGAAACTCTGCGAATAAATAATGTAAAACTCAAAACTCCCTTGGGGCAAGTCGAAAATCTTATGGGATAAAAGTTTATCATTTGAAAAAAGACTTCTAAGAGGTCGGCCTATTATCTTGAAATATTTAATTTTTGTATTCTAAAATTTTCGTACGCCTTGCGAAAATTTGCTATACAGTTATTTAGTTTACTCTCTAAAATACAGATTTTTTATCCGGCTGCCTAGAAAAGGCTATGTTTTTCGTATTTTAAAAAATTAAATTGGCGGATTTTTGGCCCTAATTTGTGTTTTGAAACATTTTTTTTCGTTCGGGTCAATTGAGTAAGGCATTAAAATACAAGGTTTTAAGAGGCGATCACATAAATATATACAACTTATATGTTTAAAAGTAATTAAGGCTAAGGTGTTAAATGAAACTAAAAATGTCTAACTGACCAAAACTAAAAAGTTGTAAATAAAAAAATAATTTACAAAAATAAAAAATAAACCTACTGCGTACAAAAAAGTCGGATATATATTATATATATATATATATATATATATATATATATATATATATATATATATATATATATATGTACATTGAACATGTTTTATAATAGCTGTGTTTGTATGTATATGTCTCTGACTACATAATACTATGTTCCTTCGTCAACTTGTCCTCATCTTTCTAGCTCACTTTTTACGCAGTCGGGTTATTTTATCGGTCTTATTAAAACAACTTTTTATTAGTCAGATTAAACTATTATATTATCAAAAATTGAAATAAGAGTAACTGTTAATTAGACGCATAAAAACATCACAAATCTTCAGCCATTATCTACAACACGTACACACTACCGTTTAAAGATTCATTTTATAGAGCAACAAAATTGCTCCTTCATGCTTCATTTCTGACGTCTAATGTCCTTTTTATATACATAGTATCTTGGAGTTTTTGTCCAGTTGATGAGTAACGCTTTGCATAAAAGGACTTGGTCTCAGACACGAGCTTTCATCACAGTTAAAACTTTTAAAGCTTTTTTCATTCTTCACAGACTACTATAAAATGGTAGTATGATTATTAATACATACATTACTTCAATATTTGAATTTCTTGTATTTTTTAATTTTCATATTTACATTATATTATAAAAGCTAAATATTAAAGCGAATTTATCTAATCAACTAATATATTAATCATGCAAAAAATGATTTGCGAGTGAGAATATCAGAGGACGTCTGTATGTATGCAGATGATATACGTAAATTCATTTACCAACGTTAAAAAAAGGTTATGCCTATACTCTTTAAACAAAGTTTAGTACATATTTATTTTGTAATCACTATAGCTAACTTCACCCATAGTCGTTGGATGTGGACGGTCTGGTCACTAAGGCATCTTTAGGACTATTACAGACTGTAGAACTAACGCGGCTTTTTTACACATAGTGGCTTTACCCATATGAAGCTAAACAAAAAATAATATCTTGAACAAAGTAACATATACACAGTCGATATATATCAATTTCATTCGCAAACATTAAATATGACAACGTTTAATATAGAGTGTATAGACTTGGAAACTAAGCTATGCTTAGGTCTAGGATATACATATGTCTATTAAAATTAAACTTGCCTATATTCTTACTAGGCTGCAAATCAAAGAGGGAGTCTCTCCCGTGACCATGATTGCTGTAAAGCAATCGAAACGTCGGGAAACAAAAATCAAAATAAATCCGCGAAAAAATCTGAAAAGATAGTTTTATTTAAATGTCAAAGAGGGTTATAATTTTTGAAGTAAAACTTCTTTACGCACGCTTGACTTGGGGGGTAAGCTGGTGAATGCGTTACGAAAACATGTACGTACGTTTCTTGCCATGGTAACCGTTGTTATTGTCTGACAAATGATATATAATATAATCATCATCCATGAATATAATATTCTTTTCTTAAATGATGTTCTATAAATATATGATTGTAAAATGCCTAATATGCGTTATTTTTAGTATCTCACCTATCCTAATTATTTAAAACATAAATAGAATTTTATAAAGAGCACCGATAATCTACAGAAGTTTTACTTCTTGCGCGTGTACACATTCATACACGCACTCTTTAATTTTTTTATTAGGCTATTATTTTATATTTATTATTTTATATTTAATATTTTAAATAAAAATATATTTTCTAATCTTCTGTTTTCGACGTTTCGGATTCAGCAAACATGGTCAGGCGAGATTCACTCAACGTCACAAAACAGAGACTTTGAAGGTCATATTTACGAGAATCGTCTTAATTATATGAGTGACATGGAGTATGAAGATTGAACAAAATGTTATGCTATTATAATATGTCCATAATATAAAAAAAACATTAAGAAGGTGATTCCATAAATATGAATATTATAATACTTTTTTTGGTAAATTTTATTATAGTGTATATAGTCTTGTGATTCATATTAGGCCATTGGTAATAATAAATTATTGTGTTTGATCTTAGAAATACTGCTAATTTAGAACACAAGTGTTAAACAAAAAATATTTAAAATCCATCCGTCACTTCATCGGCGACTTCACAATCATCCTATTGAGGTGTAAACTGTTTATTAAAAAAAAAAAACTCGAGAATTAGTTAAAAATTGAGTTAGATACACAAAAACATACATGCGAATGCCTTTTTTAAATCTGTCGAAAATTATTTGGTGCGCAACTATTTTAATCATACTAATATTATAAATGCGAAAGTCTATGAGGATGTATGGAAGTCTGGATGTCTGGATGTAGGAGTGTTCGTTACTCATTAACGCAAAAACTACTGAATGGATTTTAATGAAACTTTACAATAATATAGCTCATACATCAGAACACATAGGCTACTTTCTATCCCGGAAAAATGTACGGTTCCCGTGGGATAGATTTATTTTTGTTTTGTGTGTTAATAATTGTAATAATATAATATTATTTATATTTAGCTTTTTACTAAAATAATAAAGTATAACCCCTTTTAAAAGTATTATGAAGAAAAGTAAAACAAATTGTATTAGAACTAAGTCGAGCAAGATAAAAGATATTTTTGTATGAGAAAAATCGTTTTCATTCTTCCCCTACAGAGACCGAATTGCCAGCTATTTTTCAGATCCATAGAGATTGTGATCTTTTCTCGTTTTATATATGAAATGCACTTGAATGCGAGTACTCTTAAATTGAATGAACTAAATTATTTTCAAGACATAATAAAATGACTATAATATTTGAAGGCTAAGTTGGCAAAGTGGCTATTTGTATGATTTACATGTAAACTTTAAAGGTTTGATCCCTGCGTGCGACTATGTTTTTTATTTTATTACTTACTAGCAAAACCCGCGGCTTCACTCGCGCTAAAACTACAACAAAAAACTTTAAAAAGGTAGGTTTCATACAATTTTCATCCCTTATTTTATCTCCTTATGGGATGAATTTAAAAAAAACGCTAAAAAAGTATTTATTTAATTGTATTGAAGAGCATTAATACCAACCAAGTTTCAAGAAATTCTGATCATAAATATTTTTTGGATTGTGTTTATAACGTGTACTCCCATGGGAATGAGATAATCTCCCACAGTAAAAAGTATCCTGTATGTTGACCTGGATATCCAGCTATCATCATACTAAATTTCATCAAAATCCCTCCAGTAGTTTTTCTATGATGCGGTAACAGACAGACAGACAGACAGACAGACAGACAGACAGACAAAAATTCTAAAAACTATAGATTCGGCCTCTGCATCGATAATAATGTCTATTTCAATAAGATTTTCCAAAAATGTTTAAGGTACAGATTCGGCTTAGTTAGAATTTAATTATATGTATAGATTTTAAACCAAGACCTCCTAAAAGTCATTTTTAATTAATACCTTGGAATAAAAGGCCTAACATAAGTTTTGAATTCTTCATTAAGATATTTATTAACTTACTATTTTCATTCTGAATTACATTGAAGTTTTCTATTGGACACAGTACAAAGAAGCTTGATTGCGAGAAAATATGTTACTTTCAAAACGTAGTTTTGCCAGCTTCATAAGTGATAACTAATGTACGTAAAAATATTGGAAGTTGATCATAATCTACTTTTAACTGTCACAAGAATAGAAAATTTTGCAAATATGTGAAATAAGAATGACAATACAATATTTTGAGCTAATAACGATGATGGAGCTGCGTACTGGAATACATTTCAGGGTTTATATATTAAAATAAAATAAATATATATTATATTAAAAATATATTTATATATTTATTAAAAATATCAAATATTCGAGTAAATCCAAAAAAGATTCAAAAAGTTGTATTTTACTCAATACTTTTTCATGAACATAAATGTGAAATTAATTCTTTACATTCCGTAATATTTTTTGTCCTTTGTAAATACATACATATAATACGTATAAACGTATTACATTTTTGTTGTAGTGTAGTGAACAATAAAAGTAAAAAGCTCTGTGAAAGCTGCACCGCAGTCAGTGGTACACTCTTGGGAAATGTTCATAACACATAAAACAAACTAAGCAAACTTAACAATTCTTATATATTTTTATCTATTTATATAAATAGTATAAATAGAAAAATGTTGTGTATATTGTATGGTATTATATATAACATTTAATTAGCTATGTATTTTTGAGTATATATTATTTATATGACAACTACACGATTTTAGCCAACTTTATAACACTATTTCTCACTACTATAGGTTGGCTGGAAGAGATCTCTTCTAGATATAAGTCCACCTTTGCAAACAATAATTGTATTTAAATAACTGTATGAATTTTTAAGTACAATAAAGAATAGTATTTCAATATAATGTCGTAACACGTTCATTGCTAAACTGTTTATTCTATTGTAATGAAAATTTGATCTTTGTTTTTTAGGAGCTCGTACTTTCTTACTTTCCAACTAATCAACTGTGGGTAATGTGAATCGAAGCTCCAAATGAAATAAGTCCCTTTGGAAGCTTACTTATAACAATTTATACAGCTAATATGTACATGAATTTAAAAACCAAAACATTACCTATATTCAAAATTTCATTATAATCGATAGGGCAGTTTCCAAAATACTCGAAATAAATTTATATAAGAATTACTCATTTATAGCATATACCTAAGTAAATAAATATAATAAAAATAAATGATATAAAAATAATAATTTATAGCTATAAATATATAAGTAATAATTAATTTAACTATTTCTTGGATTCTTTTCGATTTTATTTAGATTTTTTGCTCAGGACGTTTCGGATGCCTTGTAGAAAACATGGGGTCTTAATGAAAATGTCATACTTCAATCGCTGAAGTTTTTTTTTTTCAATTGTGTTGAAATGACTTAAATCGACATGTTGTGTGTTCTTTATACATATACATGTAATATATAGAATTATATGATAGTTTACACGATCATCGACAGTCTTGGAGTTTTCGTGTCTCTGTCAAAGTACTATTCCAAAGTTTCATGATGGGTTAGTGATGTACAAACTTAACAGAAACGGTAACGATTAATCGTCTAACTTCTTACATTTACTAATAAAGCCCACTTATGTGATTATATGATGACAGGTTTATTATTCATTTTGCAGATGGTAAATTCACGATTTTAGAGTTATTGTCTTAAAATATATTTAAAAAAAAACTAGCGTTTCACCCTCGCTTCGCTCAGGGTCGCCCTAGGGAAGCAAAATCAAACCTATTCCGCGGAAACCGTACATTTTTTCGGAATAAATGTGTTATTCCAGATTATATCTCTGTGCCAAATTTCATCCAGATCCGTTCAGCCGTTCTGGCGTGAAAGAGTAACAAACATCCGTACATCTATACTCACAAACTTTCACATTTATAATATTAGTATAGATATACATTTTTCGAGGCTACTTTTTTATGAAACTTTGTGAAATATCTATCTGTCTATGAATCACACAATTAAATACTAATAGTATATAGTATTCTATCTTTAAATAACAACAAATTATAAGCTCTTTGTGCGGGATTCAAGAACCATATTTGTCCAATTTTTATCTTTTAAAATAGCTAGATTTTGAAATTAGTATTAGTCTAATTTACACTTTGGCTAGATAATATTATCCATTCTATAAATTATTTTTCATTATAAAAATAATTACAATTTCACTGAATGTGCTTAGAGAAATTATAATTTACCTAAAAATGTCCCGTGATATTGTAAGAAAAGGAGACATTTAAAAATATTCCGTTAAATTATAAATTCACTAGTGAAATTATAATTTAACGGAATAAATATTTACCGGTGGTAGGACTCTGTCAAGCCCGAGGAGTCCAACTGGATGGGTACCACCCCCTTATCTATTTCTCCCGCCAAGCAACAATGATTGCATTGTTGTGTTCCGGTTTGAAGGATAAGGTAGCCAGCGCAATTACAGGCAAGAGGCTTATCATCTTAGTCCTCACAGTGATAACGTACCGGCGGTTCTGCAGTTTTGTTACGTAGAACCTAAGTGCATGAACCGTAGTGTTATGAGCGACAGGTATCGCTTTCCATCAGGTGGGCTGTCTGCTCGTGTATCACTGAATACTATAAAAAAAAATTGATACACACATACACAAATTCTTATATACTCGTATGTATAGTTAAATATATAAATTAAAGCACGATATTTAGCGTATATAAATAATAATTATACATGACCACTGACCAGGTAATAAAGCATATAGCGCGTATTCGAGACCACAGTCATTAATTTCCTCATTGCCCTTCGGCGTCCATTGCTCATATTGACAGAGACATTTATTTGACTTCCTTAGAGTAATACTGGACATTTTCGGGATATTTTTGCATTCAATATTTTTAATGTTACTACTGCTAATAAAATACTACATAAAATTTCTACACACGTTATGTGGTTTATAATAAAGATATAATCTATATAAATAAAAATGAATTTTCGTATGTTTGTTCTTATGCGTTCTCCTAAGCCATCGATTCGATTGTTGTGAATATATTGTGATTTTTTTGAGGACAATTGTTTTTTAATCGACCATAAATTATTTAAACTTTGGGATACTAAGCGAAGCTAGAGTAAGCCTTTAGTAATAAATCAATAAATTAATCTATATGTTACAGTAGGCAGTGGTAGCCCAGTGGTAACGTGCTCGCTTGGGTAACCGAGTGAAGCGGGTTAAATCCCGGGCCTCGCATCTCTGATATTTTCATGTGCGATTTTTTTTATTTATAACATTATTACCACTTGCCTTACAATGGAAGAAAAATATCGCGAGGAAACCTGAATTTCTGAGATAACTAACAAGTTTTCGAAAGACATGTGGAGTCCGCCAACTCGTGAAAGCGTGGTGGACTATGGCCTGAACCCCCTTGTATTGAAGGGAGGCCCATTCCCAGCAGTGTAGCATTTAAGAAGGGTTAAAAACATGTAATTAAAAAGTCTCTGTTCAAATAATCTTGGCAAAGGAGCCTTTGCCAATGAAAAAATCGAGCAAACCAAACTTTCTTTTAATTTAATTTTTTTTATTATTCTGTGACATTTTCTAAGTTATCTTAATAATAGTCGATAAACATTCTAAGTACCTCAAAAAATGAACTTCGATCCCAAAAATTTGTTGAAAACCATTGCATAGTTCTGTTATCATCTTTTGGCTACATCGTCACATCATATTAATAGCATCAAATTATTATTATACGTTGTCATCTGAAATTTCAAATCTATAAAAAAAATATTTTATTTGATAAGTACATAAAACTAAAGATTTTGAATACCTATCATGGTATCGTTCTGACCACTATTTCTGATAATCTAATTCTAACTCAGATAGCTTAAATAGTAGCTTAAGTATATATATATATATATATATATATATACATATACAGTATAAAGTAGTATAAAACAACAAAATTTAACTAAATATGGGACTCATCTCAATTAAAATTTGTACCATATAAATATTTTAAGCGAACACATATCAAAGATTACATTCCGTACAAAAATATATAGAATTGTATTTCCCTGATGGCATGCGGCTCACGCATGAGTGCCTATTAAAATAATTATAATTATTTTCGACGTCCGACCGAGGGCCTGACCAACTTTTCGGATAAAACTCATTATCATATCCAGGGTTGTTACATCACTCGTTTACTGCGACACAAATGATAGTTATCTATATAAATATATGTTTGTTTGTATGTTACGCTGTAGTTAAGAAATATGGGGTGAAAAAGGTTGGAATGTTTGATCGAACAAAAGGTGTCTATATATATCGTTATTAATATAGGCACCTAGATATGCATAGCTAAGCAATTGTAAGTTTCTAGTAAAAAAAAAACTAAACATGACTAAGGAAGTGACGTAATGAGACGGGGAACACATTACACGTTACATATTACAAAAATTTCTATAAGCGATATAAGTGTTGCAAAATGGCAACTTTGCTAAACCTAAAGAAACAGCTATTTAGATCAAAACTATTTAGAGGAGTTAAGCTGTCTAATATTAACCACATACACGTTTATATATTTGGCTTCCAGCCATATATTTATCGTGTACCTGTTTCCTGCGCACGTCCTTCTGAAATAGACTTCCATATCTATCAATTTAATATTATAGTAAATCGTAGAACGGTCAATTTGTGTGTGGAATATTTTTTAAATAACTTTTAAACCTATCTGTACTAATGTTCGCCCAATGATCGAAATTCAAACTTAATTTTTATTAAAAAGCAGTGGTAGCCCAGTGACACTGCGCGCACTTGAAGAACAGAGTGAAGCGGATTCAAATCCCGGGTCTCGCACGTCTAATATTTTCATGTGCGAATCACGTTTAACATGATTACCACTTGTCTTACGGTGAAGGATAACATCATGAGGAAACCTGTACCTTAGCACAGACAGAACTTAGCAAGTTTTCGAAAGACAGGTGAAGTCCGCCAATGACTATGGCCTAATCCCCCTCGTACTGAAGGGAGGCCCGTGTCCAGCAGTGGGACGTTAAAAAGTGCTGAATGCATACATACTGATGATGTTCTCCACGTTCTCTCGATTCCGGCCACGGCGGCCAATCTCATTGAGACTAGCCAACTGCGCAGGAGATATTATAGTGCACAAGTGTACGCGCAGACACAAGTGCACTCTCTATTCCTGTCACTCTCATACTCCGGTGGGACGACTACTCGACACGACCGGTGAGAGTTAAGGCGCAGGACCGACGGCTTTACGTGCTCTCCGAGGCACGGGGGTGAAACACCGCCTAACTAAGCATACATACTAATACATACATCATTAAAAGTTTGATGAAAACATATATGTATAGAATTTACCATCTATATTTATTTATTTATTTATTTTGTAAATTGGACAACAGACAGCATATATAAGCATGAAATGCAAAATACATCTGAATTAATACACTTAGCCAATAAAGTTTTCACTTATACATACATATAGCAGAGTAAACGTACTAATAATTAAATAAAAACAAATATAAATAAAATGTGTAGCTACAAAAGAAAATATTTCTATATTTTTTCATTAATAGCTTTAAAGCTCGTCAATAGCTGCTAAACAAAAAAAATGAACTGTTTTGTCTTTGTCTGTTTATATTTAGATATTAAATTACTTGCCAATCAAATGGTCTATTGAAATATTAACTTCAAATGAGAATCAAACACGTAATTTTCTTAGTAAGAAGCATAGTATTATATTATTTTTAGCAAAATTCACGCATTTTAAAACGAAATGTCAGCCCTCAGTCCGACCAACTCCCGCGGGAACTTAATCCTGTTACTCTGCATGTTTAATATTTCAAGACCAAAATAATCAATCTACATTAACCCACAAAAACATATCCAAAACGACACACAACTATTACTGCTACGATATCACTCGTGTGAATGATGATATCTATGACATCTGTGCGGGACAACAAATAGATTTAATTATTTGTAAATAGACATTTATTTATATAAGTATAGTTCATAGTATAGTTTATAGAATAATAACATAGATTCAATAAATAAATAAATATCAAAAAATAGCATAGATTAGAATAGAAATAAATAAGTATTAAATACATAATAATAAATAAGTACATTTAGTAGGCTCAGACAAGTTCAAACATGTTTAGTTTTCAAGGCCTAATAGAAAAGGGATAGACAGAGAATAGAGCGAGAGGGAAATAGTTTTTAACAGATAAGCTCGTTCCCGACCCCCACTACTGCGATAACACACTTAGATATAAATAGAGCGGGTCGGCCCAGTGAATTCATTCAGTATCCGGCCTTACTTGTGAACAGTAATAATAGTAAAAGAAAATAAAGTGAAGAATCAGCAAGCCAGGAATTTTATTTGAACAATCCCTGCTCCCCAATCCAGCGCACTGGTGTGCATACTGCACATTGTGTGGTCCTTCGAGCCGGATTCGTCGGGAGTACTGCCTACAAGTTCCTACTACAGCTGCCATGCCGATCACACGCTCCACTGGAAAGGGAAGGAACCCGAAGCCATCATTATCGTCAGCGGGGACAACGGCCACTACGACTGGGACCTCCGCCACTGAAACCTCCGGGGAGACAGCTTATACGAGTACCTCGGCGGGTACAGTCACTACAGCGAATACAGAAACATCGGCGGCCACGCAGTCATCGGTACCTAGGTCCGTCGCAACGGAGGCAACAGGGACAACAGCAAAGCACGCTTCCAAGCCGGCGGCGGGTGCGGGGCCGGGTGCTGACTCAAGAATAGGACAGCCTCATCGTGACACTGCGCTACGAGAGGAACAGAGAACAATAGTGCCCGGCGTGCTAGAAAAGGACAGACATACACTGCCCGGGCAAGTGGGCGGAGCGGGCGGATCTACTCGCTCGCGCTCAAAATCGCATAGAATAGCGAAAGCGAAGGAAGAATTACTGCGCTTTCAAGTGGAACTAGCCGCGGCCAGGCTCGCCGCAATAGAAACAGAAGATAGCGATGAAGAGGACGCCGTCTCCGTGTACTCACAGATAGAAAACGATGCACAGATTGACACTTGGCTGGCGAATCAAGCCCCTCCAGCCATCCTCGCCATCACAAACGAGCCACATCACGTTCCACAGGTGGAATCCACAGTTAAACCTCTACCAGCTCCAGAGGGGGCTACGGAGGAACAGGAACAGCAACAGTATAGCAGGCCAGCTCACCGCTCACAGGAATTACCGGCGGGAGCCAGCACTCGGTCCGACTTCAGTCAACTGGCGTCGGCTATCACACTTGCCGTCAAAGCCGCACAGAGACCGAAGTTCATCGAGCTACCGACATTCAACGGGTCACATCAAGAATGGTTGTCATTCCGCGCTTCGTACTTCGAAACAGAACAGCTGCATACTACAGTCGAGAACATCAACCGCCTTCGGAGAAACCTCAGGGGAAAAGCCAGAGAAGCAGTGGAAAGTCTACTAATCACCAACACACATCCCACAGAGATCATGAAGACACTAGAGTCGAGATTTGGAAGACCAGAATCGATCGCCATGCTGGAGACGGACACTTCGGAACTTGCCACGTCTGAACGAGTCGCCTAGAGACATCTGCATATATTCGACCAAGGTGTCGAACGCCGTGTCTACTCTACGTGCATTGGGCTGCATCTACTACCTCTACGACCCGGGACTTACCAGAGATATCACCGAGAAGTTTGTGCCTACAATCAGATACAGATATTACGACTTCGCTGCTGCACTACCGAAGGAGGAACCTGGATTACTGAAGATAGAGAAGTTCTTGAAAAGAGAAGCTGAAATATGCGGACCGTACGCGCAACCAGAATCAATAGCCCCTCAACACTCACAGTCGAATCAACCACAGAAAATTAACACAGTCACAGAGAAACAGTCAACATCGAAGTGTCCTGTCTGCGATGAAGAGGGACATACAACAGCGGACTGCGAGAAGTTCAAGACAGCAAATAGTAGTTCCAGATGGGACAAATTCAAATTCAAATTCAAAATATTTTATTCAGCATTAAATTATTACAATTTTTTACTGAACGTCATGAGTCTACTACCAGTTCGGAAAAATGAAACCTCAGACCTGAGAAGAACTGGCGAAAGAAACTCAGCGGGACTAATATTTTTTTTTAATAAATTGTAATTTACAATATTTTTATAAAGTTGAAGTAGCCTGGAGGCGATCACTTCATTCCCAAGGCGTGCTATCTTCTATGAAATTATTTATTGTATAATAGCCTTTAGCACACAAACGTTCTTTAACAATTTTTTTGAATTTAATGATAGAAGCTTTTTGAACATTTTCTGGGATCCTGTTGTACAAGCGTATACATTGTCCATAAAAAAGAATTACTAACTCTCTTTAAACGAGTTACAGGCATTACAAGTTTGTGTTTGCTCCTAGTATTAAAGTTATGCATGTCACAATTCTTGGGAAATTCGTGTATATTTTTACGAACATACATAACACATTCGTACACGTACTGAGAAGCAACAGTCAATATTTTTATTTCTTTAAACTTATCTCTTAATGACGCTCTAGGACCTAAACTATAAATTGCACGAATAGCTCTTTTCTGCAGTACAAAAATCGTATTAACAGTTGCTGCATTTCCCCAGAGTAAGATACCATACGACATAATACTATGAAAATAGCTAAAATATACTATGCGAGCTGTATCTACATTAGTAAGAAGTCTAATTTTTTTTACCGCGAACGCTGCAGAGCTGAGTCTACTCGCTAGTCCCTCAATATGGGGGCCCCACTGCAATTTGGAATCTATGATAATACCCAGGAATTTAGTGGACTCTACCGGTTTTAACATTTCCCCATTTAATATTACACCATTATCAACAAGTTTAACATTGGGTGTTGTGAATTTTATTAATTTTGTCTTTTTATTATTTAATAATAAATTATTAGAATCAAACCAATAGACAACCTTTGAGAGAGCATCGTTTACATCGTCGTACATAAGCAAATTTCGCTTCACTTTAAAAATAAGTGAAGTGTCATCAGCGAACAATACTATCTCATGTTTGTCCTGTACAAAAGATGGCAAATCATTAATATAAATTAGAAAAAGAAAGGGGCCGAGAATAGACCCTTGCGGAACCCCCATATCTAACGGAGCTCCAGGAGATCTCTTACCATTAACATCAACCCTCTGTATTCTATTATTTAAATACGAATTCAAAAGGTCGAGTGCCTTATTTCTAATACCATAATGATGCAGTTTCTTGATCAGCGTCTCATGATGCACACAATCAAAGGCCTTGGATAAGTCACAGAATATCCCAAGTGCATCTTGTGACCTTTCCCAAGCCTCAAAAATATTTCTTACTAACTCAACACTAGCATCTGCCGTGGAGCGGCCTTTCGTAAATCCAAACTGTTTCTTATGAAGTAGATTGTGTGCATTGAAATGCGTTAACATTTGCGCGAGTATGATTTTCTCAAAAATTTTACTAAACGTTGGCAGTACCGAAATTGGTCTAAAATTATTAGGGTCTAAGGTACTACCTGATTTAAAAATAGGAATAATTTTACTGTGTTTCATTAGATCAGGAAACGCACCATGCTCTATACTGCTATTAAATACAGTAGCTAAATGAGGTGCAACAACATCAATTACCGAGCTAATAACTTTTACAGATATACCCCATAGGTCAGCGGTTTTCTTGAGATCCAAACTTTTGAAGGCAGCAATGATATCTTTGGGGTATACAGGTTTAAATTTAAATACTACATTACATTCTTTAACATGTTTCTTAAGTAAAGATTCGGCAATAGCGGGAGATGAATTGAGTGATTGCGTTGTTGAAATTGGAATGTCAGTGAAAAATTTTTCAAACTCAGATGCAACTTCTTGGTTTGAAGTAATAAAATTATTGTTTATATTCAACTTAAAATCGAAGCTGCGATCAGTGACTCTCCCACTTTCACAAGCAATTATGTTCCATGTCACTTTTACTTTATTATGTGCATTTTTTATTTTGTCTTTAATATACAAAGATTTTGCCATGGAACATACTCTCCTAAACATTTTTGAGTAGGCACTTACAAAAGAAGCAAACGATGTACTATGATTATAAGCTTTTTCACCATACAATTCATATAGTCTTTGCCTGCTCTTGTAGATGCCAGGAGTTGCCCATTCACTAAATGACAAGAGACCCCCTGAATTGACTGTTTTAGAAGTAAATATTGTAGAAAATTCTGTTTTTATTAATTTAAACAAAGAATTATATAAGAAGTTGGGGTCATTATTGTAAGATAAATAAGGAAGTTTTGCTACAATATTACCTCTGAACTTCTCCATACGTGTAGTATTTATGGGGACAAAAGTCTTTTTTAACATATTTTTATTGTCATTTAAAGTATAAGAAAATGAAGCTAACTGACCACAATGGTCTGAACTCAACTTGTTTATAATAGATTTAGAGAATGGTTTATAATTTGTAAATATATTATCAATACATGTAGCACTGGTAGCAGTGATTCTAGTTGGTTCAAGAAATAAATTATTTAGGTTATATGATAGTAGCATGGATTTGAATCTGAGACTTAAAGTGGAATTTTCTAATAAGTTTATATTAAAATCACCACAAACAACAATGAATTTATTAGAACTATTTAATTTTAACAAAGTTTCTTCTAATACTTTCTCAAAGTACTCATATAACCCATTAGGAGGTCTGTATACGCATACAACAATGAAGTGCTCAAGCTCTGCGCAGGCTAGTTCAATAGTTTGCTCAACAGAGAGGCTCACAATGTCTTTACGTTCTTTATATTTTAAAAGTTTACTTATTATTATTAAAGAGCCCCCACGTATAGTTTTTTCTCTATTGAACATACTAGCTACCTGGTGACCGCTGAAGTTAAATATGGACTGAGAAATAGAAAGCCAGTGTTCTGTTAAACATAAAATATGAATATTTTCACCATTCATAAATAACTCCAGTTCAAGATCTTTACCTATCATGCCCTGTATATTTTGGTGCACCAGGTTTACAGTTTTTAATTTTTTACAATTATGGGCATTTTGTGGTATTTTACTATGACATTTATTTGATTTAATGTCATTACTTATAAATGTGCCAGAGGCATCCTCTGTTGTCTTAATTATTAATTTAAATTGCTATTTGGAACGGATTCCAAATCAAAAAATGTCATATTACAATTTTGCTCAATAGGAGCAAAAGTCGGAGTAACCAAAACATTGGCTATGTCAGTTTGTATATAATAAGATAGCACAGATGCTATCTGTCGTTTAAAAAAATATGATAGGCTAAGCCTACTATATGTCAATATATAATTATTATTTTTCCATAAGTTATTAATGTCAATAACATCAATTATATTATTTTTTTTAATATTTGAATTTAAATACTTACAAGTAGTTATTGTGTGCATTAAATTATTAATGTCATATCTTAATCTATTTTCCTGAGGCAATTTCGCTAAATAAGGTAGTGTAAACAATAAAATCTTATTTATGTTTAATTGTTGCAATTTATTTAAAATCTTTTCCATTGTACTCTTGTTTACATTACCCCTTCTCCCAATTAATATAATGATAGTTGTGTTGGGACAGTGAGCCTCACTCAAGATGCTATTTATTATGTGATTGTAAGTGGCTCCGGGCATGCAATGATTGATAACTCTCTGGCCCGCACAAAAGTCATTCAATAATACACCCATACCTTTTCCCAACTCATCACTATAAATTTTTATATATTTTTCCTTAGGAAGAGGTATAGGTTGTGAAGGTTTTACATTTTTTAATTTATATTTGAGGTCGGTGTGAGTTTCCACAGGCTGAGTCAGGGGGTCGCTAATTGTGCTAGTATTTAACTGCCCTGAAGGACTTGAAGGTGAAAGGTGGCATTCACAAATATGGTCTTTAATAAATGAGTCAAAACGCTCAAAGTTATTATTACTAAGTTTCACCAGGTCATCCATGGCAGATATGTGTTCAGCAATTTCTTTCTGAGCAGTATTGTATTTACTGGTTAATGTGTCTAAGCTATATTTCAAATTTGTAATCTCAGACTGCAGTGTGCTGACATCGGCCTCATAGTCATTTTTAAGAATATTAATCTCTTGACAATAGGATATCATTTTTGTTCTTAGTGCTATTTTCTCTTTACAAATGTTATTATATTTTTTATATATATTTTTTGTTTTTAATAATTGGTGATACTTTTTAATTAATTTGTTTATTTTAATATATTTTTTTAGTTTATTTTTGCTTACAACAGCAAATGAGGTCCTGGAGTCATCACAGGTCAAATCTATTACACTAGTATTCTTTTTCACAATTGGGACAGAGGACACTAAGTTTGGTGCATTCTCAACCAATTCACTGTATAGACATTGGGTTTGAGAGGCTGTTAGACTATGGTTCTTATTTTTAAGATCAATAATTTGTTTCTTGGCCTCATGCAGCTGGTGTCTCAATTCACCATTGAGTTTAAGGGCTTCCTCATACTCATCTCTGCACTGGTCAAACCCATTGACTATTTTGAGCAGATTTTCATTTTCTTCCATTACATTTGTACATTGGAGATGCATTTGTGACATATCGTTTTTTAATTCTGTATTTTTCTTGAAAATCTGCTCTAACTCTTTTTCATTGTCATCTCTTTCCCTTAACAATTGTTCACACTGCGACCTGTATGTCTTTAGCTCCTGGAGCGCCAGCTGGAGTTGTTCCTCCGCCTGGCGCGCCTTGGCTCCACGAGTCGTCATTTTTAAAACTTGACACAACAATTAAATTATTATTAATATAATTCCTATCGTATGTACAGGTAGTGTGGACAATTAAATATAATTTTATTATTTATTTTCTTAACAATTTATGAGAAAATCAAGGAAAGAAATTACAATGTTAAGGATTTAATTTAAATTTTGAGTTCGTTACCTGTACGATGACAGCTGACGAACACAACTTATCTTGTAGATAATCCTGTTTTGCACATATATCAAAATTTTACACTTCAATTAAATTATCACCTATTTAACCTAAGTTAGTCGTATAAAATAAGTAAAATTAATACAAAAAATATTAAAATAATCGGGAGAAGTTATTTTGACATGTATGCTTTAGTGTTGCCCGATCAGGAATGAAGGATATCGCGAAGAACCGGCACTTATGCTTCAGGTGTCTTCGATATAGGAACAAGACTCACAGTTGCCGGCCAACGGTTTGTGGCATCGACAGTTGCAAGTACACTCACAGCAAGCTGCTACACTTCGTGAGAAAAACAGAGAAGCCAGCGGAGAAGACAGATAATAGTGATAGCAAGGCAACAGAAGCCATCAACTCCGCCTGGACTTCGGCCAGAAAACAGTCGCACCTAAAGATCATTCCAGTACGAGCCACAGGACCAGTAGGCACAGTCAACACGTTCGCTTTGCTGGACGATGGGTCTACAGTTACTCTAATAGACCACACACTCGCTGAAAGCATCGGTGCCAAGGGACCCATCGACCCACTCCGTATAGAAGCGATCAACGATTTGAAGACAGCAGAATCGAAATCAAGAAGAGTCAACATCACGCTACAGGGATCGAATGGTCGTGAAGAACGCGTTCAAGCCAGAACAGTGAAGAACTTCCACGTGTCAGCACAAGAAGTTTCAAAAATAGAAATAGAAGGATGCAAGCATCTTCACGACATCAGCGACAGTCTTACGTACGAAAACGCGAAACCTCAGATACTCATCGGTCAAGACAACTGTCATCTCCTCCTAACATCGAGCACCAGAAAGGGGAATAGAAACCAGCCGGTGGCATCGCTCACGCCGTTAGGTTGGGTATTACATGGCAGTCATACCAGAACGCTCGGTCGCAGCACCGACTTCGTGTCTCACGTTGCGGAAGCTTCAGCTGAGGAAAACTTAGAATACCTGATGAAACAGTATTTCGCTTTAGACACACTTTGCATCAATCCGAAAAAACCACAGTCAGATCCAGAAGAGCAAGCCCTGCGTATCTTAACAGAAAATACAGTCCACACAGAAGAAGGAAGATACGAAACCGCTCTTTTATGGACGAAAGAAAACATAGCACTGCCCGACAACTACTACAACTCCCTGAAGCGACTCTTAAACATAGAAAAGAAAATTGATCGCGATCCAAAGCTGAAACAGAAATACATAGAACAGATGGAAGGTCTCGTCACCAAGGGGTATGCCGAGCCAGCGCCTGATAAGAAAACACAGAACAGGACTTGGTACCTGCCGCATTTCGCCGTCGTAAATCCCATGAAGCCAGAGAAACTCCGAGTAGTACACGACGCAGCAGCCAAGACTAAGGGAGTGGCGCTAAATGACCTGTTACTCAAGGGTCCAGGTCTCCTACAGTCACTACCAGGTGTCGTCATGAGATTTCGACAGCATGCAATCGCAGTCACGGCAGACATCAAGGAGATGTTTATGCAAGTTAAGCTTAGAACAGAAGACCGAGATGCTCTTAGGTATCCTTGGCGCAAAGACCGGCGAGATGATAAACCTCCAGAAGAATACAGAATGACGTCGCTCATCTTCGGAGCATCGTGTTCACCATCAACAGCTATCTACGTCAAGGATTTGAATGCGAAGAGGTTCGAGAAAACTCACCCAGAAGCCGCAGCCGCGATCATCAACAAACATTACGTTGATGATTACTTGGATAGTTTCAAGAATATAGAGGATGCAAAACGCATCACCAAAGACATCAGAGAAATCCATAGTCAAGCCTGCTTCGAACTCAAACAGTGGAAGTCCAAATCTTCCCAACTGCTGGAAGTTCTTGGAGAAAAGGAGCCCACAGAGGATATAGAACTTTTTATTACGCCAATTACAGTTCGAGCGAAACAGATCCTGCAAGAGGTATGGCGCCGGAGAACGCCATGGGACAGCGAGATTGACGACGACCTCGCAGAACAGTGGCGTAACAGGACAACGCACCTGAACAGACTATGTGACGTGACTATACCAAGAAGGTACCTACACTACAGTGACGCCATTTCGCTACAGCAACATGTCTTCACTGACGCAAGTGAATCGGCTTACAGCACCGTGTTATTCTGGAGGGCAACAGATCCAAACGGCGAAGTCAAAGTTTCGCTAATAATCGCCAAAGCAAGAGTGGCACCATTGAAGCTCACTTCAATTCCGAGACTGGAACTGCAAGCAGCCGTCATGGGTTCGCGTCTAGCAAAGGTTGTCACAGAAGAACACGAGAGAAAACCAGACTCCACTACGTTTTGGACAGACAGCAAGACAGTTCTCACCTGGATCAGGACAGGCTCACGCTCGTATAAGCCATACGTGGCCCATCGTCTTGCAGATATAGAAGAGAACTCAACAGTAAACGAGTGGCGCTGGATTCCTACCAAACAGAACGTAGCCGGTGACGCGACGAGAGACATCCCAACAGCCTTTAGCAAAACCCATCGATGGTTCACGGGCCCAGACTTCCTCTACCAGTCTGAAGACTCATGGCCAACGGAAACACCAGCATCAACGGAACTTGCAGTCACTGAACAGACAGGCGAAGAAAGAGTCCACCACATAGCCACCGATAGACAACAGAAGCTATCCGAAGCGCTTCCAGATGCGCTCCGTTTCTCCAACTGGAACAGATTACGCTACGCAACAGCAAGAGTTCTACAGTTCATCCAACTTTGTAGACCTGCGAAGCAGATGGTCCACTACAAAAGAACTCGAAGGAACGCGAGCTCAGACCCAGACTGGAAACGAAGTGCCACCAAACCTAAAACAGCACAGCGATCAGAACAAAGGAAGTCGACGAGTGAAGACAGAAAATTTATTCCTGTCACAGCAGAACTCCTCAAAACAGCAGAAGAACTTCTCATGCGGTCCTCGCAAGAAGATTCATTCCAGAAGGAAATAGAAGACATCAAGAAACAGATCAGCAAAGATAGTCGTCTTCGTCAGTTGAGCGTCGAGTACGTCAACAACGCGTTGAGACTGAGAAGCCGTATAGAAGCTGTACAACATGTATCAGAAGAATTTCGGAAACCACTTATAGTTGATGGAACGCATCCGACAGTCAAGCTTTGGATTCAGAATATCCATCGTCAGCTCCATCATGCAGGGGTCGAAGCAACAGTGAACGAATGCCGTCAGCGTTATTGGATTCTGCGCGTGCGTCCTGTAACACGCACGATAGTTCGTCGATGCCTGTACTGCAGAATGAAGTCCCAGGTACCACCGCACCCTAGAACAGGGGACCTACCATCGTGTCGCTTGGCTCACCATAAGCGACCCTTCACCTTCACCTTCACAGGAGTGGACTATTTTGGTCCGCTCACGGTCACCATCGGACGCGGCCATCAGAAGAAATACGTCGCCATCTTCACCTGCTTGACTACGAGACCTATCCATCTCGAAATAGCGGGCTCACTCAGCACAGACTCGGCGATAATGGCTCTCCGTCGAATGATAGCGCGTCGAGGGTGTCCCACAGAAATATGGTCGGACAACGGGACCAACTTGAAATCAGCAGATAGAGAACTTCGACAAGCCATAAATGGAGCAACAGCAGAAGCAGCTGCGAAGCGGACTATCTCGTGGCGATTCATACCTCCTGGGGCGCCGTTCATGGGAGGCGCCTGGGAAAGAATGGTGCGCTCGGTCAAAACCGCACTAACAGCAACGCTACACGAACGATACCCAACAGAAGAGGTCCTCTCAACTCTACTGGCAGAAGTAGAATTTACAGTCAATAGTAGACCACTGACGCATGTCTCAGTCGACGCACAAGATATGGAAGCTCTCTTAGGTTTACGCGAATATTAGACATTTAAATAAAACTATCTTTTCGGATTTTTTCGCGGATTTATTTTGATTTTTGTTTCCCGACGTTTCGATTGCTTTACAGCAATCATGGTCACGGGAGAGACTAAGGTGTCAGATGTCTCAAAAGTATTATATAGTTGTTACAGACAGCCTACCCACAATTAACAAAAATGAATTCAAAATATTGAAAATTGGCATCAAAGTACCTTACAATATTTGTTAATTTTAATTTTAAACATTTTATAATTTTAATTTTATACTTGAAATAAGGAGTATTATTTATATAATTTTAGCTATTATCATTTCAATTTTTTAGAAAACTTATTATGGCATTATTGTTTAATAATCTATATTTTTAGTGTTACCATTATTATATTTATAAACATAAAGGTAGATAAAATATTAATTATTTAAGCCACATTATTGTTCTATATCTACTTTGTAAAATTATTAATCAAGAAATAAAATTAATCAAGAATTACATTTACAAATGTAAAATATTAATTTGAAGTACTGTTATTTTGATCTACACAGTAAGAACTTACTACATCTAACTGTCTGTTATGTTTAATTTTATTATTAGATTTTATAATATTAATAACAGGATCCCACGACGATGGTAGTACCCAGCCATCTTCCCTATTGAAATTTGGATGTTTTTTAATTTCTATGGCTTCCCGAATCATTCTAGGGCGATATCGATTTTCTTTCGCGAGGATTTGGGGTCTATCGAAGCGAATATAATGGCTTGGGCGATCCTGACTATGTTTGCAGACAGCAGATGTTGTATTACGGCGGTGCTTCACATCAGCTATGTGTTCTTTGACCCGAGTTCTTATGGATCGCTTTGTTTGTCCAATGTAAGAGAGTCCACAATCACAATCAAGTTTGTAAACTCCTGCATCTTGTAGAGGGATGTGGCACTTGACAGGTGGTAAGAATTGACTAATTTTCTTTGGCGGCTTGAAATAAGTTTTAATTGAAGCTCGCTTTAGGATGTAGCCAATCTTGTCAGTGACTCCTCTCATGTAAGGTAGGACTGCAGGGACGCGCTCGACTGTGGCTGGTTTCACTCGGTCCCTGTGACGTAGGCGCGGCACTTGCAGCTTGTTGTCTCGCAGAACTTGCTTGACATGTTGCAGCTCTCCGGCCAGGTGTTGCTCGTCACAGATCCCTTGTGCTCTCTGAAACAAAGATTTTCCCACGGTAGCTAACTGTGAAGGGTGGTGGTGAGATTCACCATTCAAGTACCTATCTGTATGGGTCTTCTTTCGATACACAGTATGACTCAAGGTGTTATCTGGGTTACGTTTAACTAATACATCTAAGAAAGCTAAAGAATTATTAGACTCCAGTTCCATTGTAAACTGTATTTTAGGGTTTATGGAGTTAAGATGTTTTAAGAATACAGATATTTTGTCAGATGGTAATATTGTGAATGTGTCATCTACGTACCGCTTGTAGAAACGAGGGGTCACAGGTGATGTGTTTAGAGCAGTCTCCTCGAAGGCCTCCATGAAGATGTCAGCTACAACGGGGGAGACAGGCGAACCCATGGCCACTCCATCCACTTGCTTGTAGAATTCATCATTCCACAATAGATAGCCTGATGTAAGGCAGTGTTTTAAAAGTTCAGTGTATTCTTCTTGCATATTATTGTCGAGTAGCTTTCTTGATACTATTTTGACACAGTCCTCTACTGGTAGGCTGGTAAATAGAGACTGTACATCAAAACTAACCATTGTTTCATTGTCCATGAGTTGTAGCTGTTTTATCTCATTAACAAAATGGTAAGAGTCCCTTATGAACGCTGATGTTTTCCCTCTGAGTGTTGAGAGTACTTTCGCTACTAGTTGGGCCAATTTGTATGTCGGTGTATCTATTTGACTCACAATTGGACGTAGCGGAGCGTTCAGCTTGTGTATCTTAGGAAGTCCATAAAGTTTAGGCGGCTTTGCACAAGATGGAATAAGGTTTTTAACATCAAGATTCAATGCATCGGAGTGTTTCTTAATTAACTTTTTAGTGTTATTTAAAACAGTGGTGGTTGGGTCTGTTTTGACTTTTTTATATGTACTTTCATCCGACAAAAGTTGTTTAATTTTGTCATTGTAATCTGATGTATCCATCACGACGGTAGCATTTCCCTTATCTGCGCGTAGGATGGTGATGTCTGACCTGCTGCGTAAGTTCTTCAACGCTAAATACTGTTGTTTATTGAGATTTGGTTTGGGCCTAGTACTTCGACGTAACAAGGATGAAACATCTTGACGTATGGCCTCCATGTCCTCAGGTTTCATAGCATTTTTGGCCAGAGCGTCTTCAACTGCACAAATAATGTCCTCATAAGGTATGCGGGCCGGCGCTACAGCAAAATTTAAGCCTTTACTTAGTACTTGAATAGTAGGTTCGTCCAGTGTTTGTTTTGACAGATTGACAACTGTTTGACGTACGCATGAATTTGAATCTGTGGTAGGCGGGCGCGTTCCGTTATTGTTTATGATTTTCTTTTTGATGTTATATTTCTCAGCTAATTTTTCGTATTTTAATATATGTTTGTTTTTGCATTGGTTAAATTTAGATGTTTCGCGCTTATTTAAAGTATCAATGCAATCAATGAAATCACTAGGTGTCAATACTGTCTTTATATTAAGGGACGTTTGTTCTACATACCGGTTGTTACTGCGTAGATCACGGCGGGTTTGACGAATTACCGTCCGTAACAACTTAAAACTTGCCTGATTAGCGATCTTGGCGCTTCCCCGTATGTTCTTTTTAGAAGATATTTTCACACACGTAGGGATGAGACGATGATCCCGACATCTCTTCAAGAATGTTAAAGATGTTAATAATCTTGCGCGCTTTGTCTTGAGATCTTCTAACCGGCGTATTTGGTTTGCAATTTCCAGTCCGTACTGGTTTACATAATACTTTCTTAGGTTTACGCGAATATTAGACATTTAAATAAAACTATCTTTTCGGATTTTTTTTTCGCGGATTTATTTTGATTTTTTTTTTTTTGATTTTTAATAAGCGCGAAACATCTAAATTTAACCAATGCAAAAACAAACATATATTAAAATACGAAAAATTAGCTGAGAAATATAACATCAAAAAGAAAATCATAAACAATAACGGAACGCGCCCGCCTACCACAGATTCAAATTCATGCGTACGTCAAACAGTTGTCAATCTGTCAAAACAAACACTGGACGAACCTACTATTCAAGTACTAAGTAAAGGCTTAAATTTTGCTGTAGCGCCGGCCCGCATACCTTATGAGGACATTATTTGTGCAGTTGAAGACGCTCTGGCCAAAAATGCTATGAAACCTGAGGACATGGAGGCCATACGTCAAGATGTTTCATCCTTGTTACGTCGAAGTACTAGGCCCAAACCAAATCTCAATAAACAACAGTATTTAGCGTTGAAGAACTTACGCAGCAGGTCAGACATCACCATCCTACGCGCAGATAAGGGAAATGCTACCGTCGTGATGGATACATCAGATTACAATGACAAAATTAAACAACTTTTGTCGGATGAAAGTACATATAAAAAAGTCAAAACAGACCCAACCACCACTGTTTTAAATAACACTAAAAAGTTAATTAAGAAACACTCCGATGCATTGAATCTTGATGTTAAAAACCTTATTCCATCTTGTGCAAAGCCGCCTAAACTTTATGGACTTCCTAAGATACACAAGCTGAACGCTCCGCTACGTCCAATTGTGAGTCAAATAGATACACCGACATACAAATTGGCCCAACTAGTAGCGAAAGTACTCTCAACACTCAGAGGGAAAACATCAGCGTTCATAAGGGACTCTTACCATTTTGTTAATGAGATAAAACAGCTACAACTCATGGACAATGAAACAATGGTTAGTTTTGATGTACAGTCTCTATTTACCAGCCTACCAGTAGAGGACTGTGTCAAAATAGTATCAAGAAAGCTACTCGACAATAATATGCAAGAAGAATACACTGAACTTTTAAAACACTGCCTTACATCAGGCTATCTATTGTGGAATGATGAATTCTACAAGCAAGTGGATGGAGTGGCCATGGGTTCGCCTGTCTCCCCCGTTGTAGCTGACATCTTCATGGAGGCCTTCGAGGAGACTGCTCTAAACACATCACCTGTGACCCCTCGTTTCTACAAGCGGTACGTAGATGACACATTCACAATATTACCATCTGACAAAATATCTGTATTCTTAAAACATCTTAACTCCATAAACCCTAAAATACAGTTTACAATGGAACTGGAGTCTAATAATTCTTTAGCTTTCTTAGATGTATTAGTTAAACGTAACCCAGATAACACCTTGAGTCATACTGTGTATCGAAAGAAGACCCATACAGATAGGTACTTGAATGGTGAATCTCACCACCACCCTTCACAGTTAGCTACCGTGGGAAAATCTTTGTTTCAGAGAGCACAAGGGATCTGTGACGAGCAACACCTGGCCGGAGAGCTGCAACATGTCAAGCAAGTTCTGCGAGACAACAAGCTGCAAGTGCCGCGCCTACGTCACAGGGACCGAGTGAAACCAGCCACAGTCGAGCGCGTCCCTGCAGTCCTACCTTACATGAGAGGAGTCACTGACAAGATTGGCTACATCCTAAAGCGAGCTTCAATTAAAACTTATTTCAAGCCGCCAAAGAAAATTAGTCAATTCTTACCACCTGTCAAGTGCCACATCCCTCTACAAGATGCAGGAGTTTACAAACTTGATTGTGATTGTGGACTCTCTTACATTGGACAAACAAAGCGATCCATAAGAACTCGGGTCAAAGAACACATAGCTGATGTGAAGCACCGCCGTAATACAACATCTGCTGTCTGCAAACATAGTCAGGATCGCCCAAGCCATTATATTCGCTTCGATAGACCCCAAATCCTCGCGAAAGAAAATCGATATCGCCCTAGAATGATTCGGGAAGCCATAGAAATTAAAAAACATCCAAATTTCAATAGGGAAGATGGCTGGGTACTACCATCGTCGTGGGATCCTGTTATTAATATTATAAAATCTAATAATAAAATTAAACATAACAGACAGTTAGATGTAGTAAGTTCTTACTGTGTAGATCAAAATAACAGTACTTCAAATTAATATTTTACATTTGTAAATGTAATTCTTGATTAATTTTATTTCTTGATTAATAATTTTACAAAGTAGATATAGAACAATAATGTGGCTTAAATAATTAATATTTTATCTACCTTTATGTTTATAAATATAATAATGGTAACACTAAAAATATAGATTATTAAACAATAATGCCATAATAAGTTTTCTAAAAAATTGAAATGATAATAGCTAAAATTATATAAATAATACTCCTTATTTCAAGTATAAAATTAAAATTATAAAATGTTTAAAATTAAAATTAACAAATATTGTAAGGTACTTTGATGCCAATTTTCAATATTTTGAATTCATTTTTGTTAATTGTGGGTAGGCTGTCTGTAACAACTATATAATACTTTTGAGACATCTGACACCTTAGTCTCTCCCGTGACCATGATTGCTGTAAAGCAATCGAAACGTCGGGAAACAAAAATCAAAATAAATCCGCGAAAAAATCCGAAAAGATAGTTTTATTTAAATATGGAAGCTCTTACCCCGAACCACTTTTTGCTCGGGGGGCCCGCGCGAGTACCAGTTCCAGGGAATTTCGACGACCGAGACATTATCTCCCGGTCCAGTTGGCGCTCCGCACAACGGCTCGCCGACATATTCAGGACGAGATGGATGCGCGAGTACCTCCCGGATCTTCAAAACCGGCGGGAGCCGCATGGAAAAGGCCCTGAGGTAAAGGTTGGCAACTTGGTTCAGCTAATGGACCCCAACCTGCCTCGAAACGTATGGATCCGAGGCAAAGTCATCGCCACTCACCCGGGACCGGACAGAATTGTACGCGCCGTCGATATCAAGACCAAGGGTGGAGTCCTGCGACGACCAGTGCGGCGATTGGTGATCCTGCCAGTGGAGAACAGTGAGCCTGCACCGGAACTTACTGCAACAGCGTTGCACGGCGGGAGAGATGTGCAGGACAACAAATAGATTTAATTATTTGTAAATAGACATTTATTTATATAAGTATAGTTCATAGTATAGTTTATAGAATAATAACATAGATTCAATAAATAAATAAATATCAAAAAATAGCATAGATTAGAATAGAAATAAATAAGTATTAAATACATAATAATAAATAAGTACATTTAGTAGGCTCAGACAAGTTCAAACATGTTTAGTTTTCAAGGCCTAATAGAAAAGGGATAGACAGAGAATAGAGCGAGAGGGAAATAGTTTTTAACAGATAAGCTCGTTCCCGACCCCCACTACTGCGATAACACACTTAGATATAAATAGAGCGGGTCGGCCCAGTGAATTCATTCAGTATCCGGCCTTACTTGTGAACAGTAATAATAGTAAAAGAAAATAAAGTGAAGAATCAGCAAGCCAGGAATTTTATTTGAACAATCCCTGCTCCCCAATCCAGCGCACTGGTGTGCATACTGCACAGCATCATATAATAATATGCAAATATTCGTTGAAATTTGTATACTACTTATGGAAAATTGTTAAAAGATTAAGGAGTTAGTGTTACAAATCATATTTCTAAACACATCTTTTATTAAATAGAATCGTATTAATAGTGCTGTAGGCATCAATCGGCTATTTAATTCGTTATTTATATTTACTAAATTGCTATATTTAATTAATACTAAATTATATTTCAAATATCTTAAAATAGATTAACGTTTTGTTTCCGAACGGGTTTTGTATTATCTTTCCAAATCACTCGAGTGTTTTATTATTTTGTATAAATAATTACTATTTATTACAGTTATAAATTATTTGCATATTTCATATCCAATATTTAATTAATGTTAAACTTATATTCAATATTTAATAATATAACAGAATGTATTATTTCTAATAAGTTGCTTTTTGATCATTCTGGCGTGAGTGCGGGTACTTGTATTTAAAGCCGTGTAATGGTGAAATGAGGGTTGAGTTGAATTCAGGCGGTGATATAACGTTCTGCTATAACGATCCACAAGTGCTGTTCGCCATCTTCGTCTTGCTGTCTCGCTGCGCGTTTTATCTCAGAAGTGGGATGGAGGACAAAATGCTCAAGCCATACTTTCGTGGAACTACTCAGGTACACAGTCATATTTTTTTTTTTAACTTTTGATATTTCATCTTATGTATAAAAAAAAAAAGAATACTATAACGGTAAAAGCAACTGAAGTAATGAATGAATAACTATTTAATCAAACGATTTAAGCGAAAAGTAACTATTTACAAATCATCCGAATCCAACGTGTTGCTTAGTCAAAAAAATATAGAAGTTATAGCTGATGCTACATACTCGTATGCAACTAGGAAATAAAATATCTAGTAACTAAAGCTAGAAGCCTTGTCTGACTCCAAAATTGAAATATCTAATAACTAAATCTAGATCTGTGTGCCTAATATAAAATTGCTTAGTGAATAAAATCTAGTAGTTTGACTAGATCTGTGTGAATAACATAAATCTAAGTGAACAACATAAAATGGCTTGGTGAATAAAATCTAGCAATTTGACTAGATCTGTGTGAATAACATAAAATGGCTTAGTGAATAAAATCTAGCAATTTTACTAGATCTGTGTGAATAACATAAAATGGCTTAGTGAATAAAATCTAGCAATTTGACTAGATCTGTGTGAATAACATAAAATGGCTTAGTAAATAAAATCTAGCAATTTGACTAGATCTGTGTGAATAACATAAAATGGCTTAGTAAATAAAATCTAGCAATTTGACTAGATCTGTGTGAATAACATAAAATGGCTTAGTGAATAAAATCTAGCAATTTGACTAGATCTGTGTGAATAACATAAAATTAGTTAGTAAATAAAATCTAGTCATTTGACTTAGATCTGTGTGAATAACATAAAATTACTTAGTAAATAAAATCTAGTCATTTGACTTAGATCTGTGTGAGTCTGAAAAAAATAACAACATCTAGTAAGCCTAGATCTGTGTGGCAACAGTTGCTGATAAACATTTAAAACAAAATATTTTGTACAAAGTACTAACCTGCTAATAGTGACCACGAATAGTAAAATATTGACTCAATAAGAAAAAAAAAAAACAAATAGATAATGTGTAAATAAAAATAACAACTATTTTATATAAATGCCTTGGAGTTGTAAAGATTTTCTTGCTGTTCTATGTGCTGTTCATTTTAATACAAAGAACATTTACCGTCTTTTACTTCTATTCTTTCCCAGGAGTAGAATATTACTGAAAAGTTATAAAATCGCCGTGAGACACGGCTAATGCAGAATGGCCGAATGTTACAAATCATATTTCTAAACACATCTTTTATTAAATAGAATCGTATTAATAGTGCTGTAGGCATCAATCGGCTATTTAATTCGTTATTTATATTTACTAAATTGCTATATTTAATTAATACTAAATTATATTTCAAATATCTTAAAATAGATTAACGTTTTGTTTCCGAACGGGTTTTGTATTATCTTTCCAAATCACTCGAGTGTTTTATTATTTTGTATAAATAATTACTATTTATTACAGTTATAAATTATTTGCATATTTCATATCCAATATTTAATTAATGTTAAACTTATATTCAATATTTAATAATATAACAGAATGTATTATTTCTAATAAGTTGCTTTTTGATCATTCTGGCGTGAGTGCGGGTACTTGTATTTAAAGCCGTGTAATGGTGAAATGAGGGTTGAGTTGAATTCAGGCGGTGATATAACGTTCTGCTATAACGATCCACAAGTGCTGTTCGCCATCTTCGTCTTGCTGTCTCGCTGCGCGTTTTATTAGTGTGTTGTCTTCCTCTGTTATTATATTAAAAAAAATTGTAATGAAATAAAATATATAAAAATTTATTATATTAAGTATATAGATTTTCAACATACAGTGATATATATATATATATATATATATATATATGTCTTTTAACGTCTTTTCCAGATCGACAAACTATATTATAACAAAAAGTTAACTATAAATTATATTTAACTTAACTTAACTATATAAATATAATATATTAATTTATAAGTTTCAAATAATAGGTATAAAGAAAGAGGTCGAAAGAGAATAAGAAAAAATGATAATTAAGTATTTAACTTTTATCAAATCATAGATTTTTTAACTTTTATAAAATTAGCCCCTAATTTCCCATGAATTTGTTCTAAGGGATGCATATTAGTTATCTTCTACAGATATCATTTTGATCTTTGCTAAAATTAAAACCTACGAGTATTTATTTAATAATCGAGAATTTAACCAACGAACATTTAACACATATTTAAACCTACATTGAATATACATAGCTGAAACTATAGTGTTGTACATAAGTAGGTAAGTATAACTAAAGTTTTAGTTTTGCGAACTAAAATTCCATTTTTGCATTAATATAAGTTCGGTAGAGGATATCTGGTCATATTATAGTCTGGCCAAAGCACCGCACCGTGTTGGTTTGATTTAGTACCGTCATTATTGAGATCAGGTATTCGAATGCTGCCATTACGGACCCTGAGTTATTTTTCTCGTCGCTTCCCCTTCATTAAACGATTCCAAAACAACGTGGATGAACTCCATGAGCTCTAGATATTTTCGGTTATATCATACTAAGATATATATAATGCGGTATTTACTCGCGACTTTGTTTTCTTTTCTTTCAAACTTAAAATTGCAGTTAAGAAAAAATAAATTTGAAATTTTTTTTAAAGGCTTCACTAGAATTAAAACATGGCAGTGCATAATAAAAATATAGTCTGCCATTTTTGAGAGTCCACCATATTTGATTTACAATGACGTCACTTTGTTTTTCTCACCAAGCTCTTATATTTGATACCCATAATATCATTAGTATCACTATGGAAATGATAAATCGCCATTTTGTAACGTCCACCATATTGAATTAAAAATGGCGACATTTAAGTAATCGTGCCTTGTGGCGAGAGCCAAACATATCTGGCTTTGAGCTCAATCGGACACTGGGAAGTGGGTCAAATTTAACTTGCAAAATTTGATTACAGACAGACACAATATCAATTCAAACAACACTATTTAGAGAGATTTAATGACTGACTTCACACTGTAGGCGATAACGACTAACTTCATACTGTAGTTTAAAAATGTCGCATCGTAAAAAATTCACTCTCATTATTTTTTTCATAACGCGCCAGAAGACGTATAACTTCAAAACATATCATCATTTATGAATGCACAAGTATGTTTTCATTTTGTATCTGTTATATGCACTGGCCAATTGACATAGTATTAAAAGTTTTGACAATGTAATTACGTCGTTGAAATCTAACCGAGTCGAGGAAAGCTGTTAGCCGTAAAATGAATTATTATTATCTTGTAGTCAGGGCGAGATACCTGGTTGAATTATGAACAATTCAAAGCAATATGTGGAAGATATTTGTCAGATAAGGCAGTGGTAACTCAGTGGTATGGCGCTCGCTTGGGAGAACGAGTGAAGCGGGTTCAAATCTCAGGTCAGTCAATCGGTCATACCTCTGATATTTTCATGTGCGAATCGTTTCCAACTTAATTACCACTTGTCTTATGGTAAAAAAAAACATCGTGAGGAAACCTGCATATCTGACAGCACATAGCAAGTTATCAAAAGATATGTGAAGTTCATTAACCCGCATTTGGTCATTATGGTAGATTATGGTCTGATCCCCTTGGTGTATATCGTATAGAAAGGCCCGTGCCCAGCAGTGGGATTACATTTTACCAAACAAATGTTATGTTATGATAATCAGTTTAATATTGAAATTTATTAGGAATTTCAGCGTTATTTATTTTAAAGATTTTTCTTCTGTTAACGAGTTCTAATTAATTGTGCATGAAATGAAAGCGATTGAGGTATATATTAAGCTTCTTTATATATAATAAATAATTTGAACCTAAACATAATTCATTTCAATTTAATGTTTAAAGGCAACGGATGGACGGAAAGGCGGACAAATTGTATATTTTGATTTATTTAAGTAAAACTAACGATACAGCTTGAGTTGCTACTTCTGCTTATTCTTATATAAAACTGGGATCTTATGTTGATATACTTAAAAAAATACAGACCTACATACTCAGAGTGAGCCAACAATAAATTAAGAGATTTGTCTCGACCTCAGCCGCACGTAGACAATAACGAGGACTGGTAGAACATATCTCTTACGCGAATAAATGTAACTCCTGGTCTCAAGCCAAATAAAACTGCTAGTTACATTGAGTAAGTGTACTTACATTCTATTACTTATAGTTTATCCCATTAATCTTTCTAATATTATAAATACGAAAGTTTGTGAGGATGTGTGGATGTCTGGATGTATAGATGTATGGATGTTTGTTACTCTTTTACGTAAAAACTACTGAATGTCTTTTGATAAAACTTTACATTAACATAAGCTTATATATCAAAATAACACATAGGCTACTTTTATCCCGGAAAAATGTACAGTTCCTGTGGGATAGATTTGTTTTTGTTTTTCTAGTCCGCTAGTATTATAAAAGCGAAAGTTTGGATGTATTATTGTTACTAAGACAAGGCAGAACGCCTGTACAGATCTAGAGGAAATTTGATACAGAGGTAGATTATAGTCTGGAATAGTACGTAGATTACTTTTCATCTCGGGAAAATGAGCGGTTTCCGTGGGATAGATTTGTTTTTGCTTTTCAAAAGGGACGAACGCAAGTGAAGCGAGGTTGAGACGTTAGTACTCTATATTGGTAGCATTTTTACAGTTAATCATAACTGACGGTATCGTCAGTCTACTTCAATCCTTACTTTACCTTTTCTCTGAATAGAAAGGCAGGTTAACGAACTCGTGGCTCTTACAAAAAACCGGCGCGCCTAAAACCTCGTGTGCGCTTCAGCGAATATTTCCAACGTTATTTTCATGAACGTCGCGTCATAGAACTCAAATACGCTTTTCAGTTAACTTTATTTATGGTTCAACTTAAAAACAAATTTATTTCCTGGTTATTACAAAACTTTTCAAAGCTTGTATATTGAATGTTTTCTAAATAAGAAAATAGTGAAATAAAAAAATAAAAATCCAAAGGCGTAAATATTGACGTATGTTTTTGTGTGAAGTATAAGTTTTATAGTGAACGTAGCGTAGCGTAGCGTAGCGTAGCGTATTAACGGTTAGTATAGATTTCTCAGAAATAAGATATTTTCTCGCAGTAAAAAGCATCGTATATAGTGACCCGGATAACCAGCTATCATCATACCAAATTTCATCAAAATCTATTCAGTGGTTTTCCCGTGATGCGGTAACAGACAGACAGACAGACAAAAATTCTAAAAACTATAGATTCGGCCTCTGTATCGATAATAATGTCTATTTCTATAAGATTTTCCAAAAAATATTTAATATATAGATTCGGCTTAGTTACAATTTTATTATATGTATAGATTACCTGTAGACTACCTTTTATTAATCACCTTTGCAATACATTGAGCAATACTTTCTAATACTTAACTAAAACCGTAGGTCTTGGTTATTGTCGTTAACAAAATACATATTATTTACGAATATACTACAGACAAGAGCATGGGAATTGGACAAGTAGTTCTCGATTTATAAGCTAAAAAAGAGATAGACATTGCGGTAATTTTGTAAATAGAAATAAAAAAAAACATTTGCTTTATTAGGTAGGTACATTTTGGCAAATATGGTTCTAAATATTTAATTTATTAAGTCCATTACTAACTTTTGATCTCTCTTTTTAATTCCATAATATATATAATCAATCTCGTTTTGCTCGGGTTCGTCCCTATGTACGTTTTGTTTTTTTTTGACGTATTTTTCCGTGGGAATGAGATAACTTCCCGCAGTAAAAAGTCTAGCCCTCCAACTGTCTTCAAAGAAGAAATTACACCAATCAGTTACTCTCTTTCGACTTGAAAGAAGGACAAACAAATAATATAACAAACAAACAAACACACTCACATTTATAATATTACTATGGATATAGATATACACATACATATGTGATCCAACTCGAAGATACCAGCGATATCCTGATTATTTTCTTTTGCGCTAAATAATTTTAAATCAAAATAAAAAAAATGCTTTTTAATATATTAACATAATAAATAAAAACATAGTATGGGTATTTAACTGTACTGTACATGAAATATATTATGTATAAGTTAGGTTGCTTTACATGCCCAACTGCAAAGTAAGGCGGTCTAAGTTTAATTAATACATTTGATGAACCGTGAACTCTCCTTGCAAGACGCTGACTTCGCTCCGAGAAGTTTGAGACGAATATGTAAAACAGATAGTAGTCTAATTACAAGTGTAACTTACTGAGTGTATTAATAACCTGTTCCTACAAGCTAGAAGCAGTAAATTCTATTCCATATGGATTTGTTTTGTCAATAATAAAATTATGGGAAATATTTCATTTTTTCTTATTTTTTCCAAATTATTGTATGATTTTTTTGGTGATATTGTCTGTAATAACTATGTAATAGCTTTCGATACGTCAATAACTTTAGTCTGTACCGCGGTCATGTTTGCTGTAAAGCGTTTGAAACGTCGGGGAAAAAAAATCAAAATGAAATCGCGACAAAATCTGAAAATATGATTTCATTTTAAATATTCAATTGTTATTTTAATTCTTATAGTGACCTATCCTGATTTTTCTATTCTATTCTGTTTTCTCAAAATTAATATAATGTTCTTTAAATCTATCTTAAAGCAAGGCTTCTAGCGATTTGGTATAGTTTTATATTATGTATGTATTAAGATAGTTTGGAGTTGAAGGTACAAAGAAAAAGAAAAAAAATACATAATGAGTAAAATAACCATCCTCGATTGTCTTTTACTAATAATATATGTACATAATATATTATTTTATCACTTTGGTATACATGTTATGTCAAATAATAATGATTTGTGAACGTATTGACTAATATTTTCAGCTCAATTATTAATTTATGCAAATAATTACGTCTTTTGTTATATAAAAAGCTATATTCAGCCCGTTGGGAAGCGAACATCGTCTTGGAATGCAATTCTCTTGAGACGCCAGCGACAAAGTCTAGAGATTGCTCTTTACAACTTTATTATTACATAATGATTGCTCTTAAATATTCTAGCGGTTTTTGTAAGAAATAATAGTTTATATTTGACACTATGTTTTTCCCGTGGCATTCCTCCTTTTTAGTGTTCGTAGGCAACTTTTAGCGAAATATGTATCTGCAACGCCAGCAAGTGGCAAGAACTAAGTTTTGTATTTGAGGTTATTTTAATATATAATACAATAAGTATACAAGTATTAAGGCAGCTTTCGACAAGAAATGATTGTCTCATTTATCTAGTGCCACTAAAACTAAAGAAGGTCCATTGTCTCATGACAAGTGTCTTTAATAGAACGCCGTTTGTCTTACTCGGTGTGAAAGTCTTTAAAAAAGTGAAGGCTTGAAAAAAAATATAATGCTTCAACATAGTTAATTTAATTCTGAAGCTAGTGTTATTTTATCAAAAAGTAAGTTCAAAAAATAAAACCCGACTACTGAAAAATCACGCTCTGAAAAGTATGAAACAAGAAAATATTGCCATCTGAAATTGTTATGTACAAATTTATCAATATTTATCGCCTATAAAATAAACAACTTACAAGTTATATATTTTTATGTATTTAATACATATTCATAGTGATCTTCACAGAATAGCCGTGGTCGTAAGCCACTACATAGTTTAATGTGACGTCACATAGCCTAAACCAGCGGACAATAAAGACGCTGCCAACGATACCTCATTTGTCAAATTACGATAAGTAGTTTAGAAATTAAGAGGGCACAGATTAATGTATGTAGATACACACATACATACATATGTACAGTTGGTTAAAAATATGAGTCTTAGAATACGTAAGAAATGTCTTTTTTATTTGACGTTTCTGTACAGCGCTATCTATTGAGGAGTTCAGAACTCAAAGGCCTTATCATAAACTGTCAGTTATCTATCTTAATATATGTATTTGAAGCCCTTGATAATATTAAGCATATTTTTATTAAGGCCATCCACCGAGCAAACGACCTTCAACATTCGGCTCCATCCTTCCCCACCTCACCTCTAGAAAAAATCGTAATAAATACTAGCGACATCTACGGAATAATAGTTAAAACAATATTGAACACGCTATAAAATACAGACCATAGAATTTATAGAGGCGGTAGTGTAATATTCACCGTTGAACCGAAACAGAAATATTTTATTATTATTTTATTTATTTATTTAGTACCTCGGCTAGATCGTGTCAATCACACACCAAATGACATAATATTTATGTTCTAACAATATTTGTCATTAGAGAATGCACTCTATTATAGAATTTTGAGATGGAAAAATTAAATAAAACTATAAATAGTTATAATATTTTTATGCAACGAAAAATAGCCAAAGTACAGTAATGCCGGTACTGACTAGGCGTTCTTTGAACGTCTCTCTTTCTCTCTCTCTACTGTTATTTAATGTCAATGAATAACTGAGTCACAAGTTATTCAAAGTGGCTGCTTATACCTATTATATAATATTGTTTTTTTATTTTATAACATTATTTATTGTATACATATGTGTAATATTTAAATGATTTATTATATTTTATAATATTATTTATTGTGTATGTCACTTCTATTACATGTACTAAAGTTTACAAGCATTCTTTTTTCATAAGCGAAATGTCATAACAGCCGGAGGCGAACACGAACAATGCGGGTACCCCGTATGAAAGGCGGCTGCCGACTGCCGCCCGGCCCCCGTGCAGTATCTCACTCGAAACTTTTCTTATAATTTCTGAATATTGGTCAAAACCAGAATTGAAATTGATCTTTTAAAAAAAATAAACGTGTAATATATCTATTTTGAAATGATCTATCAAATGGTGGTAACCATACTTTTATATGAGTTGTAATGTGTTGATGCAAAGAATAAAAAAAAATTCATGATTACAGCAATACTTTAGATTTTTATTTCTCTAGTAGTGATGACCTAAAAAACTATAATATTCATGTAATATGACCTCAAAATGTTGAAGATAGATATAATATTTTTTTATTATTTTACATTTATTAAATACTTGCACATTCGCTTCTAAATATCATAATAAAACGCGTTTTGGTAGGGGATTGCCCTGAAGTACTAGCGACTCACGCTCGCTTCGCTCGCGTTCGTCCCTAGGTACGTTTTCACGGCTAGCTATATTTAGGTATACATAAATAGTAGCTTGGTACTTCTAAGATATCCATTTAAATTATATAGTGATTTACCCTCGTTTTGCTCGGGTGCGTAGGCCGTACGCGGATTTTGTTCATAATTTCATTGGTTTTAATTTTTTTTTGCGGAACTCTGATTCTTTTTCTAAAATAAAAGTAGCCTAAGTTACTCCCTATAACATCAGCTATATGCCAGTGAAAGTCCCGTCAAAATCGGTCCAGCCGTTTCGAAGCTTAGCCGGAACAAACAGACAGACGGACAGAAATTGTAAAAAATGTTGTTTTGGTATATGTACCGTATATACATCTATATGCATTTAGTAAAAAGCGGTTATTTTAATATTACAAACAGACACTCCAATTTTATTTACCTGTATAGATATAAGTTATAGAGGCAGAACCCTACATACTCGTACATATATCCTATATCCCTTTAAATTATCCCATCCCATTAAAATTCTCTGGAAAATATATAAATATTTGGAAAGTCACTCTCCAGGCGACATTCAATGTAATCTTGTCGTACAATAATAACTATAAATACCCTCACATATGTACCTAGTAAGCAGTTAACCATTTCGTAGTTTCCGTCGAGTCTAGTTTATATTTAACTTCTTCCGTTGTCAGCTTGTGTACACGTCGTAATGATGTTATGTAACATGGATTTATTTTGGTAAAAGTATATTATGGGATTTATATAATAAAAAATCGTCAGTTCTTATTTGATAGAAAGATATCGAATCCAATATTTATGATGTTATTTCTATTTTAACGGTAACTAACTAATCGGGATATGCGGGTTTTTTTATATAATAACTAACATCGTTCTATAATTGTAAAAAAATTATCCAGCTCCTAACAACTAAAATTAAGTATAATTTTATTTTAATTATCATACTGATACGGATACTTTAAATGCCCGCCATTTAGCGCGCTTAGCGTGACGTCAAAGTATCATACCTACATAGAATAATGACGACTTATTTGTATTGACAAAATCGCTAATCGGTCTGTTATAATAAGCCTATACCGGTGGTAGGACTCTGTCAAGCCTGAAGAGTCCGACAGGATGGGTACCACCTCCTTATCTATTTCTGCCGCCAAGCAACAATGATTGCATTGTTGGGTTCCAGTTTGAAGGATAAGGTAGCCAGCGCAATTACAGGCAAGAGGCATATGATCTTAGTCCTCACAGTGACAACGTACCGGCGGTTCTGTATTTTTGTTACCTAAAATTTAATTTGTAGGTATTATGGGCGACAGGTACTGCTTTCCATCAGGTGGTCTGTCTGCTCGTTTGTCACTGAATCCCATAAAAAAAAACCTTATTTATGTCCAGTAATAAATCCCTATGGATAATCTAATACACTCTAGTACTGTCTACATCGCATTAAACTACGTCTTCCTTGTACTTCTGCTATGGTTGGAATAAACACAAACCAAACAATATTTTTCACATTTCTAATAATGGTAGATATAGATATTAAAATTTACCTAGACATTTAATCATACGTACTACCAGTGCTATCGAAATACGAATGCATACACCACTACTCCATAATATAACTTTTTAAATTATCGCGTTTCATATTTATATGAAAGTTTATACTACGGGACTTAACGCGTGGATAAGCGGCTATATACCTTGTTCCCGACGTTTCGACTGGATTGAACCAGCCGTGGTCACGGGCAGACTGGCGGTGTACGGCATCCCCTGCTACGATCGGAGATGTTTTTGCAGACACCCTCACTTGATTTTCATAATTTATAATGGACACATGACACTAATATTATCAACCGGTGCGCTGGACGGACAACTGCGATATTTTAACTTTTCTATCACTGGATTCCACGCAGATGACAACTTGTATCCATCTTCACGATTGAAATTTTTGTGTTGCTTAATCTCAATCGCCTCGCGAACCATTCTTCGGTAATATCGGCGATCGGTGGATAAAACCTTAGGCCGGTGGAGCTCGATCCAGTGATTGGAATTAGAGTTGAGCAGATGTTCCGCTATCGCTGATTTTGCCGTCTGGCGATTCTTTACAGCTGCGATATGTTCCTTGACCCTCTCCGCGATGGTGCGCTTAGTTTGACCAATGTACGAACTACCGCAGCTGCAATCAACCTTGTAGACGCCCGGTGTTTGGTACAGGATTACATCCTTCGGCGTGCGCATAAATTTTTCAAGTTTGGAAAACGGAACGTATACAGTCTTAATGGAGAATTTTCTTAGTACTGATCCAACTTTGTCCGTTATTCCTTTGATGTAAGGCAAGAATGCGGGCTGCCGGTTAACCTCAGGATGTTTCGTACGTGTGCCACGGCGACCTGGATTCCTTCGACTCACTTTGTACCCGTTCCTCTTAAGTACCTCCAGAACATGCGCGAGCTCCGCATCTAAGTGTTCAGGGTCACATAGTTCATAGGCTCGACTAGTCAGAGACGTCACAACCGCCTGTAAATGACGTGGGTGATAATGTGAGGAGGCATTCAGGTATCTGTCCGTGTGTGTAGGTTTTCGATACACAGTGTGCCCTAGAGAGCCATCCTCTCGCACATTTAACTTCACATCCAAAAATGCCAATGAACGATCACTCTCCATTTCATATGTAAAACGTTTACTGTGAATGGAGTTGAGGTGTTGACTATGGAAGAGATATGTTGACGACGTGTTCTGCTTAATCAAAGGGAACAAGCGGGAAGTGGAACAATACCTACAACACCTCAACTCCATTTAAGTAACCTTTACGGGCGGTTGAAGTGAAACTTCTATGGCAAATATCGCAATAAAATTAAAATAAATCAATAATTAATTATAAGGCATATTAGGTATGTTACTATATAATATTATATATCATTTGTCAGATAAATAACAACGGTTATAATGGAAACAATTAATTACGTCTCTATCTCATTCTCTCGCAAGCTCAATCTTATTTATTTATGTGTTTGTCTCTTTCTCGTGTCGCATTTTCGTTTCATTGAGTTTCAAATCACAATGATTCTAAAGAAGTTTCATTTCAAAAATTGTAATTTAATGGTCACTCAAATTATGAGATATTATCTCCTCAGCCCTGCAATGAATTTTTCAGAGAAATCTAATCAAAGTTAAATGTTTGTCAAAATCTAGAGACTGTTTAAACAGAAGTTTTGTTCCGAACGTTGACATATCTTTCGTTAAATTATGTTTAAACTGAGAACGTTTAATTACCTTACAAAGACTTTACTTTTGGTAAGAGTATTTAGTGAAGAAAATAGAGAGAACGTCTTTTAGGTGTTAATTCGTGAAACTTTAATGAAAATTTATATTAAAAATATTCAAAAGCAGCTTTTACTCAGTGAGTAATTTCAGAACAAAACATCTTTTTGGGCTTAATTAATAGTTAATATTAAATGCTTTGTGTTTTAACAGAAAAAAGGTTATGAGAATTTAATCTCATTTACTAAGATTAAAAATTACTTTAAATAGAAGTGACAGTTAAATCATTTTCAGTTAAGTCAAATTCGGTTTTGTCCGTAGGTACGTTTTAACAGTTTGTATAGAGTAGATGGCTTTATATTATATATATGTATAGGTATGAAGAGTTGTTGTGGGTTGTATTGTAACATGTTTTCTCGTGGGGAGGAGATAATCTTCCGCGGGAAGAAGAAGTCAATATTACTTTCCACTTTTTTTATTTCAACACAAAGAATTGTGCCAATTCGTCACTCTGTTTCGACGTGAAAGAAGGAGAAACAAACAAATAAACATTTATAATATTATGTGTCGGAGACGGTCATCAATACGGTCGCTAAACGAAGCGCGGCATGACACCCGAGTGATGGCAGCACCGTCAGCAACATCGTCGATACTCGGCGAACTTCGTGCTACGACGGAGCCTAGCTAATGGAGGCGTGCTATGAAGACAGGTCACTTGCCTTCGAGCCGAGCCGAGATTAAGACCTCTCCACTAGGAACTGTTGAAGGTTTCGTTGAGGATTTTAATTATTGTGAATTGTAAAAATTATTAAAAAGTGATATACGCATGCGCTGTATTCGAATTACTATTTGCCCACAAGATGGTCGATGACAGTACTAATAACGATACCCATCTGATGTATAGATGTACAACATAGAAATCATATTTTACATATAAAATGCTTCAGCCAATTATAAACACGCATTTTGATCACGTTCATGATATAATAGATGCAATTGGTCGAAATTTCCTGGTACCTATAACCAGAAACACTTAGCTTCCGGTATGATACTCGTATATTGGTAAAATCGGATAAGTTCGAGTTTGACTCGCACAACGAGGGCTCCTTAGCTTGGATCATATGCTATGTTTATCTATAATATTCATTAGTCGCTTAAAAGTAATTTAAATTATTCTGCCCTCAGGAGTATATTAGTTTTTGAAGTTTATATGCGACTACCATGGTACGATATGGTATGGTATGGTATATTCAGGCTTATTTCCGCAACTCGATGACTGTGTGTCTATTTTGATCCTATTTATTAAAAAAATAATTAAAATCATTTGAAAATTTGTAAAGATTAAGACCTCGCCAACATGTATTCAGCCCTTTTTAACATCCCACTGCTGGGCACGGGCCTCCCTTCAATGCGAGGGGAATCAGGCCATAGTCCACTACGCTGGCCAAGTGCGGATTGGCGGACTTCACATGTCTTTCGAAAACTTGCTTGATTTTCTCAGACATGCAGGTTTCCTCACGATGTTTTCCTTCACCGTAAGGCAAGTGGTAATCAGGTTAGAAAATTATTCGCACATGAAAATATCAGAGGTGCGAGACCCGGGATTTGAACCCGCTTCACTCGGTTTCCCAAGCGAGCGCATTACCACTGGGCTACCACTGCCAACTCGCCAACATACAAACACAAAATTACGGGTAAAATCAGTACATGTTCCCTTTTCATGTCGGTCAAAAATATTATAATACTCATATTTCACTTCCTTACAATTTAATTAATACAAGAACATATTCCTCTGAGAAAATCTTAGCGTACCGGACAGCATAATTATGTAAATAAATCTCGACCGCGATGGAAAGGCTAGGAATAATAATGGCTAGTGCGAGCTTTAATAGATATTTTAAACTAGCGATATGCTCGAAAAGAGCTTTTATATTGCAAAAGCTACAGAATTCAAAGGAAAGTTAAAAAATATTGTTTATATACTAATTCGAAGAACAGCTTTTGTTACTCCATATCAAAGTCTATCTACATACTAAATTTCATAGAACCGTCTAACCGTTTGAATACGAATTTTTTTTCTTTCTCCTCTGATATTCTTCAATGAACAATAGCTATTGTGCCGAATATAAGATAATTTGCATCATACATTTCATCATAATATAATATTATTTATTTTAATAATTCATAGACACCGTCGTATTATTTTTTATGTTTATATATATATATATATTGTGATGAGTTATCACTCTGAATAAATTTCTGTTTTCTCTTTGCTTCCACTTGCTGCATCTTCACGAATGCAAAAATAATTAAAAAATATTTAGAAATAAGAAAAATTATAAGAATATTTTTCTTATTACCTGCATTATTGTATACAGCTTTGTATTCGCAAACAACAAATACAAATCTATGTACAAATTAATAGACAAATATAAATCAGTATTTTTTTTCTCGTCTATTTGTCTACTGATTTTCTTTTTTGTTAAGAATCTAGGTAAATAATAAAAAAAAATATAGTCAATTTTCAAAAAAATCGTTTTCAATAAAAAAAATTGGAAGCAGCTTTTTTATATAGATAGGTAAATTCTATTCATATATTATGTTTTTCTGAAATTTTCAATAATAATTAGGTATAGATCACTAGCATTAAGCATAAAAGTCGTAAAACGTATTAAGAAAATGGGCAATATTTTACATTTTAGTTTTCAATCGAAAATAAAATGGATAAAGAGAGGCTCGATATAATTTTCAGAAAATCTAGTTCAACTATCGGGCACATCTTAAAGATGTGGGACGCGGCCTTGATCCCTTATACATTTTTGGTGAGAACACATTTTATTGAAGTCCTGAAATATTTCGGACTTAATTAAATGTCGACCTTATAAATAATTATTATTGTTTTATTTAGTAAATGAGATGAGATAGTGAATATGTATTGGTAATACCTAATAATCTTAATAATTAGAAAATATTTATATTATCGTATCGTATTATGATACTGTAATATTACGAGCGATTTAGATACTTAAGATACTTTTTATCTTAGAAATTATCCCTTAAAGGGGTAAAAATGAGGATGAAAATTTGTATGGAGTATCAACCTAGAGACAAACCCGAGAGAAGCGAGGGTGTGAAATTAGTATACTTAATAAAAAATATTGTTTTATTAGTGATTCACCCTCCTCCGCTAGGGTTTGTCCCTAGTTACGTTTGAACGTTTAGTATAGATTTCTCAGAGATAAGATATTTTCCCGTAGTAAAAATATACTATATGTTAACCCGGATAACCAGCTATCATCATACCAAACACCAAAATCTGTCCAGCGGTTTTCTCGTGATGCGTTCCCAGACAGACAGATAGACAGACAACATTCTAAAAACTATAAATTCGACCTCTGCATCGATAATAATGACTATTTCAATACGATTTTCCAAAAAAATATTTATTGTACACATTCAACTCAGTTAAAATTTTACTATTGTAATGAGCATACTGTGCTCTTTTGCCCGTCATCCTCATATAGGATCGCAGTGTTTTTGTCGATTTATTTTATTGTAAAAATAGAGTGATATTCTGTTGTAATTTATATTTCAATACAAAAAGTGATTTATAGAGAACATTCATTGCAAAATATTATTAAAGGCGTAAAACGTTCTTAACTTATAAGAAACAGTTTTTTAAATTCTTTGATAAAACGATTTTTTTTTACTTAATTTACTTTAAAATAAAGCTTTGTTTGAGTATGACTTAGAAAAAAAAAAACAGCAAAATGAAGCAAAAAGCAAAAGGTTTCAATTTATGATCAAATGAGTAAAAATTGTATGAAATTTGAAAATTAATTTCAAGGAATAATAGAAAATAAAAAAATAACATAACTACAATTAAACAACAATATATACAATTTAAATGTAATACATTCTATATAAATGATAATTTCTATATCTTTGAACTAGGGAGATGTCCTCGCTTTTGCTTGAGCTTCAACGACCTTTAAGCAATAAGTAACTCGGGTCTCAAAGGTCATATTCGAATAAAACCTTTAACCTCTAACCTCTATATCCATTTTAGTGGCGCGAAGCCTTATTTAAATCGATTTATATATTTCTTGACTGTATACCGAGATATAGGTATTTATATAAACAAATATATAATAAAAACTTTTTATATTTACGTCAGTTTATTCTAAACCTATTTTTTTTATTACTGAAGTAAGACTAATAGAGCAATCCGTGGATTAAAACTGGGTTATTTATATTATAACAGCTATCGGTGTTGCACTTAACCTTTTAAAAAAATCATCGAATTCAAGTGAATTCACATAATATTTTCTTAGATTTACGCGAATATTTGACATTTTAAATAAATCCTAGTATCTCCCGTGACTATGATTGCTATAAAGCATTTGAAACGTCGGGAACTAAAAATCAAAATAAATCCGTGAAAAAATCCAAAAGATAGTTTTATTTAAAATGAATTCACACATTTTATGGTTCCGTAGTCTCGTGTGAACTGCTAGATAATTTTGTAGCCAAATTCCAAAAATATAAGAGATATATATATTCCATACATAAAATTAATTTAGATATATGTTTCGAAGTAAGTTTTTTGCTATTAAGCCAATAGTGCAGTATTATATGCTACTAAAGCCAATTTCATTTAAACAAATTTTAAATATCTGTATCGATAATAAAATCTATTTCAATAAGATTTTCCAAAAAAATATTTAAGGTACAGATTCGACTCAGAATTTTATTATATGTATAGAAAAGTAGCTGCTTGTTATCTTTTCACGCACCGCTAAACAGATTTTGATTTAATTTTGCAGGAACATAAATTGTGTCCTAGAGATGGATGGGCTTTTGATCGTCGCCACACTTACCACACGAGCGAAGCTACGTGCAAAAGTACTACTAAATAAAAAAAATATTTGATATTAAAAAAAGTTAAAGATGACTTACTACGAGTATTTTTCTATATATACTAATATTATAAAGAGGAAAGATTTTTTAGTTTGTTTATTTGTTTTTTTGTTGGTTTGTTTGTACTGAATAAGCTCCGAAACTACTGGACCGTTTTTATCCATTTTTTCACCAGTAGAAAGTTAAATTATCAGCAAGTAACATAGGCTACAATTTACTTAAAAAAAATTAGAGATCCATAAGAAAGTTGTAAAAATGGAACCCAAAGTAGCAGAATTTTGCCTATAAATTTCATTACTTGGCGTGCGCTGAAAAAACTTTAGTATGATGATAACTGGTTATCCAAGTCAACATATAGAATACTTTTTACTGCGGGAAAATATCCTATCTCTCAGAAATCTATACAAATAAATAAAATTGGAGTGTCTATGTGTAATATTAGATTAGCCGCTTTTTACTAAATGCACATGGATGTATACACGGTACATTTACCAAAACAACATTTTTTACAATTTTCGTCCGTTTGTCTGTCTGTCTGTCTGTTTATTCTGGCTGATCTCTGAAATAGCTGGACCAATCTTGACGGGACTTTCACTGGCAGATAGCTGATGTAATAAGGAGTAACATAGGCTACTTTAATTTTAGAAAAAAATAGGTTCCCACGAAAAAAAAAATTAAACCAAAAAAAACTTTAAAAAAGTTTGTTTTGAGAAGCAATCTAGGGACGGACCCGAGGGAGGCGAGGATGAGTCGCTAGTCTATACTAAACGTTAAAAGGTAACTAGGGACACAGTATAAATATCTAGTTACTTTTTCTGATTTTCTTATCAAAAGTATCGTATACAAATACTTATTGCAATTTATTATTTAACTGGTATACCTATTTACTTTGGTTATTTGCGAAGTATCGATACAGCACATTTATATATATTTCTTTGGAATCATAAGCTATAGGTATTTTACTAGGATCGTATGTTAGCATGAGAACGTTTGCGTTTCAGGATCAGACCTATAACAGCTGGATTATACAGGTTAGGTTGGAGTTACGTTGCTATGAAACCAAAATCCTTCTCAGGATCACCCATCCTACGAGAATTAGGCTGTATTCACACTATATACATATATACTATTAAATAATAATATGTATTAAGTACTTCAAATTTAGTGCAATAAATTATGTGTATGTAGACTATATGGCTCGATCCCCCTCGTATTGGAAGGCCTGTGCCCAGCAGTGGGACGTTAAAAAGCGTTAAATACATACATATAAGACTAAATATATTTGCATGATTTTTAATGAAAAATCAAATATTTTTACGAAATCTATTGTTTATAATGGAACCTTAAATAGATAAAAATTGCTATAAATAGCATAAAACATGTTTTATTTATATGAAATCATTTATCGTTTTTATAAAAAAATAATAATTACATGTGGCTTTTGTTATATACAAATATACAAATATACATACTATATGACTACATATTATATGACACTTGTTATTATTTATTGGTAAACATTACACGAAGACTTATAAACATCAAACTGTCTGAAACAACTCGCGCGTTATTTATCTTTCATTGATGGTATACCTATACATATACCATGCCAGTAACTTTACTGAACAATCGCGTAACAACTCACGAAAATTTACTTGCAAATGAATAATTTAAAAATAGGCTAAAAGAATGTTAGGTTAAGTATATGTATATATAAATATAAATATGTTGGGACATTAACACACAGCACCATCTAGTTTAATGGTGTATTCCATGGACTTGTGTTATGGATACCAGATAATTAATACACTACACATACATAACTTTAAATACATATTATATATAGAAATTATTGTGAGATAAATTATATCATCACTCATCATACTAATTTTTAAGTGGGATTTTTGTTTGTATTACTTTATTATGGTTGACTGCCTCAGTGGTGTAGTGGCTACTATATACGGCTACACAATCAGAGGTTCTGGATTTGTCCCGGATCAGGCCAAGTTTAGTGTGGCCAAGTGAGTGTCAAGAAAGTCCCGGTAATAGCCCAGAGTTGGGAAGTTGGTGTTTCACCCCCGTGCTTCGGATAACACGTAAAGCCGTCTTTTATGTTGGATTTTTGTCCCTAGGTGTGATATTATGCGAGTAAGCGATATTATGCGAATATTCGCGAAATTTCCGCCGGTAATACCGTATTTTATTACTAATAATTTACAACTGTATAATTCTGCTATGGAGTATCAGTTGCAGACATATCAGTATCCTATCGATATGATATAATACCAAAATTAATGCAGCAAGTGCAAATAGAGCTTAAAGCTCGATCAATACAATGAAGGGTCTAATCTGATGGACGGTCTTGTAACTTAGATTAGTGTGATAGCTAATTTCAAATATACATTAACATATTAAGGTAGGTAGCAGTCTTTTCTTGCTTCGTCAAGCTTACTTTGCACTTTGCCTGTACTTCGCACGTTTAGTACCTACGATGGAATTTTTATACATAAAAACTGAGTATCTCTTTCATTTATGTACTCGGTAATAACCAGTTCACATTGTGTAATTAATTCATTAGAAAAAAATACGCTACAAGAGTTCAATTAAAAAAAAGTCTTTTTTAGTGTGCTTTATAGTGCTTACCTACGTAAAGGGATCTACATTAACTACATATATAAATAGGAAAAGGGGAAACAGTTAAATTTTTTTTTTTCTCTGTTTGTCAACAGATTTTCTTTTTGTTAAGTGGCTATTGAAGAGCTAGTATTTTTTTTAAAGTTTGAAACAGTTTGTTTTTATATAGAGAGGAAAATTCTATTCATATAATATAGTTTTTAGGGCGCTATTATAGATACTAATATTTATCAAACTTCATGTTGGTTCGTGTACACTATGCATTAGTTAGTCAATAAATTAATTTATCTATATCTATACTAACATAAAGCTGAAGAGTTTGTTTGTTTGTTTGGTTGAACGCGCTAATCTCAGGTACTACTAATCCGATTTGAAAAATTCTTTTTGCATTGAGTAGCCCGTTAACTGAGGAAGGCTATAGGCTATATATCATCTCGGAAAATGTACGGTTCCCGTGGGATAGTTTTTTTTGTCTAGAGACGAACCCGAGGTTATAGTTAATAAATTATATAGGTAAAACAAATAATATCAGTGAAAAAACCATTGTTTATTACGCTGCCAATTGCGAATGGGCGAATTTCACACGTCTATCGAAATCTAGGCCGGACAACTTAATTAAACAAGCAGGGTATGCTCAGAATGTTTCCTTTCAACGTATTTACAAATCATAATATTGAAATTGGGAATCGCATAAGGAAATCAGAAGATCAGGGGTTTGAACCCATGTCACTGAGCTTTCAATTCAATTTAATTCAATTCAATTATTTTGTACAGTGGCTGCTAGGAGCACCGTTTTCAGTTTTAAAAGCAAGTGGATTAATCAGTATAAAATACTAATTTCATGATATTTTCTTTTTATCATTTTAGCATCATTCATCTTGAAGATAGAAAAATTAAAAAGATATAATTTACGTTATTTAGTTTTCAATGTAATCGAGATAATTTTATTAGTACCACAGGGGAGACATACCGCTAATGAAGCACTGTTCTAGTAAAAGTTCATTAAGCTAAGGCCACTGAGAATAAAATATCAAGTAAACAACTGCTAGTATAACACTGCGGTGTTTTAACTAACGCAAAACAAATAATAGAAGCCGAGTCATATTACATAAGATAGACATATATATATATATATATATATATATATATATATATATATATATATATATATATATATATATGTGTGTGTGTATTATAATCGTCAGTAGGTCTATCCGTGTGAAAGCTATTACCGGCTAAGAAAGCATTTCTGCTGAGAAGAGCCGGCGAGAAACTCAACAGTTGTTCTGCTAAATAATGAGTTACATGATTTATAATTATAATTAACAATATTATAAATAATTCATGACGAGGTGATAACGACATCTCCCTTTAAATTTTTTTTTTAACTATATTCCTATCCGCCAAGGTCACATAACAAAATGTTTTATACATATATCATAACAAATTTATCAAATATGTTATTTTTCGGTAAAACGCTCATATATAAAAACGCAAACTTAAAATAGATAGACACTTTATTGCATACCAACAAGAAATATATATATAAGAAATGAAATATACTTTAAAAAATCGGGAGGTGCTTTGGCGGGGCACACCGCCGTTGGTTTAACGCCTATTTCAGCCTAATATTTCCCTTTCCTTTCTTTCCTAATATTTCCAGCCCAAAAATATTTTGCAAAGAAAACGAATTATTAAAAATGGTAATCTTTGAAGATGACAATGGAAAGAATATATATATAAAGTAATTTTTCAAACAGTAAAAACGGTTACTATAGTAACCTAATGCAACCTATTTACTTACGGTTAATTTTTTTGACCAGTACCCGTATGTTTCGGTGTGATTTTAAAAAGGTTCCACGTCGAAAGTGTACAGCAGACGGCCTTATCGCCAGAAGCGATTTCTTCCAGGCAACCTTAGAGTAAAGGAATCAGTAGGCCGACTTCAAAACAAGGAGGTACAATAAAATATCTTGACTTATTTTGAACCAATTTTATTTATTTTTATATGTAATATCTTAAGGTTTCCCCTATAATTTTTAAGGAGACAGCCCTAAAGACGGTATACTAATTACTTTTAAGGTGCCTTTGAAGTTATATTATCTTTCTAGCCAAGTAATGTTTCTTTAACACTCTAAACATTACTAGGCAAGAAAGGTAATAAAATAAATAGTTATTATGTAATTTTGTGTTTAGTAAGTGAATAAATATTAATCTTTAAAAAATCTTATAATTTACTTAACTAACTATAGTAAATTATAATTTTACTTATTACCTTATTGACTTGTGGAATTATTGATTTCTTCTTACATGCATATACATTAAACAGTATATTTACATAGCTTATAATATGATTTTCATATCCAAAAGAATGACATAAACTTTTTATTCCACACCAGTTTCCATACCATATTATTGATATGTAAAAACGTACTAAGCCAAGTCAAAACGAATCAGTACATTTCATGTATTAATACTCATTTTAAGTACGTAAAGAAGACCAATCAAAATTTCAAAGTTTACATGAGCTTTTGTCTTCTGTACACCACATAATGTAATTACGATTGTACAAATAGCAAAAGCTTTTCAATAAAAACATTTGCTTAGATTTTCATTCGTCACGTCTAGAAGATGATTCGCAAAGCACTAAGAAGTCAGACAATTGTTACTTAAATAGGGTGTGGCTGGAAGCACGTATATTTGATAGATATCCATTTTGCTAGTTAGGCAACAGTTTGTAATAGTTAAATCAGAAGTTTGCCGCCAAACACTAAGTAAACTTTGTATTGGCATTGCTAGTGTTAGTTCACCTATTTTGAGAAATAGTTGGTTGTTATATCTGTATTAATATTATAAATGTAAAAGTTTTTGAGTATGGATGTTTGTTACTCTTTCACGCTAGAACAGCTAATCGGATTTGGATGATATTTGGCACAGAGATAGATTGTAGTCTGGAATAATACATAGGCTCCTTTTTATCGGAAGAGTATACGGTTCTCGAGGGATTGATTAGTTTTTGTTTTTGTAGAGGCAAAGCCGAGCGAAGCGAGGGTGAGCCGCTAGTAAACACATAAATTCAAATCCTTCACAAATATATTATGCTATGCTATAGAGCACAGAGTTACTTGTGGCTTGACAGCAGCGGCTATTTTTATTTTTTAGGGTTCCTTACTTGAAGGATGCCAACGAGAACCTATTACTAATCTTCCGCTGTCTGTCCGTTTGTCTGTCAGCGCGCTGTATCTCATGAACGCTGATAAAAAGAGAATTGAAATTTTCAGTGAGTATTATTTGCAGCATAACAAACAATAAACAAGTCCGACTCGCACTTGACCGGCTTTTTTTATTGCGACGCACGATATAATATGTAACTGTTATTTGTATTAAGGGTATTCAAACTAACATAAAACATAGCGAATGATACCTTAGGGCACCGTAGTGCTAACGTATTTGATTATTTTAAGTGTATCATTCTACTGTTTCATCAGACACCTCTACTATGTAGCTTTAATAGGAAAATATTGAAACACAATATTTTCTTCTCAACAGGATTCAAACCCGGAACTATTGGCATAGATAGACTAACCTTCACGCTCTAGATTTATATATTGATGTTATTCAATTACAGCATTTTAAGAACTTTTTTTATCTTTTCATAAAGAAATGTAGACGAATTTAATATTATATAGAATATGTAAATATAATAATATGTTTAGTAGCTTTAAACAACTATATACTATAACAAAATCATTCGACTTCTCATTCGAATTTTCAATATTTTCTTGTTTCATTATTTCTAAAGACCCGTTTTATAAGGTTTCCTTTTACAATGTACATCTTTATTGTATCGCAGAAAATAGCCAATTGTTCGTAGACGGCATTGTTGTCAATATGTCCGAGATCTCTCCAAGATATTAAATCTCCTGCGAAGATTTAAACCTGTTATTAAAAATTATATGAAGAATATAATATTGTTTCATATAGAAATGATTTAATAAAGCAGCACACATTTTGAATAGTCATGTTCATTCCTTACTTTAGCTTAATTTGTTGGTCTCGTGCAGATCCGGAGGTCCTAGGTTCGAGTCCGAGGTCGGGCTGAGATTGGTTTTATGGTTTTTCACCAAAGAAATCCTACTAATGTTATAAATGCGAAAGTTTGTGAGGATATATGAATGTCTGGATGTGTAGACGTATGGATGTTTGTTACTCTTTCACGCAAATCTACTAATTAGATTTTAATGAAACTTTACAATAATGTAGCTCATACATTAGAATAATACATAAGCTACTTTTTATCTCGGAAAATGTATGGTTACCGTGGGATAAATTTGATTTTGTTTTTCTAGAGGCGAACTCGAGCGAATTATTTCATAATAACGTTGTTTTGGAAAGCTGGCGGTGTTACACCTCCGTGCCTAAAAGAGTACGTAAAACCTTTGATCCTGCCCCTGTTCCCTCATAGGTCGTGTCGAGTTATCGTTCCAACGGAGTATGAGCGTGAAAGAAATAGAGAGTGCACTTGTGTTTGCGCGTACACTTGTGCACTACAATATCTCCTGCGCAGATTACTATATTACGTGATATATTCTGTATTTACTAATTGTCAATTGATTTGAATAATTATTTTTTAATTTAATAGGCTATACTTTGAGGTGGTCCCGTATATGTAGGTACATAAATTTCTTATAAAAGTATACATCTTCATAAATAGATAAGCTTAATAAAACTAAGAAATTAAAAAAACAATTTTTGGCAATTAATATTGCTTTAAAACAATATAAGTGGTTATGTTAATTTTGCATTTAGGTTTAAGTTCATGAAAATAAACCCATAGTTTAGTTATATATATCTTACAAAAGAAAGAGTCTAAAACTAAACATATAAAAGAACATATTAAACACTGAAACTTCAAAGTCGTTTAAAAGATTTTCAATCAATTTCAATGTCCTTAGAACAAAGAGCTAAAACGAGATCATCATAGCTATCCTCTGAGCTTAAAATTCAGAATTGCAAAAGTTTGAGTGAAGCAATTAAGTTACAGTCCAAGGGTAATTCACCCTAAAGGGTGTCAAGAATTAAGGAACAAATCCTTCGTAAGCCGGTCCTATTGTGCTCTCGACGATTTCTTGACTCCATTACATTTTACAAAAACATTTTGATTAATTATAATTTATTCATTAAGCTTCCACTTTATTTAATCGCTTGTCAAAGCTAAAAATTATTATCCGTCTTATTAAGAAAATCCCTTCGTTAGACTGTCAAAGCAATATGTAAGTTAAGTACCTATTGCAAAATGAATGTAAAATATACTAATAATTATAGACTAATTATTTGCGTATTTATTTAATAAAACATTGATGTAACAAAGTTGTATTCAGCCCTTTTTTGACGTCCCACTACTGGGCACGGGCCTCTTTTTGATACGAGGGGGATCAGGCCATAGTCCACCACGCTGGTCAAGTGAGGGTGGGCGGACTTCACATGTCTTTCGAAAACTTACTAGGTTCTCTCAAACATACGGATCACGATGTTTCCCTCCACCTTAAGGCAAGTGGTAATCATATTAAAAATGATTCGCACGTGAAAATATCAGAAAAGCGAGACCCGGGATTTGAACCCATTTAACTCAGTTTCTCTGGTTGGGCTACCGCTGCTTTCTTTTATTATTTTAGTAATAAAATTATTAAATGATTAAAAGAAGTAAGCCAATACTTAAGGAATGAATTTCTTAAAGCTCTATAGTAAATACTTATAGCAAAATAGCGAGAAAAGGTTTCACTTCGAGAAGGAACCAAATTGAAAGGAAGTTGTATTGGTGCTTTGAGATCTTAGATAGAACCACAGCAACGGTTACTGTAGAAGGAAAATTAAATGAGCTATTCGCGAGGAACAGTTCGCAATATCAACGTGAAGCATTATTGGCAATTGATATGAAAAAAATACTTAAACAAGATGTCATTTTATAATGGTTAAGTAAACATTTTAACTGTATTGAAATGACAAAAATCATTATGTCAGATGTCAGAATTATAATATGTTGTCCCACATTTTTTTATTTTATTATCCTTCAATAATTATGGAATGACATTTTCGTCTAAGCACTAATTGCATACTAGCGATTCACCATCGCTACGCTTAGGTTACACCATCGTTACTCGTAGATACGTTTTAATGCTTAGTATAGATTTCTCAGATATGAGATATTCTCCCGCAGTAAAAAGTACCCTATATGTTGACCCGGATAAGCAGCTATCATCTTACCAAATTTCATAAAAATATATCTAGTAGTTTTCTCGTGATGCGTTGCCAGACAGACGGACAGACAGACAGATAAACATTCTAAAAACTATAGTTTCGGTCTCTGTATCGATATTAATGACTTATTTCAATAAGATTTTCCAAAAAAAATATTTAATGTACAGTCGACTCAGAATTTTATTATATGTACATATAATATATTAGTTGGTCTTCGCTTTGTTGGTTATTGCGAAAACTTTTTAGAACTTTCAATTATAATGATTGATTTATCAAATTGACTCTGAAAAGAATAAATATCCATACATATATACACCATAGTATTATAAATGTGAAAGTTTGTTTGTTTGTTTGTTTCTTTTTTTTTCACGCCAAAATCGAGCAATAGATATGAGCAATAATATGTGATTTTTCGAATGAAGATAACCTGAGGGAGTTAATAAATTACTTTTAATCGGGAAAACACCTCACTCCTCTGGGATTTTCCCGTGGGAATGAGATCTTTTTAGATATACTGTTATTATTATTCCTATATTCCTAACATAGAGGATAGATATATTAAAACGTTTTTGTATGACACAGGATATTTAATTGATATGGTTTCTGTTGAACACAATCGAAGGCTTTAGAGTGACTTAGGAATGTTTCTGTTTACCAAATTGACGACTCTGAGCGAAGCCAGGGCTATCAATTATTTGAGTATATTTCAATTACTAGGTGATTGAAATATACTCAAATACCAAAGAAATTAGGTTTAATATATTACATATTTACATAACTAATGTATTGTCCGAATTTAAAGCCAAAAATGTTTTATACTTTGATTTAATCTATTCTGTCTCTATTGTAAATAAAACTATCTTTTCGGATTATTTCGCGGATTTATTTTGATTTTTGGTTCCCGACGTTTCGAATGCTTTACGGCAGTCATGGTTTTACTAAAGACTAACATTATTGCAATAAATCATTCAAAACGCCGGAAACTAAAAATCAAAATAAATCCGCGAAATAATCCGAAAACATCGTTTTATTTAAAATTTCGAATATTCGCGTAAATCGAATAAAGTATCTATCTATATTACGTATTTCTATCAAATTAAAAAAAAAACATGAAGCAAATCTTCACACATTATCAAAATAAACACGTGACAAATAAAATAACATGGTACCGGTTCTCAAGAGCACATTCATCACATAATATGACAGTGAGTTCCACAATTTTATGTGCATAGTTGACCCGTTGTAGGGAGGGTCGCTTAATTGGTAAATGAAACGGCTCGTTAACTCAACTATCCTAAGTTTAGTTGTTTATAACACGACTTAAGTAGTTTTACTTAAATTATAGAATAACGTAAACTACAATAAAATTTGATGTTCTTTCCCTTATGGTGTTGTCTGGGAATGAAACTGTGTAAATTGTATTCTTTGCATTCAACCCTTTTTAACGTCCCACTGCTGGGTACGGGCCTCCCTTTAATATGGAAGGGATCAGGCCATAGTCCACTACGCTGGCCAAATGCGGATTGGCGGACTTCACACGTCTTTCGAAAGTTTACCCAGTTCTCTGAGACACAGGTTTCAGGTTAAACATTATTCGCACATGAGAATATCAGAGTGCCAGAACCAGGATATGAACTCGTTTCACTAGGTTTCCCAAGAAACGCGTTAACACTGCCTGGACCGGATCGGACCACTGAACTGCTATTTCCGATTAGTTAATTAAGTTAATAATTTGGTTGACTTATTTATTAAGTTAGCTCTTAATAAAATATAAGTATATTCTCTACTTACCAGGCATGTACCTAACCCATGTGATTATTTTGATCTTTGATTCCTGACGTTTGGTTTGGTTGGTAGGTTTGAATGTAAAGACCGTCAACTTCCCATATCTAGACTGCTACAGAAAAAAGAAAAATTCTGTATTTTTGACGCGACGCGGGATTCGAACGCAGAACATCACAAAGTAACTGTAATAGTAATAAAACGTACTCGCTAGTTTGAAAAGAATAATATTTAACTGAAATTGCTATGACCTTTAAAAGTAAGTTCTTAATGAGTAAGGAAAAGTTAAAACTAAGTTAGTTTATAAAACTCGTTTGAGATAAAGCCAAGTCTACTTGAAATGTATATGATTAAACTTATTTAGTTTATTTTTTAACCGACTTCCAAAAAAAGGAGGAGGTTCTCAATTCGACCGTATATATATTTTTTTTTATGTTTGTTCGGGCATTTTTTCGTCGTTTATGAACCGATTTCGATAATTCTTTTTTTGTTGGAAAGGAGATATCCCAAGAGTAGTACCATGATAAGGAAACCAGGATTTGATGATGGGATCCCAGAGAAATCGAGGGGAGCTTTTGAAAATTGTAGCGGCGACTAGTGCGTTTGTTAACATTTTCATTAGGTATTTTAAAGCACTACTATTTAATGAAGGTCTGGAGTCGATCTGATGATGGACCCGAAAGATAGTCGAGGGAACTCCTCAACGATTTACAGCAATTACCTGGTGTTTGGGCTTGATTAATTTGTATTGATGATAGGTCTACACTAAAAATGGAAAAATAAAAACTTAAAAAAAAAAAAAAAAAAACCGACTTCCAGACACTGAAAAGTAAAAAATAACTAAACGGGGGTTTTCATTTAGAATAGATACTTAATCGGATTTTTTCGAAGTTGGTGCCAGCCAATACAAATCAAAGCACACCGACTTCGAAAAAATCCGATTAAGTATCTATTCTAAATGAAAACCCCCGATTAGTTATTTTTTACTTTTCAGTGCCTGGAAGTCGGTTTTTTTTTTAAAGGTTTTATAACTTTAGTCTACATCTATATTACTATTATGAAGAGAAAAATTTGTATTTTTTATGTTTGTAACGAATAAACTCAAAAACTACTAAACCGATTTAGATGAAATTTAGTAAGACGAGAGATTGAGATCATGGGAAGGACATAAAATATTTTTTATTCCGGAAATCATCCCTTAGGGGGATGAAAATGTTGATGAAATTTTGTTTGGGGAATCAACCTAGGGACGAACTCGAACAAAGCCAGGGTGAGTCGCGTGCTTTTCAGGAAGATAAATAGAAATGCTATTTAGATATGTATAAATGTATATGTACGTTTAATCATAACCGTATCAATGGTGCATTTATTATTTTTCTAAATAATGTATGGCATGAAAAAGAAAAAAAAATTATTACATTTTTTATCTGTCTGTATGTTTGTTAATTTATTGACTTGATGATAGCAGTTTTATTGTAAAATGTACAGCTTTTAAATCTACTAACATTGTTTTGCTACATAGTTTTTTCAATACAAAAATATAAAAAAATATTACCAGCAAGAACTAAAGTCTCGCTTGGTTTAAATTTTTACCGGTGGTAGGACTCTGTCAAGCCTGAGGAGTTCGACTGGATGGGTACCACCCCCTTATCTACTTCTGCCGCCAAGCAACAATGATTGCATTGTTGTGTTCCGGTTTGAAGGATAAGGTAGCCAGCGCAATCACAGGCAAGAGGCATATCATCTTAGTCCTCACAGTGACAACGCACCTGTGGTTCTGCATTTTTGTTACTTAAAACCTAAGTGCATGAACCGTAGGTGTTATGGGCGACAGGTGCTGCTTTCCATCAGGTGGTCTGTCTGCTCGTTTGTCACTGAATGTCATAAAAAAAAAATAACCATGCAAAAATACTTGGAAATCATTTAATATCTTAAACATAATATTCGATTTATCCAAGTGTTTGTTTCTAGAAACTTAACGCCAAAGTTTCAAAGCCATTAATCATAGAGTGGTTGATGGATGACTCTATTTATATAGCGCTTGTTTTAAAAAGAAGAAATTTTTATTTTATCTTTTGATACTTATTTGAGACGCATTTACATTTTAAACTAGTGATTTACCCTCGCTTTGCTTAGGTACGTCTCTAGCCACTTTTTCCAAAATAGAAGAAGCCTAAGTTACTCCTTATAATATCAGCTGTTTGCCAGTGAAAGTTCCGTCAAAATCAATCCAGCCGTTTCAAAGATAAGCCAACACAAACAGACAGACAGAAAAAAAAATAAAAATTCTGTTTTTATTATAAATACCGTATTATTATTACATATGCATGTAGTAAAAAGCTTTTATTTCAAACATTACAAACGGATACTTTAATTTTATTTATCTGTATAGTTATAATGCTATAGATAACTATATCGCGATATCTACTAACACAGAAGTAAGGAAAATGTACACTTATCGGTTTTAGTCCAATTGTGTGTAAACACATCTTAATCTATACTAATATTATAAAGCTGAAGAGTTTGTTCGTTTGGTTGAACGCGCTAATCTCAGAAACTACTAATCCGATTTGAAAAATTCTTTCTGCATTAGATAGCCCGTTAACTGAGGAAGGCTATAGGCTATATATTATCCCGGAAAAATGTACGGTTCCCGTGGGATAGATTTGTTTTTGTCTAGGGACGAACCCGAAGCGAAGCGAGGGTGAGTCGCTAGTTATTACATATACAAATTAAAAACAAATCTTTTACTAAGAGATTTTTAAGATTTCAGATTATGTAAAAAATATTACTCTACACTCTCCGTCTGGTCAACGACGAAAACATACATGACATTTAAGTAATAAAACAATTTGCCTACATTAAAAAAGATAATGAAAGCTCGTGGTTCTTCTTAATCTTATACGCTTGTTTACATAATGACAGTAGTTCACCAGGATTTAGCACCTAGGTAATTAGAAAGCTAATTAGTCCCAACCCGTACACCGTAACTAGTGAAGTGTATTTAAAGTGTAGGCGCTTGATTCTGACTTATCGTTCAGAACTAATTGATTTTCCTGGCAAAACTAGAGTTTTACGTGTTGGGAATGATGAAATTTGTGATATGATTTTTGAACTGATTGAGTAAATATAAGTTCTGATGTAGTAAATGTTATACATATATACTGATTGGATATAGTCATACGAAACAGATCCAAGCACAAAAACTTACTTTTGAGGAAATAAGGTTTAGTAAAATTGGAATATCAAAATAACAAGACCGTAGTTTTTTTTTAAATTCCTCTTAAATATTGGGTATTATATCTATTTTTGTATTAAAGTTAATATGCTTATTTATGATAGTAACTCAAAAAACTGTTTTTGTGAGTTGGATCCATTTTGCATAACTACTTCCAATTGCAGGTACACTTTTTGGAACTAAAATATAATGTAATTTTTGGAGCTAGTAATAACAATCGTACATAACTTAAGTTGTACACATTCTTTTATATTTCAATACCTTAATATTTTTTATAAGTATTGGCATATTATTATTTTCAGCTAATATTGTACGGAAAATGTAGTGAGTAAAAATAGCCCATAGCTCAGTCTCGTGAACATTGTTAATTCAAAGCCTAGGTAGTAGTTTATCCTCATTGATACGAGAGTTGAATCCATGTTCAAGCAAGTATAGTTATTGGGTTATTCTATTCAAAAATTCTCAGTAACCCGGAGCTTTTTTAAGCTTATCGGAGTTCACTTCATACCTCGTAAAGCACGCACAGACATTGTTGTACCCAGCAATGGGACGTAAAAAATGGGCTATTTACACGCATACGAACAAACATACATTTAAAGACTCAATATAGAAGACAAGACTAAATGTAGAATCTATGACATTCCACAAAATATATAAGTTTTAATCTATACATATGATAAAATTCTAAGTCCAATCTGTATTTATGAAATGTATATGAAATAATCATTATTATTAAAACAAAGGCTATGGTTAGTTTATTAAATGTCTTTCTGTCTGTCTGTGAATCACAAGAAAACCACAGCACAGATTTTGATGAAATTTGGTATGATGATAGCTGGTTATTAGGATCAACATATAGGATATTTTACTGCGGAAAAATATTTCATCTCTAAGAAATCTATACTAAATGTTCAAACTATTTAGGTATGAACTATGAACCCAAGCGGAGGAGGGTGAGTCACTAGTGCTGATTTTTTTTTGTTTTCCTATTAATGTACAACTGAACTTATTATAACATACAATCTATTATTAATATCATGCTATTATTTATAGTTTTGGATATATAATATAACATATTATAATACAATTTTAGGTCTTTTTAAAACTATTTATACCAAATAACTTACTTTTTAAATGGTAAAGTAACTTTAGCTTGTTATAAAAAAGGCTATTTCCGGAGATGACATCTGAAAAATGATGCGGCTGGTTTTTACTGAAGCTATCAGTTAGGACCGCACCTGCTTTATATTCTATCCCGATCGACTGGTCAAGGAACAAAAAGCATTGAAAAGAATAAAAGGATGTTATATTTTTCCTAAGTTTTTTATTAAAGGAGGGTTATGTGTTTGACTTATATGTACATATGTATGTCCGATCCTATGTTCCCTAGTAATTACTAAACGGCTAAACCGATTTTGATGATTAATACGTCATTCGATTTGTCTTTATAGCGCGAGTTTCATAGAGAAACCTATATGTTTTAGAATAGTTGTTTGTGTGTATGTCTCCGACTGCATAATACTATGTTCCTTCATCAACTTGTTCTTTCTCTCTTCTTGGTTCACTTTTTGCACCGTCGGGTTGTTATTTTTATAATATTTTTTTTATTAAGTTATAAACTTCACAATTTTGTAAACGCACAATATTCATATTCAGATATAATAAAATTCTTATAGGATTTAAAATATAGAAAATATTTTTAAAAAATCTTGGTGCATTTTGGGTTGGTCATATGCCAACTCAGACCAAAGAATTATATAGATGGAGTCCGCCAAATATATGTCGAAGTCAAAAATAGATGCGTGAGACGCTGGTTATGCTATTGTTCTCATTTCTTTAAAAAATAAGAGAAATTGCATTAGTTAAATTAATATATAACTTTTGAAAATAAAATACAGAAATTAAATTTTTGTGTGTTTTTTCAATATTTAGGTTATTTTCCCCTTTTAAAAGAGAATGAACATAATATTAGTCATTTTTTTCTTTATTATATTAATATTTGTTAGCTACTTTTATTTATAAACATTGTTTTACTTATCACTCATTATACAAATTTTATACATGATGTATTTTAAAATTAACTGGCTTTATGTCTAGTTCTATGACACTCTGTCTATAATTTGAGTATGTCAAATCTATCTTATATCTCTATTTAATCATGACATGTACAAAGTACCGGCAAGCAAACTTGCTACCACGCAAGTGAAGCTGAAACTAAGTGTCATTAGAATCTGTCCAAAATCTTTTCTAACATGATTACCTAGAAAGTTTTCGAAAGACATGTGAAGTCCGCCAATCCGCACTTGGCCAGCGTGGTGGACTATAACCTGATCCCCCTATATTGAAGGGAGGCCCGTGCCCGGCAGTGGGACGTTAAAAAGGGCTGAATACATAAAGAGATAGATGATATTATAGATAGATGTGAAACTAAGTAAATATAAGATAGAAACTAACGAATACACAAGAAAAACTCGACCAAGATAAATAACCTAAAAAATTTCCCCTTAGAACCTTTTTGTGTATACAAAATAATGTAAAATTTTATAAATACACAAAATGTACTCTAAATCGGCTTACACTCGCTCCCCGTCCTAATGAGTGATAAATATTTATCAAGTTTATCCGGCAGTGTTTTATGACCAAAAGTATTTTGGTAATTATTATTATAATCACTGTTACTGTCATGTCGCGATTATATATATATATATATATATATATATATATATATATATATATATATATATATATATATATATATTTGTACTTAAATAGCGAGTTAACATCGTTTCGCTCGGGTTTTGTGCCAATAAAATAGCTCAAAGGTAATTTTTTCCCAACTTTAATTAAAGTTATTCTGATTTCTGAGAATACATTTTTATCGGAATAAGAAATAGCCTATAGCACATGATGGCAATGTAGCTTTCTATTGGTGAAATAATTTTAGATAAGAAATACTAAGTGTTATTGAATACTTCATTTTGTTTCTATTCGAACTATCTCTCTCGTAACCAGAAAACAGGAGACTGATATCAATTTTTTTATGTCCAGAAAGACATAAAATGAAAAAAATTCAATCGAATCGTCAAATCGACATATTTTATTCCTGCTACCAGAGGTACCTACCACAATCGAGAATTTTTGTGAGAGAAAAAGTTGGGCATCTCATCAAAATGAAGCTACTCACGGAAAACTCGATACTAATCAACTATAAAAATAGACCAGGGTTCATCATCCCGGATCCCGGATCCGGGCCATCCCGGAGTTTACTGTTGTAAACAAACAAAAAAAAAACATTTAACTGACTCTCACTACAATAGATTTTACCGATAAAATTAATAATTACTTGTGTCTCGCGTGAGTATATACTTTATGACAAGCGCCATTTCAAATTCTTCAAATTTCAACCCTTTTTTTTTTTTTTTTTTTTTATAGTTGGGGAATGCATTTACGCATACCACCTATCCCCCAGGTGGTTATGTGGGGCTCACCGGCTAGAAGAGCCGGTACTACCCACTAAACCCCAACTTTCCCCTCCCCTCCGCCTTAGTGGGACGCCGCGGGATCGCTTACGCATTACTACCGCGACGCCCCGGCGGTAAGCCTGACGGCCACCAAACCAATGAGGCTGCTCCACAGTCCACTCTGCTGAACCAGAGAAGTACCCGGAGCAGCCCCACCAAACCACACCGCCCACCGAAGTGGGCACCCTTTAATCGGCTGCAGAGGACAGGGAGAGCGGCAACGACACACCGACACTCCTCTTCCCCTGCAGCCCCACCGCGTCTGCCATCTAAGACGGTGGCAGCCCCGTCAAGGCCGCGAGGGGCAGGGAGAACGGCGCACCGAAATACCGGCACTCCTCTCCCACCGCGGCCTTCCCCTCTACCGGTTACGAGCCTGTTTTCACAGTCCCGCAACCGGTCCCCACCCTCCGGTCGCGAGACCGCCGAAGCGGCCCCGCTCCCGGTGGCCGCAACTCCGGAAGCCGAAGCCTCAACGGAGAGCAGCCCCGTCCTGCCTTGGTCCGCGCCGGATTTCTCCGGTACCACCCGCCCCTGTGCTAAGCGGGTGGCGTTCCCCGATCCGCCACCTGGGGACGCGCCCGGTAGGAGTTGGCTCTCCCCCGGGTCAAATTTCAACCCTACCCGTCTGTCTCATCTCATCATATTTAAGTAGATTGTAAAGACGTGTATCTGGACAATCGAGCTTCGCTTTTTATTTTTTTGTAAAATAATGGTTTTTGAGAAATGATAAAAATATGCGTTTTTCTAGAAAATACACCTTAAAAAGCAAAACTTTATCTAAGTCAAACATTGATCCAAATTGTCAGAGCCGTTTCCGAAATACACGAAATATACAAGAACTGCTAATTTAATATTATAAGATTAGATTCAATTTTAATCATTAACTGTATATTTGCATAACTAATATTTACCCTGCTATAAAACACTACATCTCACTTCAATTGGTTAACTACATAATAATTTTCCCTAGATATAAATTTTCTAACTTGATTACCACTTGCCTTACGGTGAAGGAAAACATTGTGAGGAAACCTGCATGTCTGAGAGAACCTAGCAAGTTTTCGAAAGACATGTGAAGTCCGCCAATCCGCACTTGGCCAGCGTGGTGGACTATGGCCTGATTCCCCTCGTCTTGAAGGGAGGCCCGTGCCCAGCAGTGGGACGTTTAAAAGGGCTGAATGCATAAATTAAGCATTACCCACATTCACCTATAATTTCACATGTTACTTTTATATTAAAATACAATAAACTTAGCATTATTAATTACGAATACGTTTTTACGTTTCTACACAAAACTCTAATTATTACTTATTGTAATTAAAGCTGTCAAACAAAAGCTATTATTCTCAAGTAGACTTTTACAAGCTTTTAAGTCATCAAACTTTTTAACTAATAGAAAGTGCTTCAGTTAACTAGAAGCGTCCACTGACTAGGGATTTATTGAGTAGTGGCAAGAATATCAACTAATTATTCTTTTATCACTTCATTGGTGTCTACTTTAACACTTTCTTTAGAATAGTGTCATATATTCAAAGATTTAAGGAATTTATGACATTTTAAATAAAACTACCTTTTCGGATTTTTTCACAGGAGAGACTCTCCCGTGACCATGATTGCTGTAAAAGCATTCGAAACATCGGGAACCAAAAATGAAAATAAATCCGCGAAAAAATCCGAAAAGATAGTTTTATTTAAAACTAGCGACTCACGCTCGCTTCGCTCGCGTTCGTCCCTCGGTACGTTTTTACGGTTAGCTATGTTTATAAATAAATAGTAGCTTTATTAACTAATTATATAGCGATTTACGTTACGTACGTACGTTATTGCGTATGCCGTACGCAGATTTTGAACAAAATCCGCGTTTTAATTTTTTTTGCGGAACTCTGATTCTTTTTCTGAAATAAAAGTTACTTCTTATAACAGCAGCTATCTGCTAGTGAAAGTCCCGTCAAATTCGGTCCAGCCGTTTCAGAGATTAGCCGGAACAAACAGACAGACGGACAGACAGGCAGATAGACAGACAGACAGACAAAAATTGTAAAAAAATGTTGTTTTGGTATATGTACCGTGTATACATCCAAATGCATTTAATAAAAAGCGGTTATTTTAATATTACAAACAGACACTCCAATTTTATTTATCTGTATAGATGTCAATTATTCGTGTAAATCTAAGAAAGTATTATAAAATATTACAACTATGTATGTAATAATTATATCACTTAAAAATTAAAATTTCTATAAGCCACTGGCGAGTGTTGTTATCACTAAATATGATATGGACATAATTTCTGTATAATTTGTTTTTTCCTTTGATAGATATCATTGGGACTGCTAGATGGATAGGGAAATTAATTATTTAAGTATTATATATGATACTAACAAATGCTGTAGAAACTCTTGGCCCATAGAGTCTAAGTGCTTAACGCTTCTTAAAAGACATAACACCTCGTTTTATCGCATCTACTGGTCAATAAGAGCTGGCTGGTTTTCGCCCAAAGACTCGGTATTGCCATTCAGCAGAAGAATGCGGCTGGCATTGTTGCCACTATTCAATATATTTGTCTTGTACAGTAATAATGAGCAAGTATATTTTTTTTAATTATCTAATATCTAGACAGTATAGTTTAGACTAAGTTAAGATATTTTTTAAGTCAGACAGTAATTATCATAACTAAACAGTATATAAAAAGCAAGCAGCCATTTTATATGATACAATCGTACATATTGTAAATATTCTCGAAATTGCCATTATAAAAATGCAAAGTACGGTGTTTTATACGACATCGAGAATACGTAACAAGGGACACATTATATTGTAGCTTTTTGTTACCATTCGTAAGTAAGCAATGGGATTGTCCCTGGGACGCAGATGGCAGGTTTTTGTCCGGGCTTATCCCCTAATTTTAATTTACCTATACACAGTTTTAGCCGCTAATAAGCATAAATGATATGTTTCTCATAATCCCCATAATGTTCTATTATAGAAGGCAGATGTTTACTAAATATTTAAATAAAAGTTGTATCTTGTGGTGTTCTAATATATCTTTATGCATTATAACTTACGAGAATATTTATATGTATTATAAATATATATATATATATATATGTATATGTATTTGTATATATATATATATATGTATTTTTGTAACGAATAAACTCAAAAACTACAGAACCGATTTTGATAAAATTTGGTAAGAAGATAGTTTGAGATCCTGGAAAGGACAGGAAATTTTTATTCCGGAAATTATATCGGGGATGAAAATGGGGATAGAATTTTGTATAAGGAATCACCTAGGGACGAATCTGAGCGAAGCGAGGGTGAGTCGCTAGTTCCTTATAAAGTCTGTCCACTTATTCTATAGTGATGTGCGCTTAAACATAAAGTAGAATATAAAAGTATATTATAATGTTAAATATAAAGTATTAAGTTTCAATAATAGATAGCGCTGAACCAAATTAGCTTATTCAATTCAATTTTTTCATTAATGGCTTCAAAGCGTGCCAGTTGAGCAAAAATTGAACTTTTGATAAGCTTACGTTCTTATAAAAGTACTCTTATAAATTTTATCTTCTATGTATATTAATAAAAATTAAATGCTGTTCTTTAGTAGCACGTTCCTTCAAAATGGCTGGACCGATTATTAATTTTTTTTAAATTGAATTTTTCAACTTTTGATCAAAAATGTACTATTCTAATGAGTTAGATATTAATAATTGTAAATCTTAAATAAATAAAATATTAGATAAACTATCCTTAGCTTCAAAAGAGTAACCTGTATAATAAATGTAGCAGATGGTAAAAAAATCTCACTAAGCAAAGCAATTTTATGAAGAATATTATTAAAATCAGAAGGAAATCGTTTGATTTTACAATCGTGAACAAATTGAACTGCGGCTGCAATTTTGTATTTCCGCGACCATCAAAGGTAGAATGCGATTCCGCATCTAATCTTCGATGCTATCTATCTAAGGAAATTGAAATACCATATAAAATGTAACTCCTCCAATACGGGAGTTATATAATTAATCTATACTAATATTATTTGTAATATTGTTTGTTTGTTTGTTTGGTTGAACGCGCTAATCTCAGCAACTACTTATCGGATTTGAAAAATTCTTTTTGCCTTAGATAGCCCGTTAACTGAGGAAGGCTATAGGCTATATATTATCTCGGAAAAAGGTACGGTTGCCGTGGGATAGATTTGTTTTTGTCTAGGGACGAACCCGAAGCGAAGCGAAGTTAAGTCGCTATATTATATATATGTGTCGGAGACGGTCATCAATACGGTCGCTAAACGAAGCGCGGCATGACACCCGAGTAATGGCAGCACCGTCAGCAATATCGTCGACACTCGGCATTTTGTCTAGGGACGAATCCGAAGCGAAGCGAGGGTGAGTCGTTAGTGTTTTTATAATAATCAAAACGTTTCTATTATATTGTTAACAATTTATATTTCTAAACAATTAATTGGACTTTCCTTCGTTCACAAGGACGAGTATAGAAAGTAGACTATGTTTTAAAACAGGACTTTGGTAAAAAAAAGACCAAGCTTTTTTTGTTCAAATCCGTCATATTTGAGAAGCAAACATCAAAAAATCAGGAACCGTACATATTTTAAATAATTTTAATACATACAGTTCAATTGGCTTAATAAAACATACAGTGAATTTTTATTTACTTAAAGAATAAAATTCTATCGAAAAATATAAATGAAAGAATATCTCGCGGTTTAAAATTAGGATTAGCGTGGAATAATGAAAGCTAAACAAAAGGTGCGGTAGAGCCCAACCTCACAAAATAAAGTTAATTAATGGGTTTTTCAGAACTTTTAATCCGGGTTTTTTATTTGGTGACAAATATAAGAGTGCTTATTTGGAGTCGTGTTTACAGAACTTGTAATATTTAAAATTTAATAAGTCCCCTCGTTAGCGATCGTATTTTGTGGGATTCGATTCTCGCTTCAATTGATTTTTATCAAAATATTATTTTCATCAAGTTTTCTTATAGTACATTAAATTAAATATATCTTGTTATTTTAAGGACTAGCGACTCAACCTCGCTCCATTCGGGTTTGTTCCTACCTACGTTTTAACGTTTAGTATAGATTTCTCAGAGATGAGATATTTTCCCGTAGTAAAAAGTATCCTATATGTTGACCCGGATAACCAGCTATCATCATACCAAAGGACAATAGGCATTCCTTTCCCAGAGTGTATCAAGTTGAGACATATGTCATCTTGAAGAACAGAAGAATAGCTTCAATTTATTGTATGACACCAACTCTGAGACATGTGCAGGGAAAGAACTATTATTCATTTCATCAAAATCCCTTCAGTGGTTTTTTCCGTGATGCGGTCACAGACAGACAGACAAAAGTCCTAAAAACTATAAATTCGGCCTCTGCATCAGTAATAATGTCTACTTCAATAAAATTTAAAAATAGTTTAAAAAAATGACGACACGTGTGGCTCAGTTTGTAGAGACCCTATTTTGCTGTGCCAGCGGTCGTGGGTTCGAGTGCCGCTGGGGTCATTCACTTGTGTGACGAGCACTAATGTTTGTTCTCCAGTCATGGGTGTTTATATTTGTAATATATATGTATTTAGAGTTATATATGTGTAGTGTATCCACTATCTGGTATCCATAACACAAGCTTCGTAGCTTACCATGGAACTAGATGGTGCTGTTGTGTTAATGTCCCAATATATTTATTTATTTTCCAAAAAAAAAATAATTAACGTGCAGATTCGGCTTAGTTACAATTTTATTATATGTATAGAAGAGGTATTTATAATTTTCAATACTTTTAGCTTTTACGAGACACTTTATGTCGAAATACAGCTATGTTAAAAGGCAAGTACCGAAAATCTTGAACTTATTGATATACTAGTGGTTCACCCTCGCTTCGCTCGGGTTCGTCCCTAGGTACGTCTTAACGGTTAACATGGAATAGGCAGACTATATTGTATTAGTATATATAGATAGATAGTTATAATGAGTTTTTGGAGGTTGTATTATAACTAATAAATGAGATAATCTCCCGCGGTAAAGTAGCCTATGTCACTCTCCAGCCAATCCATCACTCTGTTTCTACGTGAAAAAAGGACAAACAAACAAATGAACAAACACACTTTCATATTTATAATATTGGTATGGGTTTAATATGTTCTTTACTAATTCAGAAATTAACTATCAGGAAGCGGGTGTGATGAGACTTACTCAGACTTTAGAGACATATTTTAAAAGTTATTAAGAGTTAGGAACTTCCGGAGCTGAGTGAAGTTGAACTTGACAACCAAGCTTTAATACTTTGACGTGACCTCAATATCTGAGGAGCTTGATGAATAGCGGCTGCGCTGAAGTATTTGGATGCTTTTTACAAAAATGAATCAATATGTTGAATTAATGTGCTCTATTCAACTTATATCATGTGTGTGTTGAACAAGTATTGTAAAATCACCATAATTTATGTATGTGTTTGTTTGTCCTTCTTTTACATCGGAACAGAGTGACGGATTTTCAGTGAGCCGTAATTTTTTGTATGAAGATAGTTGGAAGGAAGGAGAATGGTGTAGGCTACTTTTTACCGCGGTAGATTATCTAATTCCCACGGGAAAACACGTTATAATATAATCCAAAAAAATATTTATGATCTTAGTATTAATGCTCTTCAATACAATTAAATAAATATGTGTTTTAGCATTTTTCCAAATTATAATTATAAGGGGGTAAAGTAGGGGATGAAAGATTGTATGAAACTTACCTTTTTAGAGATTTTTTGTAGTTTTAGAGCGAGCAAAGCCGCGAGTTCTGCTAGTATACTATATAGTATATACTGTGTATGTTAACTATTTTTTATCATGCCTCGCGTATACCGCCATCCGGCCATTTCACGGTGAAGGAGTACGATATATATACACAAAAACTTAATATGTCATAATTTGGTATAGACTATACTTTAATATCACAAGACACTTACATGGTGCTTATGGTCTCATAAATATTATAAATCCTATATATAAATATTACAAATGCGAAAGTTTGAATGGATGGATGTTTGTCGATTATGCCAGAAAGGCTGAACGAATCGGGACGGAATGTACAGAGATAGATTATTGTCTGTACAGTCTGCAATAGCAGATACTGACCGTTAAAACATACCTAGGGACGAACCCGAGTGAAGCGAGGGTGAGTTGCTAGTCTTATGTTATATAAGCTAATCTAAGCATAATAAAATTCTGAGTTGAATCTGTACATTAAATATATTTTGAAAAATCTTATTGAAATAGTCATTATTATTTATTCAGAGGCCAAATTTATAGCTTTTACAATTTTTGTCTGTCTGTCTGTGACCGCATCACGGAAAAACCACTGGAGGGATTTTGATGAAACTTGGTATGATGATAGCTGATTATCCGGGTCAACATCAAGTATCCTATAGGATACTTTTTACTGTGGAAAAATATCTCATCTCTAAGAAATCTGTACTGAACGTTAAAACGTAACTAGGGACGAACCCGAGCGGAGCGAGGGTGAGTCGCTAGTTAATTATAAGATACCGATGTCTTAAACACTATTATACTGACTTTTTCAAGAAATATTATAAAAAGCCACATTAAATACAGTGAGTTTATTGAAGCAATAAAGAGATACTCGTAGAAGAAGATTTATAATACTTAGTGTTTGCATTTGTTACAGTTATGAGAGTTTTTATGCTATAATATAAATAAATTATAATAATAGATACTTTTACTTTTCTTTGTGAAAGTTTTTGGATTGGAAGTTTTTGTTTGTTTCTAGATGAGATTATTTCTCAACTTGGAACAGTTATCTATAATACCTACAAAACATTTTATTACAATAAATTTAAAATACCAAATCGCATCTTTTAAAAGAAATATTTAAAATGAGCTATAATCTTACAGTTCTTGATTTTTATCTGTGCGTTTGCTTAAAGCGTAGATTTCTCGAAAACTACCGAATGAATTACAATTTTTTTTTTAATATTTCAGCTAATACACTAAAAATATACTCAGGTTCTGTTTTAATTAGTTATGTATGGTGGTATGGGTAAATGCATTTCCCAACATAAAAAAAAAAATGGATAGCTATTATTTAAGATACCCCCTTTTTTGCCGGAGTGCATTTTTAGATGCTCTTGCTTTTGTAATTCTTATTATGTTAGTAGAGATATGAAACGATGAATTTCGTTTTCATGTCATGAATTTTATCTTTCAGTGTAAGCAATATATCATATTGAGTGAATTTCCATGGATTCCTCATGACTATAAGCTCCGTTTGATATTGTCACGTGTTGTCGTTTGCACCGCGAGCGGAAAATACGAACTCTTTACTGCACAGATATTTTTATATACAGACAATTTAAATAATAGAATGTGAAATTAACTCGATCATATAATTTTTAACCCATTCTCGACCACTGTTTCATTTTAGAGTACTTCATAAGTTGAAATTAATAAAAAAACTGTATACCGTAACTGTTTTACTTCATCGTGTAGACAAAAGTATGTTTGTTAAATATAGTGTCTGTTATTAGAGCATTATCGAGAAATATCATTTTTTGATTTGTTGAAATTGGTTATTTGCATGACCAATTTCATTGACATTTACCGGTGGTAGGACTCTGTCAAGCCTGAGGAGTCCGACTGGATGGGTACCACCCCCTTATCTATTTCTGCCGCCAAGCAACAATGATTGCATTGTTGTGTTCCGGCTTGAAGGATAAGGTAGCCAGCGCAATTACAGGCAAGAGGCATATCATCTTAGTCCTCACAGTGACAACGCACCTGTGGTTCTGCATTTTTGTTACTTAAAACCTAAGTGCATGAACCGTAAGGTGTTATGGGCGACAGGTACTACCTTCCATCAGGTGGTCTGTCTGCTCGTTTGTCACTGAATCTCATAAAAAAAAACCCACATAGTAAGTGCACTATGAAAACTATTTACTAAAAGCTTGACTTTACATAAGATGACATAAAAAAACATAATATTGTATTTTCTAATACAAGTTTGGAGAGAAACAGCCTCAATCCTGGAAGTACTGGGGAAAGAGACTCAGCAAGACTAAAATATTTTTTTCTTTATATAGAATAAAATAAATAAAATAAAAATAAATTATTTTACATCTCGAATACGTTCATAGTAAGTTTTTAGGTAATACAAAAATATTTATAATTGCAGGTCTCCCTCTCAGGTGAAGGCCTCTTCCAAAGCTTGCCATTTCTTTCGATCCTGTGCTATAAGGTGCCATTTACTTTGACGACACGTTTAGCTCAGTTTGTAGTTATCCTACTTGCTGTGCCAGCGGTCGCCGGTTCAAGTCCCCCTGAGGGCATTCATTTGTGCAATGAGCAAGAATATTTGTACTCCAGTCATGTGTATTTATATTTATAATATGTATGTATTTAAAGTTATATGTGTGTAGTGTATCAACTATCTGGTATCCATAACACAAGCCCCATAGCTTACCATGCCGTGTATTAATATCCCAACATATTTATATTCCTAACATATTTATTTATTCCCGGCTATTTTCTTTATTTCGTCTTCCCGTCGTGTATAGGATCTTCTTTTATAGCCTATACTGGTTCGGCCCTTCCATGTTGTAACCGTTTTGGTCCATCTGTTAGTTATGGTTTCATTTCAGTCTATTAATTTAGTCTTTTACCGGTGGTAGGACTGTATCAAGCCTGAGGAGTCCAACTGGATGGGTACCACCCCCTTATCTATTTCTGCCGCCAGGCAACAATGATTGCATTGTTGTGTTCCGGTTTGAAGGATAAGGTAGCCAGTGCAATTACAGACAAGAGGCATATCATCTTAGTCCTCACAGTGACAACGCACCTGTGGTTCTGCATTTTTGTTACTTATAACCTAAGTGCATGAACCGTAGGTGTTATGGGCGACAGGTGCTGCTTTCCATCAGGTGGTATGTCTGCTCGTTTGTCACTGTATCTCATAAAAAAAAACCCGAGCGAAACAGGAGTGAGTCGCTAGTCTATAGTCGGCGTTCTAAGCAAGTAGAGCTATAGAAAGAACTAATTAGCGAATATATCTAAAAATATAACTATATGCTGTGTTTGTAAACCAAAGTAAACCGCACAATTCCATGTGACACAAACGTTCGAGAGCGACGCCAGTTAGGCATCAATTAAGGTATTTTATGTTAATTTTCCCTTGTATTTATTAGGCTGGTTTCGCATGTCAGATACTACGTTAATTTGTAGTAATTAGGGATAACAATATGAGTTATGCATATGTATATTATTATTATATATTTATTTATTTGATTATTATAGTATGTACTAATACAGCATTTTACATAAGTGGACCCACAAAACTGTTTGCACAGTTTGTCTGTGGGATCAGAGTCTTACAATAGACTTAGGTTATAATATTTAAGGTTTAATTATGTTAAATATATATTTATTTATTATGTAAATTTAAACAGACATCATATACAAACATAAAATGCAAAACCTGAATACACTTAGCTTATATATATATATAATACAGTTTCCACTTATAAGTTAAGAAAGCAGAGTAAACTTACTAACAATTAAACAATAACAGATATAAATAAAATGTGTTGCTACAAAATAAAAAGATAAAATTTAAGATGCTAGTGGGCTTTTTAAGCCTGGTTGTGAATTTCTTTATATTATTTCAAATATGTTAAGATGTATGTAATCTATACATATAGCTAACTAGCATTGCCCGCGGCTCCGTGCGCGTTCAGATTACCAAAAACCAAATTCTTAGGTTTTACACATTAGTATACTCTTACATAATATAATAATTTCATTGCGCATCGCATGCTTGGTCAATAGTGGCAGTGATTGACTATGACACAAAGGTCACTCCGTTAATTTCATATTTGATTTAGTAATATTGCACTTTTTGTTTTAGCAATAACGTTTATAGTTTGTCTATACTTCTGTTTTGTATGTTTGTTTAGTTTTGTGCTATAAACTCTCAAACTACTGAATTATTTCTATAATTTATTTACTAATAGAAAGCTATTGATTAATTTATATTTAGCTGATTATTTAAATTACATAATAATGACTTTTCTTAATGTTAATTTGTCGCGAAACAGTGATGGGTTAGCGCTAGTTAGTAATATATTCCGAAACAATTTTCAAAAGAAGATGTTGGGGAAAGTGAGGGTTCCAGTAGTACATAATTAAGGTAAATAAGTAGATAATTTTAAGCAAATACTTTTCATTATTTCGGCTAGGCTAAAGTCGTAAGCATTTTAGCGTCCTTTTTTTCACCTTTCAAGAAATGGGGTCAAAAAAATCTGAAAAAGCTGAGGTATAACAGTTCCTAAAATACTTTCATCGAAAATTATCTTGCAGAATTATACGTTTCGTAGTTTTTAAGATATGCACTAATTTTAGTTACCCGCTTTGTCAGTTTAACATGAGATATTTTTCCGCGGTTAAAAGTGCCCTATATGTTGACCTGGATAACCAGCTATGACTATACCATATTTTATCAAAATCCTTCCAGTAGTTTTTCTGTGATGCGGTAACTCTACATAGACAGACAAAAATTCTAAAAACTATAGATTTGACCTATGTATCTACAATAATGTCTATTGCAATAAGATTTTCTAAAAATATTTAAGGTACAGATTCGACTTAGTTAGAATTTTATTATATGTATAGATTATGTGTATTTAATTCGTCATTTATGCAAATCAAGAAAATTTATAATGAAGTTATTATTTTATTATTTTCATATAAGATTTATTGACTTTTATGAGAGAAAATTATTTTTCATAAGACCATTAACTTAAGCACTGTTTTTGGAACAAAGTCAATACATTCAAAACAAATTTAGAACTTAATTCGATTTGAATCGAAGCAATTGTTGGAAAACTTCGTAATTGAATTGGTCCTTTGTGATATTCCTCACTTCTTACGTGGTTATTAAATATTTATTTTTCCCTTTCCTCTATAGAATATATTCTTAAGTGCGCCAAAATATTTTTTTGTAGGATTGTTAATATATTTACAATATTACTAGCTTTTGTGCATGGCTTCATTCACGTCAAAATTATGTTTAAGATAATATTTTTCCATATTACAGTTTAGATGACTTCAAATAAATTATTCATCCCTTTTTTTAAATTACCCCTAAAATACGAGGGGGATCAGATCATAATCAACCATGCTGGTCCAGTTCCGATTGGCGGACTTCACATATCTTCCGAAAACATGCAAGGTTCTCTAAGTCATGCAAGTTTCCTTGCATGACTTCGATGTTTTCCTTCATAAATAAAATATACTATTATACTAAATTTTACCTCATCAAAGGAACGCAGATTATATGAACCTACCTGCTATCTCGAAACGTCAAAGCCCTATACACTCCCTTTTCTATGTCCGCATTATCCTTGTAAAGAAAACATCACAGAAATTTGAACTAAATGACTCTTTTTATTTTTGCACCGTCAGAATTGCTGTTATGCTCATTTTTCTTCTGAGTTTTACTCTGATACAATATCAAAATGGTCATATCAAGGAAATAGACGTACTTTGGCGTTTTACCCTCAGTGAATATACATATATCAGTACTAAGACCTAAATTATTACTTTTAGTGGACAGTTGTATATAGACCACTGATGTTTCAATAGTCCAACGTAATAGATAAACAAGAAATTGAAATACGTATTAAAATAAGAATGAAGCTCTCGGTGATATTTTCAGAGCTTTCAATACCTGCTCGATTCCATCTTTTCAAGAATCAGTCTCCAGTTGTGCTTTATGTACAGTATTAACTTATGTATCTGAAATATTAGAAGACAGACATCTATATGACTGTCGAATTGATCATTAGGCTAACAATATTAAGACATATAGACTTAAGAAATGTACCGAGTAGTCTATGGATGAGGTCACTCAATGTCGAGATTGTTTTGGAAAATATTGTGTAAAAGTACAATGCATGTTGCATATTGTATATTTTAAATCTTTTAAATCGTTTGAATATAATATAAAAATATTTAGAATTATATACCAGAATAAATATCCCGTATTTAGTTTAGAAAATTTAATTTTGATACAAAAAGCCAAAGAACTGGTGAACTAGCGAAATTTTACTCATAAAACAGCGAAATATATTCAGCTTTTGAAAGTTAAATTAAACCATGACATAATATGAAACGCGAATCCAACATAATAATTTAATGAAAGGCTATAAAATATGGACTTCCTTTAGTCTTTATTTACTCATTGAAGACAGACAAACAGGCAAAGAGACAGAAATAGCTAAGTGATAGCGATCCATTTTTTGATACCCTGGGTATGGATCCCTAAAATGTATGCTTATTTTATAATCAATTTTTTGTTTATACATATAATAAAATTGTAAATAAGCCGAATCTTTACATTAAATATTTTTTGAAAAATCTTATTGAAATAGACGTTATCGATACAAAGGCCGAATCTATAGTTTTTAGAAATTTTATCTGTCTGTGTGTATGTCTGTCTGTATGTTTGTCTGTTACCGCATTAACAAACAACTGGACAGATTTTAAAGATATTTAGTATGATGATGAGCTGATTATACGGGTCAACATATAGTATACTTTTTTCTACGGGAAAATATAACATCTCTGAGAAATCTAAACTTTAAAACGTAGAGACAAACCCGAGCTGAACGAGGGTGAGTCGTTAGTTCTCTATTAAAATCAATCGTAAAATATGAAAAATCTAAATTTTTGAATTGAATAATTGAATCTGAAATTAATTATCTTTCCGGCTTTAGTGTAGGAGATTACGCATGTGAATGCTGGCTGGCGCATTTGAATTGCAGATGTTCGGACACGTCTCGCTTTTATGAGGTGCAGAGAACATTCTGATATTGGAATTTAGTTTCAACATGTTGTAAAAGATAATGTATTTGATAATATTCTATCCTTTTTAATAGTTACTACTACAAGGTAATCATTTTTATCTAAAATAATAATCTTTATTCGAGCAATTTTTGTGGCAAAGATAATTTTAACAAACTATTTATTTAATATATAATAATAACAATAATTTCATTTTTATTAAGTTTAAAAGCTGTATTGTATATAGCTTTAGCGGTGACTTCATTCGCTTTGACTATGTATGGTAAATTTTAGAACGAAGAAGTCTTATATATATTTGATTATATGATTTTCTGTATATGCTACTATTCTTAATTTTACCATACAGATTTCTTAGTTTACTTTCTAAAAGAATAAGTGAATTTTATATATGTATAAGTTAATAAATTTTTGAGAATAAAATATGTATTCATATTTTATTTATATAAAAATAATACTATATTCGTTTGTATTTTTTAAACATTAGTTCTCTTCCCCTTGAAAATGAAATAGCTTAATATCAACTTACTTAAATGTTTTTCTTTATTATAATAAAATCCTGCAGCTAACATTAACTTATTTATCATTCAGTAAACAAACTTTCATCTATACATATAATAAAATTATATCTAAGCCGAATCCGTACATTAAATATTTTGTTGGAAAATCTTATTGAAATAGACTTTATTAACGATACAGAAGCCAAATATATAGTTTTTTAGAATTTTTGTCTGTCTGTCTGTCTGTTACCGCATCAAGGCAAAACCACTGGACAGATTTTTGTGAAATTTGGTATGATGATACCTGGTTATCCGAGTTAACATATAAGATACTTTTTACTGCGGGAAAATATCTGATCTCTAAGAAATCTATACTAAACGTTAAAACGTAACTAGGGACGAACCCGAGCGGAGCGAGGTTGAGTTGCTAGTTTGCATAATATTTTAAAATATTATTGTTTGACTTCATACTTAGTTCTACGACACTCTATCTGTACTATTCCTTAAAATAAAACTTATAGTAAAATGTTCTATTGCGGTACACTTAATTATCACGTCTGCGGTCATAGACGGAGATCACGCGTCTGAATACAAGCACATTTGAATTCCAGATGTTCGGACACGTCTCTTCGCGAGACTCGACGAACACTCGAAATAATAGTTCTGCTAAACTTGCTCTTTCAAACACTTCTACTTCTTCTAAATTATTCTGGTCTAATCTTATATCTATCTGGATCTTCTGGTTATTCTGGTCTGGTATCTCTTCTTTTTTGATTTTAAACTTGCTAATTATTATTAGCTTACATCTGCATTATTTTATTTGTCTAATCAGCTTTTCTCACTCCGATTGACCCTTTTACCATTTCTTTTTACCACCTAAAGTATATGATGAGCTTTATACTTGTAAGTTTCGGAGAGTCTTATAACTTAATGGGGATTTCTTTCGGTTTGAGTTTAAAAAACATGTTTATTTATAAAAAATGTACCTATGTAATAATTTTAAATTGTAATGATAACTTTAAAAGTATTAGAATATTTAATATATTCACTTTCATGGAACTTATTTGAAAAACCTAATATTTCTGCGAAAATATGTTGACCTACATCTTATTTTGATTCGAGAACCTACAAGTACCCTAATTTGTAAACTTTAAGGTTAAGGTTAATTAAAAGTTTATGTAAGTACGACTTAACTTTCTCACCAGGCTCTCAAGCAATCTGCAGTAGGATACGAAAAATTATGGATTCTATGACAGATTAAATTTGTCAATTTAAGAAAATTATTTAAATTTCAATTCTTAAACGATTGTAGAATGAAATCAGTAAGCTTTCTAGTAGAAAATTAGTAAGCTTTAAGTAGATTAACATTTTTTTTAGGTTTACGCGAATATTTGACATTTAAAACAAAAACTCTCTTCGAATCTTTTCGGATTTTTTTGCGAATTTATTTCAGTTTTTATTACCTGAAGAGTAACTAGAGGTCTCTAAATTGAATTTGGCAATCACGTGTGATGTGGCGATGGAAAAATAAAGTCAACAGGTCGGTTAGGGGCTTTAATAGCAAGTGACATGTTTATGCAAAAAAGATCATATATAGCGAAGCGCCTGATTATTTTTAAATGCAATAACCCTTAAACTATATCACGGAAGCATAAACAGTACCAAAAATCAAAATTAAGATAGTTTTATTCAAAAAATCATTATTAGAATCTTACAGATCATAAATTAAATTGAAATCATTTTATAAGAAAAAGGGAAACGACCGCTGGAACAGTTTCAAAATTTATTTTCCTTTGCATTTGTGATTTTATTAAAATCTCTTTATAAAAATAAAAATAATAATCTATTTTTTTACTTAAAAAAGTATTTTTTTACTCTCAAACGAATCGTTTAATGTGAAGTTTACAATATATTTTTTTTAATATATTTTTTAACTTAGACATCTGCAATCTCTTATATACAAGAAAAGTACCTTATGTTACACATATTATGTACAAATCGATATTTACTGAAATTTTGAAAAAACGCAGCGATTTTGCAAATTCTAAAAATTTTCTGAGCTTGACTTTGCTTAGCTGTAACTACTAAACTATTTACCTGATCAAAAAATATTTCCTACACAAGTTACAGTAAATGTTATTAAATTTTTATAATGACAATTTATAACCTAGATGACGAGAAGATATTCTCGAAAATTTGAAATATTAATTAGAACAACAAACTATAACATTCTGCCATATTAAAACTCTCCTTGACCTTTTGTAGTGAAAGTCCCAGTTTATGTCTTCAATGACTGGACTAATAATTACCATCGAAACGTATTTGAACCAATTTGCAATACCCAGAATGTAAACTAGAATCTAAAAGACATGACCAAGATTCAGAATCAAAGGTAATATAAAATCTAGTTTATCTCGGAAAATAATTAATCTAAAGTTTAACTATTTTACTTCAAATGGTACCCCCATTTCGTCGATAGAAGTCATAAATGTAACTTCAAATTACGGTAGCGCATGGTGGTGAACAAACAGTTCCATTATTGCTGATCAGTCGCTGGCAGTTCGCCAGTCTACCACATACATGCAGCACAGGGCATGCTCTTACATGTCATCAAATATTGATTTTCTAACCTCAATGATTAATTCTCGCATGAATATACTTAACCTATTCTTAGAAAAAAAAATCGTTTGTTTGTTTGTACCTACCGAATAAGCTCCGAAACTACTGGAACGATTTAGATGAAATTTGGTAAGAAGATAGTTTGAGACTCTGGGTAGGACTTAGGATATTATTATACTGGAAATCATCCCTTAAGGGTGTGAAAGTGTGGATGAAGGTGTGTATGAGGAATCAACCCAGGGAAGAACCCGAGCGAAGCGAGGGTGAGTCGCTCGTATTTTATATGCATTTATTTATTTATTTGTATGTTTGTTTGTTTGAACGCGCTGATATCTAGATCTCCTGGTCCGATTTGAAAAACTTTTTTTGTGTTTTATCATTGAATGCTATTTTACATCCCTAATGTTTTAAGTTTTGTTCAGTCATAAAATATTCTAGACAATTATTGTACTAAGATTGAACTATGAGATTGTTACCGTTAATTGGATCGGATGATATCTTATTTCTTCCTTTTTCTTCTATTAAATATGTAAAGATTATATAATGACTAGATGTAGAAAAATAGCGAATGAGAATAGAATTCAAAAATTTCACATAAAAACTATTATCATTTAATACAATTCAATGTGAGATCTTATATATCGTAAAATAAATACGATAATTTATATTTATATTAATAATTAAATAAATATATCAAAACACGTATAAATAAATAATTAATTAATATGTGGAAACATTAACACAGCACTATCTATTTCCATGGTAAGCTACGAGGCCCGTGTTATGGATATAAGATAGTTGATACACTACACATATATAACTTTAAATATATACATATTATAAATATAAACACCCATGACTGGAGTACAAACATTCGTGCTTTTCACACAAATTAATACCCCCAGTGGAACTCGAACCCTCGACCGCTTGCACAGCAAGTAGGTCACTACGAACTAAGCCAAGTGTGTCGACAAAATATACAATTGTATAACATACTAGCGACTCACGCTCGCTTCGCTCGCGTTCATCTCTAGGTACGTTTTTACGGTTAGCTCTGTTTATACATAAATCGTAGCTTGATACTTCTAAGATATTCATTTAAATTATATAACGATTTACGTTACGTACGTACGTTATTGCGTACGCCGTACGCGGATTTTGTTCACAATTTCATGGGTTTTCATTTTTTTCGCGGAACCCTGATTCTTTTTCTAGAATAAAAGTAGCCTAAGTTACTCCTTACAACAGCAGCTATCTGCCAGTGAAAGTCCCGTTAAAATCAGTCAAGCCGTTTCGGAGATTAGCCGGAACAAACAGACAAACACACAGACAGACAAAAATTGTAAGAAATGTTGTTTTGGTATATGTACCGTGTATACATCCATATGCATTTAGTAAAAAGCGGTTATTTTAATATAACAAACAGACACTCCAATTTTATTTATCTGTATAGATGTAAGACTAAATAAGTTTAATTAGGTTCTAAAATAAATGATTTAACTATACATATATTAGGTTTCGCTAATTGCTCTACAAACCACATTTAAATAGATCATGTTGCCCGTACAGTGATGGACGTAGCTCGTTTTCCTCTGAGCTCGAACTATTCATCTTCTTTAAACTTTGGCGAGTGTTAGAATTTGGAAATCGATTTACCTTTGCAATTCTTTAATATTTTTATGAAATTGAACGTTAAGAGGACTGTGAAGCTGTAAATTTTCACACAAAAATCGATTCCCCCCCCCCCCCCCCCCCTACCAAATAAACATAGTCTAATTTTCATACTTATTGGAAATGTTGTAGATATAATGAAAATCTAGGTCCGTACGTTTTTATTTTGAAGAAATATCGCGTACGATAGAAGTTATCAGCATCTAAATATCAAAATTTTTAACTTAAAAACTTCCTCGAGCGTTTTTATTTTTTTTAAATTAAACTATGCTGATTTACGAAAAAAAAAAGGTACAGACCTAGATTAAGGTGTACTGAATCTAATGATACCAAAATTGTCTCATTTCGTAAATGTTTAAAGGGGTGAAAACGTTATCGCCCGAAACAATATTTCAAAATGGAAATGTAGGTATTTGCCTCTAAGACTTGCAACTCTCCCTATCGCACCATACGGGTCGGGGGCGGAAGCATATCGTAGCGAAAACAACTTTAAGCCTTGCATTTATGGTTGAATTTACATTATTGTATATTTATTTCAACTAGAATTATCTAAATTCTAAACAATTGGTGACAGTAACTTTTGCATGGGATTGTATATCTAGTACTTTTTTAATCGACTAACGGAATTATTACTAGACAAGTAGTAAAATTAAAAATTTTGTACAATGACAACCGATTTCAAAAAAACTCAATTACAACATCTATACTAATAATATTATAAAGAGGCAGAGTTCGTTTGTTTGTTTGATTGATTGAATGCGCTAATCTCTGAAACTATTTCAATTTGAAAAGTTTACTTCGAAGTTCGAATGAAAGCTCTTGCGCCGAGTCGCGCCGCCACTGTGCCGCCTCCCGCGAACGCCCGCGCGTCACCGGCTGCTTGCTATCATAGTGCGCGTGAGAATTTGCGTATGTTGTATTTGTGGTGTGGAAGCCCGGAGGAAGGCTAAACGATATGAAACAGATAGCCATTTTAAAAAAAAATCACAATCCTCTTAAGGAAGTGTTAATATCTTATTATATTTTGTTTAACACTAAGTACGCTGTTACTATATATTGTGATTCACTTTTTTCTTAAATTATACTTAATCAATTATACTTTTGTAGAATTTTCGTTGAAACTAATCCCCGCATGAAGAATTGTTGATGGTTTTGATTTTCAAGGATAGATTTCTTTAAAAGTGACGTTCTCGTTAAAATTTATGGTACTATATCTCAAAACCTCATCCCAATTAGCTCAGCTTTTTAATCGTAAAAAAAAACAAATATCTAAACATATTATATGCACGATAGGTTAATTATTTAATCTCCTTAATATCCTTCCACAAACCCTCACCTAAAAGCTCTTTAGCGCTCCACTAAATTATCAAACACGTGCCACTTTTCAAGTACTCCCAAATAGTCTAGACTGTAGACTGTAGTGTTAGGATTTAGTGTTTACCGTATTAGCGAGTATTTAGTTTGCGACGTATCTACGAGTACATATTGTACAAATGATAGAAGTTACTATACATATAATACTTATATGAGCAATTAATCTATTCTAATATTATAAATGTGAAAATTTGTGAGAATGGATGTATGAATGTATGGATGTATGTTTGTTACTCTTTCACGCCAGAATGGCTGAACGGATCTGGATGAAATGTGGCACAGAGATAGATTAGCCATATTAGAGATGGAATAATACACAGGCTACTTTTTATCCCGGAAAAATGTATTCTTTTCCCGGGGAATAGGTTTGTTTTTGTTTTCCTAGAGGCGAACCTGAGCGAAGCGAGGGTGAGCTGCTAGTTAATACATAATAATATTTAACACGTAGGTACTGAAAAATGGAAATGTTAGACTTATAACTACTTTGAGTTACATTTAAATTAAAACTTATATCAACTTCAAAATTACACAATAGGCTAAAATATAAATAAGTAAAAAAGGTAAGATTAGAAATTCGATAATTCCATTGTTATTATTAAAAATTTAAGGAAAAATACACTGAGTTGTATGTTTTTGCCAATTTACATATAGATATTTCAATCTGTTTCTAGTTTGAATGATACAAAAATTTCGGAATTCAACGTAAGCAGTTAGATTGAGTAATTAATTCTTTGTAGAAATAACCAAATCTACAGTACTTAAACACGTCGCACATTGTTCAATTAATTGTAATTGTACAGCAGACCGTTAAATTATGTTAGATCTTGTATGACGCCTCATTTCAAACTCTCACTGATGAAAGCAACCAAAAAGCATAAAAGGATAATAATTATAATAATTGGCTTACTTACCTATATTAGCTTTATCTACATCATAGTTTTATTGTAATTTACCATATTATTATGCCTAGTGGTAGCCCAGTGGGTTGTCACTGCGTCAGCGCTTGCTTGCTACCGAGTGAAGCGGGTTCAAATTCAGGGTCTCACACCTTTGATATGTTCAGGTATCATTTCTAACATGATTACCACTTGCCTTACGGTGAAGAAAAACATCGTGAGGAAACCGGCATGTCTGAGAAAATCTAGCAAGGTTTCTAAAGACATGTCAAGTCCGCCAACCTGCTCATGGTTGCGTGGTGGCCTATGGCCTGATCCCCCTCGTATTGAAGGCAGGCCCGTGCTCAGCAGTATAGTATATATATAGCAAAGCGAGCGTGAGTCGCTAGTGTTATATAAATAGTATTCTATCTTCATACAACCGGTCGGAACGCGAGTCATACCTAGTACCTACGGGCCTCGAGTTCGGTATTCGCTCGGTACACAACAGTCGTCAGTCGCGAATGCGCCGCATTGAAGAATGAACGTTGTGATGGTTTTGTAAGTGTGCGCTTTGTGAATATTTGATTGAAATAAGTACAAGTACTTACTAAATATGGCAAAGAGCAATTATAGATTATATTGTGCTGTTCTTGGTTGCTACAATTCTTCAATAACGCACCCAGAGATAACATTTTTTAAATTACCTGCAAACTCCGAAAGGTAAGACTATAAAATAATTTTCATATAATTACTATGGTTCCCGCCAGTAAGATTGGCAATAAAGTTTTAAATAGACCCCTCGTCAGTTGCTAAAAGCAAACAAGTGTAACATAAAAATTATTAAGTGTAACATAAAAATTACTTCGAAGACAAAATAAAAATTTATCATCGATTTTTATTACAATTCGAGATAGTACTAGACGTGTTTATTTTTCTCATTTTGTTAATCTCCATATAGTATTGTGTTTGTAAAAATAGTGTGTATAAAAATGGTGTAAATAAAAACCTAAAAGTGTTTTATTTTATACTTTATTTCATGATTAGTAACATATCAATTCGTGTTATAATTGTTATACATTAAATAAATATATTTAAAGCATTATAACAAGTTTATTTTTACACTTACGAATCCATTTCTTAATATTAAACAAAACGCGAGTTATGACACTTTGTCCCCAACTTTTTGTTACGTCAGATGACAGGGTTGCGTCACCTTCGGGCCGCCATTTTGTTCATTCGTGTTCGAATAGCGCTTGCGTCTATACGTTCTCGGTTATTTACAAAACTCTATGGTTTTGTTGAATTTTAGCTGTTGACTTTGTTATAATTATTGTAATTGTGTTGCTGCAATAGATAGAACTACTGACAGATTCATAATTAATGTCACAGGCAGCTAGTCTGATTCAAAAATCAAAAAGCTCCATAGACAGTGAAGAAGAATTAAGTTGTGACAATGAGTAAAAATATACCTAAATAAATGTATTTCATTAAAATAAAGATATTAAATAATATTTTAATGCAATTTTTTATGGTCTAAAAAATTAAATTTAAATTTTAAAAACTCAGAACTTCAACAAGTCCTGTACATCACTAAACTGGTACTAATTTGAGACGTATGATTATTAACTCAGTTTTTTGAAAACTACCAGTATCCTTCAAATTGGAACACTGTAATGTTTAGGTACACACTTAACACACTACTGCTTAGTTGCAGAATATTTGATACCTATTCCGGTGGCAAGTTTATCATCCCTATCTGAACAACCGAAAGGTCAATGCGCTTTATTGCCAATCTTTCTGGCGCGAACCATAGTAAATAATTTGTTTCTTTTTTTAATAGGTAGTGTTTATGCTCTCATAATTCCGTAATAAGCAATTTTTGTATGAAAATTCATTGCATTTGCAAAAAAATCAGGCGCTTCGCTATACCTGTATGATGTTTTTTTTTGTATAATCATCTCACTTGCGATTAAAGCCCCTAACTCAACTATTTTTTTTACACCACATGATCACACGTGATAACCAAAATCAATTTAGAGACCTCTAATCCTCTTTTTCCACCTCATCTCTAATTTCGCTTTTTCCACCGACAAAAATACCTACCTACCTCGTGATAAAAAAAACTAGTAGGTAGTTTCCTAGGCTAGACTATCTACTTACTTATGTATTTAGCTACTTATAATAATATATATTATTGAATTAGACAAAACATTGTTATGAAATTATTATAAGAGTAATAAATGGAACCTAGGTAGTGAGATTTACATTATGATTTACTTTTTACATAAGATTTTTTTAGTAGATAGAGTTTTTGATGACTGTAGGTAGCGCACACGCGATGAGATGATTGATATTAAGTTACGTTTGCAGCGGTTCGACATCACATGGATGACCAAAAAATTATTATTTCGAGTTGCTCCGTGCTGTAGGTAATAGGGAAGTTAATAAGCTGAGACTAAAAAAGATATTATAATTACTAGTCAGCTGTTTCTTGCATTTTCGTTGAGTAGGTAGGTGTTGAAGTTTGTAAGGATTGGAGTTTGGTAACCTTAGGCGACAGCAGTTTATTTTTTTACCCAGAGTAAAGGAAATCTTTGTTTTTTCAGACGCTTTGAATGGCTGCAACTGATCTGTCGAAATGATTTAGAAAACAAGCCTAACTTTGCTGCCTACAGGATTTGTGAAAAACATTTTAATGTGGAGGACATACGACAATCATTAAATCGAAAACTTTTAAAAAATAATGCCCTTCCATTATTGATGCTACCAACTTTACCAAGTACTGTCCCAGGAGGTTCTCGGAAAGAAGACAAGCAAACACAGACTGAAAATACAATGAATGAAAGTTATGCTCAAACCTCAACGAGTCTCTCTTGCAACACTACAAAGAAAAAAAAATTGAAGGCTGAACTCCTCCGATGCAGAAAGAAAATAAAACTACAGGAAACTGAAAATAAAACACAAGAATCTGAAGAAAGTACTTTCCATCAACTTTGCGATAAATTTTTGACCAATAAACTAGCTCTTCTAATAAAAGCACAAAGTAACCTAAAGCAACATGGAAAGAGAAATCGGTACGACCAGAACTACATCACTTACTGCTTAAATTTATACTACATCAGCCCACAAGCTTACCGGTTTTTACAAAGTGCATTATGTCTTCCCTGTCCTTCAACATTATACAAACGTTGTTTCCCAATCACAACTGAAATTAATGAAAAAGCTATGTCTGTTCTTAAAATGAAAGTTGCAAAAATGACTAAAGCAGAAAAGAATTGTTCAGTTATGATTGATACTATGTCATTAAAAGCAAATTTATTCTTTAATATCAAAGAAGACAAAATTAACGGATTCCACGAAATTGAAGGACTGCAGTCTCCTGAACCAGCTATAAATGCCGTAGTAATAATGGTTCGTGGTATATTGGTGAACTGGAAACAGCCTGTAGCATACGCATTAATCTCAGAATGTCAAAACTGTGATGAAATAAATAAATGGATTGGTAAAGTACTACAAAAGTTATTCGAAATTGGTCTTATCATCCGTATTTTTGTGTCCGACCAAGGGTCAGATTTATGGAAAGCTTTCAAAAAAAGAACAGTTTCTCTTGAAACACCTTATTTTTTTATGAATAATAGAAAAATATATTATATTTTTGATGTACCGCGTCTAATCAAAAACGTACGAAATGAACTTATGCAATATGATTTTCACTTCGGAAATTCAATAGCGAAATACGATCATATTATACAATTTTATAATCAGGATATAAAAAAGAGTTTCAGGCTTGCACCTAATCTTACCAACAGCCATATGAAACCCACAAACTTTGAAAAAATGAAGGTATGTTTTGCAACACAACTTTTTAGTAGGTCCGTTGCAAATGGAATTTGTACGTATATAGATAATAATGAAATTGAAGAATGCGGTAGAGACACGGCTAAATTTTTAATGATGATGAATGATTTGTTCGATTCTTTAAATACATCTAATTTGAGACATAGTTATGAATATAAAAGAGCGTATACAGGTGATGAATCACAAAAGGCATTTTTCAAAAAGATGATAAGCTTTTTTCAAGAGTTAAAATTAATAAACCCAAAGAATGGCCGTGACCACACATCATGTGTTAGATTTATTGAAGGTTTCCAAATTACTATCACATCCTTAATGCTCTTGTTTGATGATTTGCGGGTGGAAGGATATAATTTTCTTATGACAAGAAGATGCAATCAAGACACTCTTGAAAATTTATTCGAACAGATACGAACAAAAAATGGCAAGGCTCTAAATCCAACGTGTAGACAGTTTGCATCGGCATTTAAAAACTTATTCTTCTGCAACATCATAAAACCCCCAAAAAGAGGAAATTGTGCAGATGATTTCGGAAAAGTTCTTATTCAAACGACTTGTAAAGAAGTTAATAGATGTGCAATACTTATACCAACCAACGAAATATCAAATAAAGATAATGAAGAATTTTTCAGCGTCCAAATTACTAGTTCTGATTACAATCAGCTAAACATGCCAGAAAAAAATTCGCTTTTTTATATTTGTGGGTATCTTCTTAAGCGTTGTCTGGAAAAACATGATGATTGTCAGGCTTTGAAGTCGTACGTTAAGCCCCATCAAAGAAGCCATAATTTCAGTGCAGAGAGTCAGTTTTTAAGGTACTGGTGCTACAGTAAGAATTCACAAACTTTTGTGATAGTACCCAGAGATGATTTCGTGGAATATGTAGAAAAAATGGAGAAAATATTTCAAACGTCATTTAAAACAAAACATATAAATTGTAAAGTAGCTGCAGGTATATATAAACAAGTGAAAGATATTCCTTTTTCTGCTCCGTGTCAATGTTTTCCAAAAGTATTTTTAATGAAACTTTTTATCCGAATGCGGATTTTTTATACTATTAAATTTAACAATAAAGCTTTTCGTACGTCTCAGTCGAGGCGCAAATATTTTTCAGTTTCAAATTTATAAGGATAGTTCTTACATTAAATATAGTAATCAATAAACACAACATGTATTTTTATTGAACACTTCCTATTTTAATACTTTCTTAGATTTACGTGAATATTTGACAGTTTAAATAAAACTATCTTTTCAGATTTTTTCGCGGATTTATTTTGATTGTTGGTTCCCGACGTTTCGAATGCTTTACCGAAATCATGGTCACGGGAGAAATTAAGGTTTTAGACATCTCAAAGGCTTTCTATTTTATTCACAACAAATTTCATTTTTTTAAACAAAAGATATAATGTTTGCAATCACAAAACTAGCAAGAAACTCAAGTAGGTAGATATAATTAAAATACTGCAGACGGACAGCTTAATCGCCTGTTTACGTCCGCGCGGATGAAGGTAATTATTTCAAGGACAGGGCCGAGTCACAATACTGTGTATATAACACAACTATAACAATAACAAAGAAGAATCATGTGACAATCATCATGTAAATAAAAACATGGATTTTGGAATGACACCAAATGGAGGGTTGCTTAATTAATATTCATATATGCGTATTGAAATGCGAATATAGATACAGATATTTTATACCATTGTATAGAATCTTTTAAAAGGTTTTATTTTAATACTTTTATTACACTGTAATCTCAATGATAGGATATTTTATTTTTAACTGTACGAGCATTTTACCTTATTGTATCTTATTGCAACAGCAGATCTGACACGTTAATAATTACATATAGTATTTTTTTAATTGTCAAGCTGCGTTTAAGTACTTTTGTCTAACATTAGTGCAACGCATAGATAGATAGAAGTTCATTATACTTCATTCGTTCATTACGTTAATATTGCAACTGCTGTTAAATTTTATTTTTATTTTGCCTATTATAAAAAGAAAATGTAAGGATTGGAAAGTAAATTATATACTTTACAAGTCTCATACCCGAAAAAAGAACAAATTTCTATAGAAAGCAACTTTAACAAATAACAGTACGTATATGTATATACCTCAAAATCTTAGATTTTCTTCTAAAGAAAACGGTCAAAGGATACAAAGAAAATCGAATGAACGAGAATAACCTTATATAAATTTACTTATCGAGCCTTTCCGGACAGAACTTCAATTGAACTGAAAGGTTTTAAATATACATGTACCGCAAATCGGCTTAAGCCTTCTGTCGCAGCGTCCTTCTTATTGTAATGAGCTGATAAATATTTATTCGCAATAAACTTCTTGTTTTTCGTTTCAGCAAACATTTATTTCAATCGATTTTATCCTGCATTAAAATAGATATTGTGCAATAATTTATATTATAAATGGTCTTAAACTATCTTTTTTTTTCTTATTATAATATTTTAAAAAATATTCCGGAGTAATGTCCCCCTAACCGATGTCGGCCACACAGCCAATCTCACTGAGACTAGCCAGAAGATATGCAGGTGATATTACATATAGTCCGCAACTCCGGGCTGTTACTGAAAATTACTTAACAGAAAAAATCGTTATAGAACTTGGGCCCGACCCGGGACTCGAACCCACGACCTCTGGATCTGTAGCCATACATGTTAGCTACTAGACCACTGAGGCAGTATTTTGGAATATTACAATAAAGAAGTAGTAGATTATTTCATTCCAACGGGGGTACACGTTATAACACAACCCAAAAAATATTTATGATCAGAATTTCTTAGAACTTGGTATTAATGATCTTCAATACAATTAAATAAATACGTGTCTTAGCGTTTTTTGAAATTCATCCCATAAGGAGATAAAATAAGGGATGAAAATTTGTACGAAACCTACCTTTTTAAAGTTTTTTTGTTGTAGTTTTAGCGCGAGCGAAGCCGCGGGTTTTGCTAGTAGATATATATTTTTTTAGATTATTACAAACTTTACACTACGTAGGTACTCGTATAAAGATTTGACGTAGCACTGTATGACGTTTTAGTAGATCTATTCAATGAAATATGCAATACTTGTTTCCGGTTCTGAAATTCAATGTTATGCGGCGCACAGAATCCGATAATTGAGCGTTTTCAGTCAAACCAAAGGGAGTACACAGTCATCTCATGAATCCCTCCTATATGTACGCGCACGCTCAATCTAATGTCCACTGTGGAAATATTTGATTACAGCCTTGTATCTTGTAACACTTTTATAGAGTTAGTTACATGTATACAATTGTATACAATTTTAGTGCATTACCTACTAGATATTAACGACCAGCATCTTTATTTCCGTGGGTATTTTATTTATTTTCATTTTCATTTCATTTATTTAATGAGAATGATTGCGATTGATTGAAACTATGAATATCCAAATATGAATATTATGAATATTAAAACATATGGCTTGGTTAGTTTTTTTTTAAAATAGAGAAAAGTTTTTTTACTAAGCGATTAATGCGTGTCTGTCTACTTTTTAGATTAGCTTTCTATCAAATAATAGATATTATGTAATTATATTGTCATTTGAATACGTTACATTTGTTTATATTCGCAATGTTTTAAATTATTTATATGGAAGAAAAAAGGGACTTCCTAGATTTATTTATATACCTTAAATAAAAAAATATATAATAATAAGCGTGCTAATTAATAACTGATAATAATAATAATTTCAGATTATGAATTTATAATATAGATATTTATAATATAGAAATAACTGTATTAATGTCAAAAATAAATCTAATTGAGTTGTTTTAACGCATATACTATTTCATAAATAAATATTGTAAATCAATTTGGCATTTTAAGATTATAATAATAGCGTCCAATTACTCCAATTATAAAGCAAGTTGAATTAATTTGATTTTGACAAGAGTACAATATAAATAGGTTTCATTGGGATGGATGGGAAATGGAACCCATATAATTTTGTCACGTCCGTCTGTCCGTATACCGGTCGGAGTATCTATTTGACTCGGATACTATTGTAGTTACATAACTATTCATATCAACCGTCAGACAATTTGAATCACTAGTAAAAATAGGGGAGTCATGCTATATATGCAATTGAGGGATGAAGAAAATTAAACATACGTAAGCGTGTAGTGGTTTTTTTGTTTAAGCCAATAGTTGCTGAGTTATAAGCTTAGTTGAAGTCGAACATTCGATTTCGTACCCAACAACCAACATTGACTTTTCATTTTTTTTTTGGCAAACCCACTTGCGCCACCTATTGGCAAATTTTATTACTAACAGTAGCCTATATGTTATTCCAGGTCATATATTACCTGCATACTAAATTTCATCCAAGGCTGTTTAGCTGTTTCGACATCAAAGTGTAACAAGCATACATACATACACACAAATATACGTACATACAAACTTTTGTTCTATATATTGTTGCCTATCTGTAGCGGTTACAGAATATCTTTTTTTTTTAATTATTTATCTTTTTATTTTATTTTATTTTATCTTTTAATTTCCCCCTTAAATGTTGGATTGGTAGGTGTATAAAGTCAAACCAGCCAACATGCATCATCCAAAAATAGGCTAAACTGTATTGTGTTTCGTCAAGTCATGGTCCACTAATATAGAAACGAAATTAATTTTTATCATTTAAATAGAGACTAGCTTACGCCCGAGGCTCTAATTTCAAAATAAATTATTATTGTGGGAACGTTTGTATATGAAAGACTAGCGACACACTCTTACTTTGCTTCAGGTTCGTCCCCAGTGACTAACAAAAGCTTTATCCCACAGTAACCGTACATTTTTCCGGGATAAAAAGTAGTCTATAATCTATCTCTGTGCCAAATTTCCAGATTCATTCAGCCGTTCTGGCGTGAAAGAGTAACAAACATCCATACATTCATACTCACAAACTTTCACATTTATAATATAAAGTATGAATAAAAGGATTTATTACGATCTCTCTCTAGCTTGGAAAAGGAATTGACGTTAATTATTTAATCAAATACGAATAACACTTGTATCGTTTATTTCGACTCAACCAATCTACGACTTTCAACTAATTTATTATTTCCTTTTTTATGGGGAAATCATGTGTGGATGGATAACTTTGTTCTACCTGTTACACGTTTACATTCACATGGTTTTTATTTTGTGCATATGTTGTTAATTCATTCTTTTATACAAATAAATAAAATTGTAGTGTTTGTTTGAAATGTAATAGTAACAACTATTTGTTGAATGTTTTGGCTTTAACTATGCACTTTTGATAAAATTAGATATTTCCTAAAAAATAAAATATAGATTTCTATTAAAATTATATCTAAAATCAACTTTGTAAGGCTCTTATTGTGATATTTTAATCTATAAGTTTTAGTTTTCTAGTATAATTCGGTAAAAATTATCATCAATGATCATTTATGTGCTTTAAGATAAATTAAAATTGTCAATTAGGTTAATAAATTCAGGATTTTAGTTGAAATTAAAGATTTCGTCCTTCATTTTGACGCTCTTTTGATTCAATTACCAAAAATGACGAAAAGTAAATTACTTTGAAACTTTTCTGAGTCTAAAGTTAGGGAATGGTTTGAAGGGTGATCGCTTGGTACTTAATTGGAGTTTCAAAAAATTACAATTTTTTATTCCTAATAGATGATTATCCTACTGAAGGCGGTTGTGCAGTGATTATGCGCACTTGCGCTTGAAAACATTATGAGGAAACCTGCATGTTTGAGAGAAACTAATAAAAAATTTCAAAAGACAATATGAAGTCCACTAACCTGTACTCGGCAGCGTGGTAGATTATGGCCTGATTTCTTTTGCATTGGGAGAAGGCTCGTTCTCAGTAGTGGGCTGCTGTGGGTCGATAAAAATGGCTAAATACAAGGGGTCAGTACATGAAAAAAACATTTAATATACACGAAAAACATAATTCCTCATTCATATTTGAAATCTATTGTCTGATGTATTATATTGATATCACTTTATAATAAAATGTACTAGCTGCTCACCCTCGCTTCGCTCGGGTTCGCCTCTGGACAAACAAAAACAAATCTATCCCACGGGAACCATACATTTTTTCGGGATAAAAAGTAGCCTATTTGTTATTCTGATCTACGAAATATATTATTGTAAAGTTTCATTAATATCCAATCAGTAGTTTTTGTGTTTTTAACTATCCCACGGGAACTCTTTAATTTTCTGAGATGAAAAGTATCTAAAATGTTGACCGGGGATATAAGGTACTCCCATACAAAATGTCATTTAAATCAATTTAACAGTTTGGAAATTAGCCCATACAAACAGACAAAGAAACAAATAAAATGTATATAATCTGGATTTGTTCTATTTCTCTTCGTAGTTCTTATATCCCCCTGACTCGGTTTTTAGCATTTTTTCTATGTACAGACATTCGACCTGTACAGTTTTATTATATGTGTAGAGAGATAGATATTGTGTCCGTTTTAGGACAATCTGATGTTACGAGTACCTTATAAGTTTAATTTAAGCGGAGTTTTAATATTATTTTATAAGTTAGCTTAAAGAAATTGTTTTAGCAAGTATATTTAACCTACAAGTTAATCAAAATCGTGGTTCATCTTAACAGATATTCTTTACCAGTATTTAAATGGAAATTCATCATATAACTAATTGTAAGTGAGCGCTCGGAGCTATGTCATTAGCCGGTCTGTGTGCAGTCTTCCGCAGATTTGAAATAATTTATCAAAGCGAAATCGCGCCAGGTTTCGCGTTTAAAGGCTGGGAGTTAACGAACTTGCCATCGTAAGAGCCGTAGAGGTAGATATGTACATAATAAATATAGTTATTTGAATCCAGTTGTTATGTTTTGGACAGTTTTTTGGGCATTACATAATATTAAAAGGTATATTTTGTATTATCTACACAGATAAATAAAATTGGAGTGTCTGTTTGTAATATTAAAATAACCGCTTTCTACTAAATGCATAAGGATGTATACATGGTACATATACCAAAACAACATTTTTTATAATTTTCGTCTGTTTGTTTGTTTGTTCCGGCTAATCTCTGAAACGGCTGGACCGATTTTGACGGGACTTTTACTGGCAGATAGCTGCTGTTATAAGGAGTAACTTAAACTACTTTTATTTTTTAAATAGAATCAGTATTCAGCAAAAATAATTTAAACCCATGAAATTGTGAACAAAATCCGCGTACGGCGTACGCAATAACGTACGTACGTAACGTAAATCGCTATAGAATTTAAATAAATATCTTAGAAATAGCAAGCTACTATTTATGCATAAACATAGCTAACCGTGAAAACGTACCTAGGGACGAACGCGAGCGAAGCGAGCGTGACTCGCTAGTTATTCATAAGATATAATCAATATATAGATTGTTAGTGATTCAATTTAATAACGTATGATTCGTAACGTGATTTTTTATAATCTACCCTACTCTGCTTAGTGATAATGGCACTACCAAAATTGCGATGTAAGCTTCCATAAAGAAACAATTGTATTCAGTTCTTTTTTAACGTCCCACTGCTGGGATCGGTCCTCTGGGCGGAGATCAGGCCATCATCCACCTCGCTGGGAAACTTGCGGGTTAGCAGCCTTCATATTTATATCTTTCAAAAACTTCGATCTCTAAGAGAACAATATTCGCGTGCATCTAAGAAAATATTAAATCGAGTTAATGTCTGGAAACTAGCTTTATTTTCACCTTTTCCTAATCAATGCATAATATAATAAAATTCTGAGTCGAATCTGTACATTAAGTATTTTTTTTTGGAAATCTTATTGCAATAGTCATTATTATCGATACAAAGGCCGAATCTATAATTTTTACAATTTATTGTCTATCTGTGACCGCATCACGAGAAAACCATTAGACAGATTTTGATGAAATTTTATGATGATAGCTGGTTATCTGGGTCAACATATAGGATAGTTTTTACTGCGGGAAAATCTCATCTCTGAGAAATGTATACTAAACATTAAAACGTAAATAGGGTCGAACATGAGCGGAGCGAGGCCAGAGTGAGTCGCTGGTGTAAATTATATTTTAAAATCAGCGGTTTTCTTCTTTTTATTGAGAACCAGTAACTTACATACGACTGTTGTAAGTGTAGTCCTTTCGCGTTCGCTACGCGCAGAGTTCACGAAGTGAATTATCATCACGATTTTACGGCGTGAGTCAAAAGCCGGCATTAGTATTTTTAAATATTTAAATAATACTGTGTAAAATATTTAAACCCAAAAAACTGAATTTTATAAACAAGACTAAATTTTGAAATAACCTTATTTTAAGAGTAATGAAAGAATCAGTATTTCTAAAAAGCTATAAGTCATAATTTCGAAGTAGAACAAACACTCTGTGGATAAAAACTAAAAAAAAAACGTCTTCCAGGCACTAAAATGTAAAAAATAACTAAACGGGGGTTTTAATTTAGAATAGATACCTAATCAGATATTTTCGAAGTCGGTGCCAGCCGATACAAAGCAAATCTAATATATTTCGATACGTAAAATACATTACGAATTGATGTATAATATTTAATAATATTCAATTAAGCCATTTATTTAAAAAATAATAATTTATTGTTGATTTTTTAAAAATAAGGACCAATTTCGATAAAATTAAAATGGGACCACCTGGGAAGTATACCTACCCTTCGAAAAAAATATTCCGACGAATTGAGAACCTCCCCTTTGGAAGTCGGTTAAAAAATAAGTTTTTTTTAATTAATAAAAAAAAATCTTCTGCTTAACCACGATAGTATTTACTTCAACACAATCTATTTTCTCTTACATACACAGTATTGTTTCAAGAAGAAGAAAAACACGATATCTATTCATTAAAACACTCTATGAGTTAACATGAGCTTTAATTATCTCATTACGAGCAGGACAAAGTATTCACATTACCGTCCAGCGAGATAATTGGTTCGCCGGGTGTTCTTGAGCTCACCACCCAACTATCTGTGGCTTATTGTACATTGGATAACTTTCCTAAGACAACCCTTCATTAATATAGTTGGATAAAAATAAAAATCCATGTATAAATAGGCAAAGGCTAAATAATTCAGTACCTTTCTCTTCTGTTTATTAACGATTTTTTTTGAAGTGAAACTGCTTTAGAATCGTTGTAATTTGAAACTCGATGAAATGAAAATGTGACATTAAAAAGAGACAAACACATAAATATATAGAATGAAGCCGGCGAGAGAATGAGATAGAATACATTGCCATGTTGCCATGGTAACTGTTGTAATTTGAGACAGAATATATTACACAAGAAGTGAAAAATAATAAAATTAATTACTGAATGATATGTAATGTATATTTATGCCAAATAAAATGTAAAATAACTTTTAAACTTAGTAAAAATATTGAAAAAAAAAATAAAACTTATAATTATCCTACTCCTGATACTCTATATTCATCTCATTCTCTCGTAGGTTACTTTTCCGAAGTTTCACTTTTTTTTAAAAATAAAGAAATATTTTTTTTTATTTAGGGGCCATTAACGAGCCTTAGTGTAATCAATAAAAAAAAAAGATTATGGTCGGATTTCGACCACTGGACGAACTCTTGTTTAATTTAAAACGTATTCTATTTAATACTAGTTACTCGTACCTATCTCCTCTTCGTATAAGAGCTCACTGTATCCCATGCATTTTTCTATAAGTATTTTTATTACACAATTTTCCATGAAAACCAATGATTTTTTTCGGTCAACAAACTATGTTGTATGTTAAAAATCACATTGCTCCATTCATGTACAAATTATTTGGTTTTATCGAAAGCTTCACTAAGTATCACTGCAGACTTAATTTTTTCAATGGGAAACAAATCAACCGGTATAAATAAAATATTACCGGTGGTATGACTCTGTCAAGCCTGAGGAGTCCGACTGGATGGGTACCACCCCCTTATCTATTTCTGCCGCCAAGCAACAATGATTGCATTATTGTGTTCCGGTTTGAAGGATAAGGTAGCCAGCGCAATTACAGGCAAGAGGCATATCATCTTAGTCCTCACAGTGACAATGCACCTGTGGTTCTGCATTTTTGTTACTTAAAACCTAAGTGCATGAACCGTAGGTGCTATGAGCGACAGGTACCTACTGCTTTCCATCAGGTAGTCTGTCTGCTCGTTTGTCACTGAATCATATAAAAAAAAAAAAAATCAAAAAGAACGTAGTTTTTATCTATACTTATATTATAAAAAGTCAGAGTTTTTTTGTTTGTTTGTTTGTTCGTTCGTTAGCTCATTCGCTCGTTCGTTCGCTCACTCACTCGCTCGCTTGTTTATTTTTTTGTTTGTTTGTTTGAACGCGCTAATCTCAGGCACTACTAATCCGATTTGAAAAATTCTTTTTCCATTAGATAACCTATTTATTGAGGAAAGCTATAAGCTATATCTATATATCATTATGGTACTTCTCAAGGGAGGTAGAAAGGTGATCTAAAAATGCCAACAAATCGGGCAGACTTCCTGATATTATTATTAATAGCATAAAACCAAAGAGTTTTCTTTTGTAGTTTTATCGCGAGCAAAGCCGCGGGTTTTGCTAGTATAATATATAAAGATAGTTTTTCTTTTTTAACGAAAAAAATTACTACATACCTCTGCTTTAATAATCGCAGTATTCTCTCAATAGCTTCTAAAAAAAAATGAAAATAGGTTGACAAACAGACAAGAACAAGGTACGAAACTGTATTGTTTATGCCTATTATATATAGATTATATCCACACAAAGGCTTGATGTGGAATGTATCGTACTTAAAACAAAGTTTCCAAGCTCCGCACTCCAAGGGACCGATAAATTTACTATAATAACACATTCGTGGTTTACATGAACGTCTACGCAGTTTATGATATGGCGTGACAAGTTTGCGAAGTAATAGCTTTTGTATTAAACTTGATTCTTAACAATTATACTATACATATATTATATATTTATATTATATTTTTATATTATATACTTATATTATACATTTAGTATAAACAGGCTCATTTTCTAGTAAAATTTTTGCATAAACAATGTAAAATATCTCAGTACAAGTAAAGAAAACTAATATAATCCTTTTAATGTACTATTATTCGTCTACAGGTCAAAGCTCGACTTTTATCATTATTTAAAATTTGAGAATATATATGACTAGCAACTCACTAAACAAAAACAAATCTATCCCATGAGAAGCGTACATTTTTCCGGGATAAAAGAAGCCTATCTGCTGTTCCAAACTATAATCTATCTCTGTGCCAAATTTCATCCAGATCCGTTCAGCCGTTCTGGCGTGATTGAGTAACAAACATCCATCCAAACATAAAAACTTTCATATTTATATCTAATATTATTAGTAAGATTAGAATTTACTTATTTAAATAGCAACTATTTTCAATACTTTTTTATTGACAACACTAAAGCTCTACATAGATTTATTGACTTATTTTGTACTAGTGACTCACCCTCGCTCCGCTCGGGTTCATCCCTAGTTACGTTTTAATGTTTAGTATAGATTTCTCAGATATGTGATATTTTCCCGTACTACAAAGAATCCAATATGTTGACCTGGATAACCAGCTATCATCATACCAAATTTCATCAAAATCTATCCAGAGGTTATCTCGTGATGCGGTCACAGACAGACAGACATACAGACAAAAATTCAAAAAAAAGAACCATAGATTAGGCCTTTGTATCGATAATAATGACTATTTCAATAAGATTTCACCTTGTGAAATCTTAGGTGGTCCCACAAGGTGGACCGACGGCTTGGTCAAAGTCGCTGGAGCCCACTGGATGCGGATGGCACAAGACCGGTTGTCGTGGAAATCTTTGGGGGAGGCCTATGTCCAACAGTGGACGTGTTTCGGCTGAGACGAGACGTTCAATAAGATTTTCCAAAAAATGTTTAATGTACAGATTCGACTTAGGTAGAATCTATACTAATATTATAAAGCTGAAGAGTTTGTTTGTTTGTTTGTTTGGTTGAACGCGCTAATCTCAGGAACTATTAAATCTGATTTGAAAAATTCTTTTTGCATTGGATAGCCTCTCAACTAAGGAAGGCTATAGGCTATACAGGATGAATTTTTCAAGTGGGCGTGCATGGCTAAATCCTAAACAATGAGGAATAGCGAAAAGTACTCAAAGGACTCTCGGGCCCGATTTTCATGAAAATTAAAACTGCATCATTGGATTTTTGAAAAATCAATTTTCCTAGCCAGGAATCGAACCTATTGATTTAAAAAAAAAACACGACATCTATCAAGACACGTATAATGTGATTGATGACTTGAAACGGTCTTTGGAAAATATTCTAAACGGAATCAATAATATTGTAATGCTAAATGCAGTACAATCCTTGAAACGTCCAATCCAGCTATGTATTGAAAACAACGGCTATCATTTTGAACAATTGATCTGTTAAGGTTTACTAAGTAAATAACAAAGAACAATAAATTTTTTTGTTAAAAATGAGCTCTTTCCTTAAGTTGGCCGTATGTCATGAGTTCCCAGAATGCGTTCCTTGTTAGTAACACTATCGAATGGTGTAATTATACAATAGGTATGTATTTTTTTTTTCAAAATCAACAGGTTCGATTCCTGACGAGGAAAATTGATTTTTCGAAAATCCAATGATGCAGTTTTAGTTTTTATGAAAATCGGGCCCAAGACTCCTTTGAGTACTTTTCGCTATTCCTCATAGTTTCGGATTTAGCCATGCACGCCCACTTGAAAAATTCACCCTGTATATCATCCCGGAAATATGTACGGTTCCTGTGGGATAGATTTGTTATTGTCTAGGGACAAACCCGAAGCGAAGCGAGGGTGAGTCGCTAGTTTTATTATATGTATAGAAAATAATTCGTCGCTTAATAAGGCAATTATCATCCAAAGGCGGTTTTAGACTTCGCACGTCTTTCAAAAAGTAAGTACTGTTACACGCAGGTTACCCCATAATATCTTACTTCCTTGTTGCTAGTGCTAATTATGAAAATGAAATTCTAAGAGAATATCAGATGTGTGAGACCCCGGGTATGAACCCGTTTCATTATACAAAGCGACGTGCGCTCAGTGGATTACTACTGTATTCAATTATCTGTTATTATACTATATAGATATTCTTATTGTATTGAAATTATATAGGATACACGCCAGCGCATTAAACGTAAACTACATATTAAGTCTTCTGGGTACTACCTACTAAACAGGAAGTTTCAGGTATGATTTTGCCAAGTTCTAACAGCTTTAGCAGTGTTTGTTTCGAGTTGATTAATATGATGAAACATACACTGTGATTTGCTTCTAAGCGCGACATGCAAGATACTTAATCGACTAATCATATACTTTGTACTAGCGACTCACCCTCGCTTCGCTCGGGTTCGTTTCTATGTACATTTTAACGGTTAGTATGAAATAGATAGACTATATATTATATATAGCCTATAAGCCTTCTTCAATAAACGGGCTATCTAATGCAAAAAGAATTTTTCAAATCGGATTAGAAGTTTCTGAGATTAGCGCGTTTAAACAAACACAAACAAACAAACTCTGTCTCTTTATAATATTAGTATAGTATTACAGAATGTTACGTATAAAAATAGCATATTTATAGTTCACATGCAAATAAGTCAGTATCACAAATTATTAGGTCTTGTGTGCAAATGCACTTGTATTCCTCATAATGTCATTTTGAAATATTAGAAATTACTAAACTCGGGTTTGTCCCTTGTTACGTTTTAACGTTTAGGTCAGAGATGAGATATTTTCCCACAGTAAAAAGTATCCTATATGTTAATCCAGATAACCAGCTATCATTATACCAAATTTCATCAAAATCTGTCTATTGGTTTTTCGTGATGCAGCCACAGACAGACAGACAGACAAAATTCTAAAAACTATAGATTTGGCCTCTGTATCGATAAAAATCTCTATTTAAATAAGATTTTCCAAAAAAAAAAATGTACAAATTCGACTTGGTTAGAATTTTATTATTTATTATTATATTATTTAATCATATTATTCTACAGGTGGCGACACTGAACATATAAATTACTAGTTATAAACTTAGAGTTTATCTTATGAACTAAATTAACTTAATCTTGGCGTGTTCTTAGTTTCCGTTGGCGTAGTAGCAAAATCAATCTTCTGAAAGCTGTTGTCACTTCCCAGCCAACATCTCATTAGGTGAAATGTTACCAATGTTTTGCTTTTCCAGTTAATAAATTAGTTGTTTCTTGTAAATATTTATTTTACTTAAAGCAAAATTATGCTTAAGCAATTTTAATTTCCATCAATATTCTTAATTCTTATTCGTCGAAGATAATAAATAACATGTAATAATTCCTCAGAAACAATGTAACTTTTCACTTCAAGAGGTTACTTCCTATGTCACGTAAGTATTCTTGCAGTTTTTTTTTTATGGTACTCAATGATAAACGAGCAGACAGCCCACCTGATGGAAAGCGGTACCTGTCGCCCATAATACCTACGGTTCATGAACTTAGGTTTTACGTTACAAAACTGCAGAACGGACTAAGATGATATGCCTCTTGCTTGTAATTGCGCTGGCTACCTTATCCTTCATACCGGAACACAACAATGCAATCATTGTTGCTTGGCGGCAGAAATAGATAAGGGGGTGGTACCCATCCAGTCGGACTCCTCAGGCTTGACAGAGTCCTACCACCTACCAGTATCAGACCCTAAGTTAAAAATAATGTATAATATATTAAATACATATTTTGGGACATTAACACATAGCACCATCTAGTTCCATGGAAAGTTACGAGGCTTGTGTTATAGATACCATATAGTTGATAACTACATATATATAACTTTAAATAAATACATATTATAAACATAAACACCTATGACTGGAGTAAACATTCGTGCTCATCACACAAATGAATGTCCCCAGCAGGACTTGAACCCGCGACCTAGAGCACAGCAAGTACACTAGAAACTGAGCTAAACCTGTCATCAAATAATGACTATAGTTTTAATTTATATAGGTTATTATTTGCTGTTTTTTAAATTTAAAACAAAATAGAAAAAAAAAGGTTACATCTCTTTAGATCTGTTTTACTTACAACAATACTTTAATTAGATTTGGATTATTTTTTTCATTATTTACAATATTTACCTTACACGTACACAAAAAAGTACAGCCTTTAGAACTTGCTCTTTGTATGAAGTCGGTAAAAAATTTAAAAATACTAAGGTAGGCTTTATTAATAAGTAAGTTCAAGCAAACTGAAGTCACGATATTTTAACATTAGATATCGTTTTCGATTCACATTTTTCTATAGATAAATATTGCCAGCCTGATCACGAAGCGCAAACGAGTTTATCGACACTCCGTTCATGTTACTCGTAGAGTGAACGATTAACATACATTTATTTTGTTTGCAAACTTTATAACACCGCTTCAGTGCTATATTAACTTGTTTTTAATTTTGTTTTAATGGTGTCAAACCAAATTAAGTTTACCATAAAATTAAAAACATTGTTGTATTCGGAATACTATTATAAAACAAACCGAAATTTTAACTGCCTCGGTGGTGTAGTGCCTAGCAAGTACAGCTACACTTCCGGAGGTCCTAGGTTTGAGTTCCGGGTCAGCGCAATTTTAGTTATTAAACCTTTCAGTTTAACTCTAGCGCTAGTCTCCTAGTCTCAATAAGATTGGCTGTTGTGACTGAAATTATACGTACATAGATAGATTAAGACCTGGAGTAACATATTAAGTAGTAGTAGTAGTAAGGCATCTTAGAACGCACTAGAACGAAGCAAGGATAATTTTCTAGATATCCATATTTAAACTTGAATATGTCATTATAATTTAAATAATGGCTTCTATTTTTATTATTATTTATTTTGTCAGAAATTATTTAGTAAGTAAATCAGTAATATCATATTAATTTTATGAAGAATTATTTAGAATGTAACACCTTCAACTTTTAGAATCAAGATATCTTAGGAATGGTGATAGTTAAAAAAAAGTATTATAATCATTTTTGTACATAATTTTATGATCTACAATTTTTGTCTGAACTATATTTTTAATAAAACTTACCGTTTTCGAGAAAAATCCAAAAAACCGAAAATGTTGACCTTTGACCTTGATTAACTTTTTTAGCACACATGGGATCGATGGGGACTTTTGACACTTTATTTCTAATGGTGTACTCAAAGTCTCTACCAAAATTCAGCTCTGTGGAAGTTTTTGTTATTTGATCACTATTTTTATATATATTTTGACCGGACTATAAATATCTTTTTCAAATGTTATAAATGGATTGTTTGCGTGTGATTTCCACATTATTTTCTAAATAATTCAGGCATAAGTAAAAAGTCGGGCTCATTTAGATTTTGTACAAACTTTCTATAGTTACTGAACTTGTCGTGTAGAAAAAGTTTCATAAAGGCAAATATTTTACGAGCTTCAAGTTGTTCTAAAAATAAAATCATTAGAATAAGTTTACATATTATTTTAAACTTAGTTTTTACTTAATACATACTTTGCTATATATACGTCTATATTTACGCTGGATTCTTTGCTGAGAATGTGAACAAAATTAAGCTCTCTACTCAAATCTTCTTTTTCCTTCTTTTTTAACACTGATTATGCCTATACCGTGAAAATAATGAATATCTCTTATATAAAATAGCTTACAGTTGGTAGCTAACTTCAACATATACCGTAGTTACAATCGGTTTGAGATTAGAGTTCAAGCTTTCTGCCGCCAAGCAACAATGATTGCATTGTTGTGTTCCGGTATGAAGGATAAGGTAGCCAGCGCAATTACAGGCAAGAGGCATATCATCTTAGTCCTCACAGTGACAACGCACCTATGGTTCTGCATTTTTGTTACTAAAAATATAAGTGCATGAACCGTAGGTGTTATGGGCGACAGGTACTACTTTCCATCAGGTGGTCTGTCTGCTCGTTTGTCACTGAATCTCATAAAAAAAAAATCAAGTTTATTACAGTTTGGACGATAAAGTTACGAAAAATGTCATTAAAAATACATCATATCACAAGGATGAATGCAACTTCTTTCATTTAGGAGTATACAGCAAATAAAATTTAGAAAAATATCACGAAACCACAAAAAAATAAAATAAATCATAAATAAAAAGCTGAAGAGTTTGTTTGCCTGTTTGAAGGCGCTAATTGGATCTATTGAACGGTTGAGAAAAAATCTCTTTGCATTTAATAACCGTTATTAAGATAACAATTAATAACCATTATGTCTTTTATCTGTCTGTCTATTTGTACTCAACAATCTCTGTAATGGCAGAATAGATTTTAACCATACTTTCTCTAAAAGATGACTAAAAAATTGACTTAAGAAATACACCAGATTTTTAAAAAAAATTAAAGGCAGATTTGAATATGGTTAAAAATTTTTTTTTTATCTTTCGGAAGATTTAATAAAGCTACCTACGATGTCATTTAAATTAAATATTAGAAACCTCAAATACAATTTGAAGAGCGGTACAATTAAAAGCAGCAGTTCTGTAAAGTTTAGTGAACCATTGACTATATCCACATCCACGTACAAGTTAATTGCTAAAGTAAAATGAAAAGCCCATTTTAAGTAAAAGGATCAAGAGAAATCGTATAACGAACTGTGGTGAAGCTGAGTACGGGAATGATTTTGCAAACTAAGACAGTATTCAGTGTTTCATCCCGCCCGCAACGAACGAAAGTTATTACGTTACAGTTACATATATTTAGCCCAAACCATCCCACTGCTGGGCAAAAGCCTCTCCTCTGCGATCACAAGTTTTGTGGTTAATAAAACGAACAATTAAAATAAATACTATTTAGGTAAACTAACGGACTTATAATCTATACAGATAGATAAAATTGAAGTGTCTGTTTGTAATGTCAAAATAACAGCTTTATATTAAATGCATATGGAGTTATATACGGTACTTATAAGAAGACTTTTTTTATTTTAGTCTGTCTGTCTGGTTGTTCCAGCTAATCTCCGGAATGGCTGGACCAATTTTAACGGGACTTTCACTAGGAGATAGCTGATATTATAAGGAGTAACTTAGGCTACGTTTATTTTAGAAGAAAAATTAGGGTTTCGCTCAAAAAAAGTAAAACATACCTAGGGACGAACCCGAGCGAAGCGAGGGTGAGTCCCTAGTGCTCTAATATAGGTAGTATTTACGTATTCGAATTGATATTTAAATCGTAATTGTAGATTTGAATTATAATTTACTAGAGCCTCTAGGTTTTATCAGTAGCCTATGTGCTATCCTAGGTTATAATCTATATGTATACGTCCAAATTCTTTCAATCTGAATTAACACTACTCTTAGGCACCTATGGATGCATATAAGCGGAGTGAGGGTAAGTTCCTAATATACTAAATCTTCTTCTTAAAGTGCTGCTTCATCCATCATTCACTTCATTACTAAAGGAAGTCATATTCCTAAATTTTTCTTTGTTCAGGGCTAGCCTGAACAGATCTTCAACTCTCTTTACCCCGGTCCATTTTTGGATGCTGCAGAACCTATAATAATACAAAGGTATTTTATATATTTTCACATATAGACATATATATATATATATATATATATATATATATATATATATATATATATATGTATATATATATATATATGTCTATATGTGAGCGCATTACGAGAAAACCAGACTTTTTAATGCGGGAAAATATCTCATCTCTGAGAAATCTATACTAACGTTATAACGTAAGTAGGGACGAACCCGAGCAGAGTGAGCGTGAGTCGCTAGTTTTTAAATATAAATTATTATTCGTAGTAGTATAACCGTATAAGTATAACCTCATCTGAACATATAAACGTGCATTCATTTAAAATTTAAAAATTTCCGTCTAAGGATGCTATAATTTGAAAATGTCATAAAATTTTATACTCTGAAGGCATGGAATATTTTTGAAATCCATGAAATATGGATGTGCAGTTCAAATGTGATATATAGTTCACTCACGACTTCTTTCGCAAGTTAAAATTTTCTAATGTCCACTTACTTTAAGTAGTGAATAAATTGTATATTATTTCATTTTATACGTATATTATAATTAAAACTGGTGATGTAGAAATGAGTTTTTTTTTGGCTTAAATGTCTGTTCCAGAGTAGACTTTGAAGCAGTCGTACGATAAAACCATTCATTTACCAAAAAAAACCTAGAACATAAATTATAGGATATTTTCCCTACTTTAATTCGTCACTTAACTATTTTCATCATAAAGTGAGTCGGAAAAGAGATATTGTCAAAAACTGTTTTTTGAAGTCATTTTTTCAATATGATGTCGCGAGCGGCCGACGTCGGGTGAGAGGAAGTAAAGTTAAAATTCGGAAAGAGCACGTCAAAATCTATAAAATGGCCAATTTCCAAAACTCCTGGAAAACATTTCAGGTAAAATTACCAAATAATTGGAACATTAGAAAAAGAAATAAAAGGGTAGAAGCAAATTGATGAAGCAATATAAAATTATGCAGTCGGGAAAAATGCAAAAATACGCATACATATTAAAATATCTTTCTTTGTTGATTGCATACTACTAACTAGTTTTTATAATTTTAGAATATAAGTACAGTAATTCATTCCAATTAAGAAAATGATTAAGAGAAACTCTTGAGACTTTTAGGAATTGGAAATGGCTTATTAATTTATACGTATTAGTTATCTCAGCGTATAATGACGAATATTTCCACGCAACTAAAAAGGTATGTCGCCTTCTAGAAATTCCCACTTAATGAAAGCAAATTTTCTCCTTGAATTTTGTATGATTTTACACTAAAAATAATCTATTCAATAAAAAAATCGTTTCAAAATTGACGCATATATCGCTGGACATACATATAGTATTTGACTATACAAAGCAAATTCAAAACAATTTACACTTTTCGTCCCGCCATACCATTGTCCCTTCATAATTGTTGGTGAGGTCGTTTCACAAACAAAGGCGAAAATATTTATTAGGGTCCCAAGAGATGACAGTAGTTATCCTTACATTTCTTCTAAATAAATACCCTTGGCTTGAATGGCGAGAGATACACGTGGATATAATGACAAGTGTTTGGATAAGATATTAATATCATTTGAGCAATTAGCTCGCTTAGTTTCAGCATGCTATCATCATCTTGTACTACATCTACATGTCAAAAACTTACTAAAATTATGTCGCTTCTCGTATTCATGTAACTTTCAACTATATCTAGTAAAAATCTCATTAAATTTACCAAATCGTTAAAATTATTTTATCTTTTGTAATACCAGATTCCTTTTTTCTTTTCTGAAGAGAAAAAACTTAATCTATATAACTTCTGTCTAAATCGTATAATACATACTAATATTATAAATGTGAAAATGTGTTTGTTTGTCTTTCTTTCACGTCGAAACCGAATAAAGAATTAGCGTGATTTTTTGTGTGAAGATAGTTAGAGGGCGAGGAGTGACATATGCTACTTTTTACCGCAGGAAATTACCTCATTCCCACGGGAAAACACATTATATAATATATAGTCTATCTATTTTATATTAATCGTTAAAATATACGAACCCGAGCGAAGCCATGGTGAGCCGCTAGTATAGCAATAAATAGAAGTCGAGTTCGCACTTAATTAATTTTTAATTTTGTTACAACGTTATCAAAAACGAGCAATAATACTGTTATATAATTTCCATTTTTAGTTTAATTCCATCAATATCTTCATGAAACTTCGGAAATTTACCCTTTGAACATATGAAAGCTTTAAACTTATTTTAACTTAGAAAAGCTATTAAAATTTAATCTTCAAAGTATCCATTGAATTTTAAGAAACTTTATTACTATATAATCGACGCTTAAAGAACTTTTACTCGAGTTAAATTGATGAAATTATACACTTGGTTTTGTTTATATGTGTACTACGCAATATCTTGACGGTTTCTCAACAGATTTAATTGTATATGTGATATATTGAATAAAAATGTTTAACTTGTTAAAATTACTTTTGGATTTTTTAATATATTGTAATATTTAAATAATAATGTCATTATTGATATATCAAAAAATAAAAATCGATAGTGAAATATGTAGATATTATTATGCTAATAATTAAATAATAATTAAGAAGTGTCAAAATCAGGTACAAAGGAGCATATGCGAGTAAAACAACGTTAGCATGTTACTTTCTTAGATTTATGCGAATATTTGACATTTTAAATGAAACTATATTTTTGGTTCTCGACGTTTCGATTGCTTTACAGCAATCATGGTCACGGGAGAGACTAAGGTGTTAGATGTCTCAAGACTCGAAACGTCGGGAACCAAAAATCTAAATAAATCCGCGAAAAAATCCACCATATTCATATTTGCAAAGTATTATGTGCTTTTGGCTTACATACTTTCATATTTAAACATATATAGCATGTATGTAATAGATATTTCAATAAGAAAATAATTTCAACTTTCCCATTGCAAACATATTCTGGCTAAGAATTAGATCAGACTTCAGTGACTGAAGTTCAATCTACCTCATAACTGATTTGTTGTGAAATGAAGCTGGAGGCAAATAACATATAACCCAACATAGCAACAATTGTATACATAATGTAATGTAATGTAAAGTATTATATTTATTAGCAAACATTATTATTTCTCTATAAATACTGGACTCTCCAGTTTTTCAATGAAATATCTTAAGAGGATTGTGAAGCTAAACAAAAAAGTAAATTTTCAAAAAGCGTTAACGTTTATCGCACCACAAGGGTTGGTAAAGCGAGCGGTATGAAACAGATAGATTTTTTTTTAAAACCTACTTGCGCCGCGTATCGACACTTCACAATCCTTAAATTGACAAGAAACTATTATGTTATACTACATTCGCCTTTCATTTTCGTGAATCGGTTCGAAGTAAAAGCATGAGCATTGGACGTGCCTGATTTAGGGTAGTAAGTGCTTCTTTTTATCACCCTTTTAACTCACGCGAGTGCTTTTAACACCATTGTTTTGGAGCTTGAATAAAACCATCAGAAAGTGGAAAAAAAAGTTTGGGGAGTTTAGGCAAGTGAATAGAAAATTACAATCTTGACTGAAAACGACCATCTGTCAATGTAAATGGCTTAATTGTTAAAAAATAAAAAGAAATATTTTAACGCTTTGAAGCCATTAACAAGAAAATTGATTGATTGAAATATTTAAAAAAAGGCTTTAACTAAAAAAAATAACTAAAGAAAAACAAGTTATTATACTAGGTTTAGAACGGAATAAGTTATATTAAGTAAGCTTTTCTAGCATATTTCTATGTTTATACGTAGACCATCTCCATATATTTAATATTAATATATTTTAAGAAATTATATGATATGGTCTAACAGAATCTACCCATTGGTCGTTTGTTACGATCTAAAAGGTTTTTTGTTTTTAGTAAATGGTGCATAATAAAGGTTTTAACTTTAATCCCAGTTTGGTTAAGACAAAAACAAAAAGGCTTAATTGAAAATCAAATCCACAACTCCTTAGATAGATTTTGCTTATGTAACACTTAGACCTTGCATTGAAATTATTATTATTATGATATAAACATAATATAATAAATATTTGTTTCGAAAGCTTCTCCATTTAACCACAAGAATTTTGCTTACACCAAAGCTCAGAGAGAAGGAAATTCAAAACTTTGCGGAACAAATTACTTTGATCATTAAAAATACCTGTTACTAGAGAATTCAATCATTTGTTTATAAATGAATAAATACTTTATAGGATTATAAACGAAACAAGCGAACAGTAAAAACAATAAACTTAATAGAAAATTGTATTAGTTTACTAGCGACTCATGCTCGCTTCGCTCGCGTTCGTCTCTAGATACGTTTTCACGGTTACTATAACACGAATAAACTATATATATGTACAAACATAAGTATAGAAAATTAATTACCTACTTTAAAAATAAAATATATATATATATATATATATATATATATATATATATATATATATCCCTTACTTGAGGAATGATTCCCCATACAAACTTTCAGCGCCCTATTCACCACCTTAATGATTTCCGGGATAACCTATCCTATTCTTTCCTAAGGTCTCAAACTATCTCCATACCAAATATCATCTAAATCGGCTCAGCGGATTAAGCGTGAAAAGGAGACAGACAGACAGAGTTACTTTCGCATTTATAATATTAGTATGGATATTAGTATGGAAGTATGGATTATAATATTAGTATGGTTTATAATTACATTTTATTTTTCATGCGAAAGCCAGCGTGGTGGACTGTCGCCTGATTCTCCTTGTATTGAGATTCTAAGACACGAAATATATATGTCCCCGTAAAATTGTAAACATCGCTAGATTACTGCTGTCGATCCGACAGTTTACAATCTTGCGAGATACATTACAATCTAGCGGCACTTACAATTTTATGGTGGCATACACACAAATTAACAATAAAACCTTATAATATTATAAACATAAAACATAAATTCTGTAAAGGTTAGTAGTAAATGACTATCAGTAAACAGTAAAATATGCGCAGTAAATATCAAAGGACATTAGAGCGATCGACGCGTTTCGAAAGCAGTGAAGATGGCATTATGCAAATACAGACGACAGCTGCCAGATTGGACCGAGTTTGATTATTATTATGTAATAGAAAATACTATTAGAATTACTTTATACTACTCTTGAATCGTTATATTTTCGTTTCTATGCAATAAATATACATAATTGTACATATTTCTATTTAATTTATTATATTGTATTTAATATTTATCTATATATAGATAAGGGAATTACGTCTATTGAGTCAGATAAAGTTCCATTAAGCGAGATTATAACAGTTACAGCGATGTTTTGTCATTTATAATCTTATTGAAAAGACAGTTTCATAATTTTATTATAAGCAGAACTTTAGTTTCAACGGTTAGTTACGTTTTAACGTTTAGTATAGATTTCTCAGAGATAAGACATTTTCCCGCAGTAAAGATTATCCTATATGCTGACCCGGATAACCAGCTATGTCAATAAGACAAGATATAAAAAAAGTTACGGTGTTTTAAATAAAACTATCTTTTCGGAATTTTTCGCGGATTTATTTTGAGTTTTCAAAAATGAAAAATCAACATAAATCCGCGAAAAAATCCAAAAAGATAGTTTTGTTTAAAATGTCAAATATTCGTGTAAATCTAAGAAAGCATTAAAGGTACGGTGTCCAATGTTCAAGCAACACTCAGTCAGAAAACTCTCAATATCAGTATCTGGTACACGCGCAGAGGTACAAAAAATTTAATAAAATGATTGAAACACAGTTATTTACACACATACTAATATGAAAAGTGAACGGCATATTTGCCATATTGAGGTTTATTGACAAAATAGGTTTTTCAGAATAATAGAAAATAGTTTTAAATTTTAACCTTTTATTTTGCAGCTTACGTTGAAAAATGAATCAGGTTTTAGGTGTTCTGTTTCTTTTTAACGTTTTATTTAACACAATTTCACTTAAATACTACAAAAATGTGCGAGAAATTAAGTACGAAGCATCGATTGACAAATACATTGATCATATGCTTACAGAACAGCTCTATAGATAAATAAAATAATATTGTATCTGTTAAAAGGAGTTTTATGCAATATCATAAAATCTAATTTTTCTTCATTTGGCCATAAAAAAAATTCATTTTTATATGGTTCGTGAACCGTTGGGCCATAAAATGGGTTGCTCCTTGCACGTCGATCCCATGCTGTCATAAAGTACCAACAAGAGAAATATTTTTTTTTCTACCAACTATGTATACATTTAATTTCATTTCTTGATTAAACACGAAGTGGTTAAGAGTCTATATTAGGTATTGTATAAACAAAATACGTTGATTTTATGTAATAAGTATATATATGGAATAGTCTGAATCAAGTATTTCATATTGATGTGTTTTTTTTTATGACATTCAGTGACAAACGAGCAGACAGACCACCTGATGGAAAGCAGCACCTGTCGCCCGTAACACCTACGGTTCATTCACTTAGGTTTTAAGTAACAAAAATGCAGAACCACTGGTGCGTTGTCACTGTGAGGACTAAGATGATATGCCTCTTGCCTGTAATTGCGCTGGCTACCTTATCCTTCATACCGGAACACAACAATGCGATCATTGTTGCTTGGCGGCAGAAATAGATAAGGGGGTGGTACCCATCCAGTCGGACTCCTCAGGCTTCCTATCACCGGTGACCTCTTATAATATTAGTATAGATGTTTTTTACCAAAACTTTCCTAGGTGTACGCGAATATTTGAAATCTTCTATACAACAATATACTATTAAACAACAACAATATATTCTATATAACAATAACAATAAATACCGTTCGTTAGTTACGCTAAAACTCAAAAACGGCTGGACCGATTTAAATAATTCTTTATTTGTTTGGCTGGGGATGTATCAGGTGTGGTTTAAGTATAAAAAAATAGGGAAAACAAAAAAAAAACAGATGGAAAATCGAAAAGTTCAGAACTGTTTATTTTGTACCTATGTATATTATATATTGTATAGTCTATCCATACTAACCGTTAAAACATACCTGGGGATGAAGCCGAGCGAGGCGAGGGCGAGTCGCTAGTTTTAAATAAAACTGTCGGATTAAATCACGGATTTATTTTGAACGTCGGGAATCAAAATAAATAAATAATTCATTTAATTAATATAAATTTCTAGTATGGCATAAAGATTATGGACCTAATGTATTATTATAGATGCTAGTGGGTTAACTACTTTGTTATTTTGAACCGACTTCCAAAAAGAAGGAGGTTTTATGTTCGTCTGTATGTATTTTTTTATTATTCCCATGGCATTAAGATTATATGGGCGGATATATATATTTTATGACCGATTTCAAAAACGAGGAGGTACTGAATTCGAGGGTATGACTTTTATTTTTGTTTTTGATACGCAGTCTTTGGTAATTGAAAGCTGATTTTTATGTTTTTTTATATAAAATGACATTAAATACTTCAATGGCGGTCAAATATGAATTTCAAGCTTCAAAGATCCGTGTACTTTTTATTTAAAAAACTAGCGACTCACGCTTGCTTCGCTCGCGTTCGCCCCTAGTTATGTTTTCACGGTTAGCTATGTTTATACATAAGTAGTAGCTTGCTACTCCTAACATATTCATTTAAATTATATAGCGATTTACCCTCGCTTTGCTCGTTTGCGTACGCCGTACGCGGATTTTGTTCACAATTTTATGGGTTTTAATATTTTTTGCGGAACCCTGATTCTTTTTCTAAAATAAAAGTAGCCTAAGTTACTCCTTATAACATCAGCTATCTGTCAGTGAAATTCCCGTCAAAATCGGTCCAGCGTTTCGGAGATGAGCCGTAAAACAGACAGACAGACAGACAAAAATTTGTAAAAAATGTTGTTTTGGTATAGGTATGTACAGTGTATACATCCATATGCATTTAGTAAAAAGCGGTTATTTTAATATTACAAACAGACACTCCAATTTTATTTATCTGTATAGATGTATAGATAAGCATTGAGTTGTAGTGTTGTAGTGGAATCTATACGAGTATATTATAAAGTGAAGCCGTAGAAACCTAGAAGCTAACAAAGATAATTGTATACAATGAGATTTGAAGTAACTGATCAGTGATAGTTTTTGTTTAAAGTATTTACTCAATACATTTTTGGCAATTTTTGGCAAGATACGTTTGTCTCAGTTTGTAGTGATCCTATTCGCTGTGCCAATGGTCGCGTGTTCAAATCCCGCTGGGGGGCATTCATTTGGGTGATTAGCACGATTATTTGTATTCCAGTTATGGGTTTTCTGTATGGGTGTTAATGTACATATATATATATATATATATATATATATATATATATATATATATATATATATATATATATATATATATAGTATATCAACTATCTATCCATAACACAAGCCTCGTAGCTTACTATGGAACTAGATGGTGCTGTCTGTTAATGTCCCAAGAACATATTAATTTTGTAATATATTAAAAATCTTCACATGTTTCTATATTGTTTTTATTTCTGAATTTTTAGCATTTTTTTTACGATAGTCATTCCAAAATATCAAATAAAAACATGGGTCATCGGAGATAAACTCGATGCTTGGTTTTCCTTATTGAGCCTTTGATCTTTCCGAACTGCACGTAAAATTATGGGAGGCCATAAATAATACATTTTGTTGCGTAAATCGGATTATTCTATGTTCTAACCCTCTTACGAACTGATGCATATTTATAAAGTTCTGCATTTTATTTTATGCTGTATCGATAATGGTTAGATTTCTTCGTCACGATAATTTGATGCTGGGTATTATGTATGTATGTATTCAGCCCTTTTTAACGTCTCACTGTTGGGCCTCCCTTGAATATGAGGGGTATCAGGCCATAGTTCACCACGCTGGCTAAGTGCGGGTTGGCGGACTTCACACGTCTTTCGAAAACTTGCTAGGTTTTCTCAGACATGCAGGTTTCCTCAGGATGTTTTCCTTCACCGTATGGCAAGTGGTAATTATGTTAGAAATGATTCGCACATGAAAATATCAGAGGTGCGAGACCTGGGATTTGAACCCGCTTTACTAGGTTTCCCAAGCGAGCGCGTTACCACTGCGCTACCACTGCCCAAGCTGAGCATTAGCCGTTTGCTTATTAATGCAATAAATAAACTTTTGTGATCCAGACAATTACGAGTTGGATATCCGTCTTTCTATGTCATCTCCCAATATCTCGATAGACAACGCACGCATTTAGCATGATTTTTTGAACTTGCGCTTGAATTTTTCATTTGTATAGATAAAAAATACATAATTTTGAAGTTATACTTCTTTTGGCGCGTTATGAAAGATTAATGATGAATGTGATTTCTTTACGATTCGACAAATTTAGACTACAGTATGAAGTCAGTCGTTATTGGCTACAGTGTGAAGTTAGTCGTTAAATCTCCCTTTACTATGTCTATATTCGAGATATATATTCTGGTATATACACAAGTCGTTTGTTTCTCGTGCCAACGCTCTATTACCTAAATGCCGCCATTTTTAATCCAATATGGCGGACGTCATAAAATGGCGATTTATCATTTCCATAGTTGACCCTTATAATATGGGCATTAAATGAAAGGGCTTGATGAGCAAAACACAATAAGCAAAGTGACATCGTTGTAGATAATCATTGATATCATCGAAAAGATTTGCTGAGAAGAATACGAAAATAAGGTCAAAAACATAGAAAAAAAAAACAATGTTTTAGTTAAGCCTTAAAAAAACAAAGAAGTATAACTTATTTTTTTTTTCGTGTTTGTTAGAATATAAATAGCGCTTTATTCCATTTTTCGTTTTATAACCACCAGCGCAGTGGTCTAAATACCTATCTCAAAGTTAGAAGTCCCTTTTGGGTAAAATATCTATATTTAGTAAATAAAGACAAAACAGTTCAGTACCTTTTACTCCTGTTTTTCAACCGATATTCTTCTTTTTAGGGTTCCGTACTTAAAGGGTGCCAAAAGAACCCTATAACTAAGCCTCCGCTGTCCGTTAATCCGTCAGTCCGTCTGTAAGAGGGCTGTATCTCATGAACCATTATAGATATAGGGTTGAAATTTTCACAGAGTATGTATTTTTATTGCCGCTATAACAACAAATAATTAAAATAAATAAAAATACATGAAATTTTTTTATCGTTCGTAATCGATAATCCAAGTTCATACTACATACAGTAGGTACATGTACGATGGCACGGAATCTTTTGTGTGCGAATTCGTCTCGCACTTGACCGATTTATTGTGTTATCAATAAAAAAATTGGAAACAGATAGTTTTTTTTAATAAAAAGACATATTTTTATAAATAGATTAAATCTATTTACATAATATGTTTCCCTCAAATTTTCAACAGATTATGTCTATTGGTCTTTCAACCTGGATGAACATTAGTTTATATCAGTACATATTTCTTACGGTGGGAATTACTCATAATAAATGTTTCGTGTATGTTTCTAGTGTCTACACGAAACATTTAGTTTTAGTACATTTTAGTACAACCAAATATGAATATTGGTTTCATAGCGTTATTTTTTTTTATTTTTTTTTATGAAATTCAGTGACAAACGAGCAGACAGGCCACCTGGTGGAAAGCAGCACCTGTCGCCCATAATACCTACAGTTCATGCACTTAGGTTTTAAGTAACAAAAATGCAGAACCACAGGTGCGTTGTCACTGTGAGGACTAAGATGATATGCCTCTTGCCTGTAATTGCGCTGGCTACCTTATCCTTCGTACCGGAGCACAACAATGCAATCATTGTTGCTTGGCGGCAGAAATAGATAAGGGGGTGGTACCCATCCAGTCGGACTCCTCAGGCTTGACAGAGTCCTACCACCGGTATATTTATGCTTATACTGTATGGCAGCTTCCAACGCGTTTAGTTTAAGTCAGACTTGAAAAGATATTCATATAGACCTCAAGTTAGACGTATTTTAAAATACGTATTTTAGTATTTGTTTTAGGATTTTAAAATTTTAAATGAACAATTCTCATATATTTATATATAGATTTGGTATTTCAGTATAGGTTTGCTTCTTAAATTTATCTATATAGGTCTTTTTTTTAAAGTGTGTGTGTACTTATGTTCGCACGTAAGTAGTTATACTTCTTTGGCGTAACAGAAGGCTTAGACAAGTGGCAAACGGTCCATATCGATTCTCTTTTGATAAACGCTGACGCCTTGGCAATATCGATAACAATTTGGTAGCCAAACGTAGAAGGACTTGTGGAACGCTCAGTCTATTCAATTGTTCGATAACAATCGAACTTAGTCAATGGTTTTGTTTATGAACATCATTTTAACATTGTGAAGTGCGCTACAATTTAAACGTACATCATGTCACTTTCAGCTAACTTCATCATGTCGCTTTTTGGCTGACGGTGTGCGCGCGCATCGTAAAAATATTACTCTCATAATTATTTCCAAACGTTTCAAAAAGTATAACTTCAAAAACACAATTTTTCCTAAAATACACGAGTTTAAAAAAAACGCCCAGATACTAAAATAATAGGTTTGTTATAAATCAATGAAAATTTGAATGTTTATTCATTAATAGAAAAAACTCGTTTATAAACCTGTTTAAGGGGATATAAATGTTGTTATTAGTAAACTCTGTGGGAAGCGAATATCGCTGTAAATGTTTTTACAACGGTAAATTCCAGTGGTAACGGCTGTGTTTGACGCCTATATATTTTATGTTTTATCGAGGCTTCTGATGCATAGAAATAATATTTTCGGTTTTTATTATACAACTAGTGACTCACACCCGCTCCGCTTGGATTCTTCCCTAGATACGTTTTAACGGTAAAAAGTTTCCCCCAGTAAAAAGTATCCTATATGTTGACCCGGATAACCAGCTATCATCATACCAAATTTCATCAAAATCTCAAGTGATTTTCTCGTGATGCGTTCCCAGTCAAACAGAGAGACAGACAGACAGATAGATAGACAGACAGACAAAAATTCTTAAAACTATAGAATCGGCCTCTGTATCAATAATAATGACTATTTCAAAAGGATTTAAAAAAAAAATTCAATGTACAAATTCGACTTAGAATTTTTTTATATGTATAGATGTCAAACATTCGCGTTAATATCAGAAAGTATTATGCGCCTATATGTTACTCCAAGCAGCCCATCTGTTTGCAAAAGCGTGAAACATACACACATACATACATATAAATTTCCGTACGTATAATAGTAGTATGATACAGCCTCTAATGCCTCACAATATATTACAATCATTCTAACACGACCACAGAGCATTACAATTTTATTATACACTTATGATCTCGAGAATCATATATAATAATTAAATGTATCGTGATGTTTGTTTGTAAACAAAATGAGGGTCACTGACGGGGTCACGTCCCGGGGCGCGCCTGACAGGGGTTTTACACGGCTGTATTTAATCCCATGACATTTTAATTCCACCGTTATTTTTCCCCATACAATTTTAACAATTTTACTTTCGTTAATCAGCGTTATGAATAGGCATACCTTCATTTTCATGTTTTTTCATAATTAACTCGAGATAAGTCACAGTCCTTTAGATTAAAGGAAACGTTTATTTTTAATTTCATTCATACTTTAAGAGATTTAATTCCTTTTCATATTTTACCCTAATGAATATTTTAATATGGATTAACTTAAATCAAGCTCTTTTTATCGTCCCTATATAACATATCTTTCGAAACTACTGAGGTTGTCTCAGAAATGCAAGTTTTCTTACGAAGTTTTTCTTTGCCGTTAGACAAGTGGTAATCACATTGGTGGTGATTCGCACATAAGATATTAAAAGTATATAAAAGCCAGACTTGGGTTTGAATTCACTTTCTTTGGTTTTTCAGACAAGCGCTACTACTGGGCTACTGAGCTTTCAATAATTAAAGCTTTTAGTTAACTAAAGAATTTATATAACATTCGGACGGTTTTCATTCATACAAATGTTTAGGTAGGTTCCCTTTTCACCCTATGTAATTAATTTTTAATAGTCTTGTATTTAACCGTTACCCCGAAATACTAAATAATAAGAAGTAACATAACTTATTAAATATTATATGTTACCATCTTATAATCTATATATAAAAAGGAGTAACTAATCGCTGTCTGTACAAGGAAGATATTTGAGAAAAAAAAATTTGGGGTTTTTATTAACACCATAGAAACAAAAACAATGGTTTTAAAATTTTTATCTGTTTGTCTGTGCGTTTGTACACGCTAATCTCAGAAACGGCTTAACCGATTTGGGTGCGATTTTTACTAATATATTGTGGTAAGCTTCGCTTAACATTTAATTTTTGTTTTATTTCAATCAGTTCATAATAACTTAAGAAGTCTTGATTATTATCCTAATCTCAATTGTAGTATGTCAAAGTGTAGATAAGGTTTTGCATTTTAAGTTTTTTCAGAAAAGACTGTAAAAACGCAAATTATGCACAAAAAAAAAAAACATTTTTTACAACTAATTATGAGAGCCATTTTCTATCTACCAATAGATGATAACTTATTGAACTAGCGCTTACGGCAAGTGAAGCTCAATCGCCCAGGTAAAAATATATTACAAATAATATCGGACTACTATTAAATAGAAAATTTTGTATGAGTGTGTGTTTGCTTATTACTTCACACTGAAATAGCTGGGCAGATTTGAATAAAATTCAGTTCATCAATAGACTATGGAGCCTGGAGTAAAGCTATTAGTAGTATAAGCTATTGGTAAGCTGCGAGTTGTTATATCTATCTATACACAAATTCTGAGTCGAATCTGTACATTAAATATGTTTTGGAAAATCTTATTGAAATAGTCATTATTATTGATACAGAGGCCGAATCTATAGTTTTTAGAATTTTTGTTTGTCTGTCTGTCTGTCTGGGAACGCATCACGAGAAAACCACAAGACAGATTTTAATGAAATTTGGTATGATGATAGCTAGTTATCCGGGTCAACATATAGAATACTTTTTACTGCGGGAAAATATCTCATCTCCGAGAAATCTATACTAACAGTTAAAACGTATCTAGGGAAGAACCCAAGCGGTGCGAGGATGAGTCGTTAGTAATTCGTATAAAATCATAAATTTAACATAAAAAAGCGATTTGTTAAAATAAAATAACCGTTCATGTCAGTGAATGTTTTCGCTGTGACACATTTGACAGCCCCATCCGATCCGCTGCCGTGTTCACTTACGCTTGGCCACGTCCATTGTAAAACAAGTCAAAATATTTGTCGTACTCAGCATTTGCGACCGCAGCGACATTTTATTTTTTTAGCGCTTTGTAATTGAAAGTATCTTAAGCATTTTTTGTCGACCTTTAAGTATTTGTTTTGTATTCAGCCCTTTGTACCGTCCCACTGCTGGGCGTTGGCTTTCCTGCAATACGAGGGGGATCAGGCCATAGTCTTTAAGTATTTACAGATTTAAATTTAAACAATAAAAAACATAGTTAAAACAAAAGATTAAAGTAAACGAGAAACGCTAATGCGTTTCTTTTTTTTTTTTTGTTGTTTTTCTCCTCACTGAATAATTCTATACTCCACCACATTGGCCAAGTACAGGTTGGCGGACTTTAACTTTTGTATAGGTTCTCTCAGATGTGCAGGTTTCCTGATGATGTTTTCCTTCACAGTATTAAGTCCGTGATGATCATGTACAAAATGATTCGCATATAATACTTTCAGAGGTACGAGACTTGGGTATTACTAAAAAAGTGCATCATCAAACTCATCTGTTATATAATGATAATATATAATAAATGATTAATATATAGTGATGTCTATATACACGATGGCATAATCGTTATTCAATACAACGTTCTACTTCGTTAGTTTACCAACAATAGTTGGTAAACTAAGAACTGTCTTGGACTTAACCGATCCTCTCTTCCTATTGATGTTTATGTTTATAAATACGTTGATAATTGAATTGTTACTTTGGACGCAACTTCGTGTAAAGGAATCATAGAATGCACTAAAAAGCACACTTCAAATTAACTTCATATAATCAACTAGCAAAACCCGCGTCTTCGCTCGCGCTAAAACTACAACAAAAAACTTAAAAAAGGTAGGTTTCATACAAATTTTCATTCCTTATTTTATCTCCTTATTTGATAAATTTTAAAAAACGCTAAAACACGTATTCATTTCATTGTATTGAAGAGCATTAATACCAAGTTTCAAGAAATTCTGATCATACATATTTTTTGGGTTGTGTTATAACGTGTATTCCCGTGGGAAGATTATCTCATGATAATCTCCCACGGTAAAAAGTATTCTATATGTTGACCCGTATATCCAGCTATCATCATACCAAATTTCATCAAAATCCCTCCAGTGGTTTTTCTGTGATGCGGTAACAGACAGACAAAAATTCTTAAAACTATAAATTCGATCTCTGTATCGATAATAAAGTCTATTTCAATAAGATTTTCCAAAAAATATTTAAGGTACAGATTCGACTCAGTTAGAATTTTATTATATGTATAGATTAATAGGTATGATATGTTACCACATTATGAAGTTATGAGGTTTGATTCTGCATAAGACAAATCTATATATATATATATATATATATATATATATATATATATATATATATATATATATATATATATATATATATATATATATATATATATATATATATATATATATATATATATATATATATAATAAAATTCTGAGCCGAATTCGTACATTAAGTATTTTTTTGGAAATTCCTATTAAAATAGTCATTATAATCAATACAGAGACCGAATCTATAGTTTTTAGAATTTTGTCTGTCTAGGAACGCTTTACGAGAGTACCACTTGACAGATTTTTAATGAAATTTGAGGTTTTCGGGTCAACATGTAGGATACTGTTTAATGCGGGAAAATATCTCATCTCTGAGAAATCTATACTAAACGTACCTAGGAACAAACCCGAGCGAAGCGAGGGTGAGTCACTAGTTAGCTATAAAAGAACGACATAGAGCATCTACTAAAATTACCGCTCTCAACGTAAACCTTTTGGTATGTAGCAGTTTCCTTCTATTAATCTACCATTAAAATATATTATTTACCTTCTTCATTCAACAATGAAAGCTACTAACTAAATTGACAAATTGTAAATAACTTTTGCCTCTTAACCACAGTTCAGCATATATTTCCCCTAACATGGTTCATAAATAAAGTAAAACTATGTGAAATGAGGAAATCACGACTGAGTTGAATTTTAAAGAGAATCCGGCGTAGTTATTCGAATAGTTTACTACGCTGGTAATGTTTTGTGCTTAAATTTATGTAGTTTAATGTAACTATGTATATTTTTATTTACATTTAATGCATTAAATGTAAAGATTATAAACTAGCGACTCACGCTCGCTTCGCTCGCGTTCGTCCCTAGGTACGTTTTCACGGTTAGTTTAGAATAAACTATATATATGTACATACATAGGTATAGAAAAGTAAGTACCTACTTTAAAAATTAAAAAAAATATATGTACATATATCCCTTACTTGACACATGATTCCCCATACAAAATTTCATCGCTCTTTTCACCCCCTTAAGGGATGATTTCCGGGATAAAAACTGTCCTATGTCCTTTCCAGGGTCTCAAACTATCTCTATACAAAATATCATCTAAATCGGTTCAGCGGATTAAGCATGAAAAGGAGACAGACAGAAAGACAGAGTTACTTTCACATTTATAATATTAAGTACAGATAATATTAGTATGGATTAAAATATGTATATAAAATATAGTATATTTTTTATTTTTTCGAATAACAATATGTTTAATCATGGTATCATTGGAGTGACTAATTTGGTTCGTTATCTTTTTACGTTCAAAACATTGAACTGTTTTCGATGAAAATGATCGAGATTGCATGTGGAGACTAACTTTAGTTCCCGCTCCACTTACCATGCAAGTAGAGTCGGGGGCAAAAACACTGTTTAATAAATAACCAAACACTCGAATTCAACTGCTGCCTATATAGAGCTTCAACACTTGATTTCCCATATTTCACTCATATCCCGAGGTGGTAAATTACATAAGCTATTGGTCTTTTATGGTATTGTGTATGCAAGTACTTGATTTTATCAAACCAATGCAAACCTTCATACTCTGCAAGTAAAATATAGATTTTTGATGATACAATTTAATTGTTTCGATCAATTCTTTGATTTAAAACATAAAAATTCACTTTGTTTTTTTTTGTGTTTGAGGATAAAAAAGCAATATACAACCGCTATTGCTAATAAAAACTTAATAATGTATAAAAATGATTTATTGAATTATAACTTCTTTACGCACCCTTGATTTGGGGAGTGTGATCGGGCGAGGCGAACGTTTGTTGCCATGGTAACCGTTATTATTGTCTGACAAATGATATCTTATATATTTAAACGAGCAATTCTTGTTTATTTATTTATTTATTTATACCAGCGATCTCGGAAACGGCTCTAACGATTTTGCTGAAATTTTGTATATGGGGGCTTTCGGGGGCGAAAAATTGATCTAGATTAGTCACATGTCTGGAAAAACGCGTGTTTTCGAGTTTTCATGCGTTTTTCTTATGCATTATTCTACGCAAAATTTAATAGCGACATCTATACAACTTTCTCAGTAACACTTAGTCACTTAATGTAAAATATACAACCTTTCAAGAACTCCGAGCGAAGCTCGGTCGCCCAGGTACTATAATATTATATTCTTTCATTAAATTATATTCTATTAATATGTATATGATTGTAATATACCTAATATGCGTTATTTAATAATTTTTTTAGTATCTCACGTATCCTATTTATTTAAAACATAAATTGAATTTCATAAAGAGTACCGATAACCTACAGAAGTATTAATTCTTGCGCGTATACACATTCATACACGCACTCTTTAATTTTGTATCTATTTATTAGGTCTATTTACAAACACACAATAATAAAAAGTAGAACTAAGAATTAGGAACTAAATGTAATGATTACCTACAAATAAACACACCATGCACAGAAATAAAGTGTTTTTTTTTAAATTAATCATTGTTCTTTTATGAGTAGGTACACAGTTATATTAATGTAACGATTATAATATTATACTAGCGACTTACCCTCGCTTTGCTCGGACACGTTTTAATTTTTTTTAACGAAACCCTAATTCTTTTTCTAAAGTAAAAGTAACCTTAGTTACTCCTTATAATATCAGCTATCTGCCAATTAAAGTCCCGTTAAAACTGGTCCAGCCGTTTCGGAAATTAGCCGGAGCAAACATACACACAGACAGACAGACAAAAATTGTAAAAATTATGTTTTTCTTACAAATACCATATATAATTCCATATGCATTTAGTATTAAGCTGTTGTTTTGACATTACAAACAGACACTTCAATTTTGTTTATCTCTATAGATAAGAATACCAATGTTGGTGCAAATGGTATTGCGGAATTTGGCTAAGGATTGGGCAAATATGTCGATATCTATACTATAAGAATTTAGAATTTAACATATCCATGGGACTGGGGAATTGGCACCTAGGATTGTTTGACGAAGTGGAGTACAAATTGAACAATACGCTTACGTGGAACAAATTTTTGGTGACAACCCCCCTGGTTCGTGTTTGTAAATAAACCCCCTAAAAATTAAAAAGGGGGGTCACCCCCTGTCACCAAACATGTTATTTTTTATGTTTTAAAAAATATACTTCGCCAGAAAAAAGAATGAGGGGTCCACCACATAGATCGGGATCTTAGACTAACAGGAAATATTATATTTTAAGCATTTACTTCAATCTCGTTGTACATAATATTATACTGGGTTGATGTTTTATAGGTGTAGGCTAAAGTTTAATTGTACTCAACTGACACACTTAAAAACAATTAATAAATATTTGATTGAATTGAACTGAATCAATAAACTAAGAGTTAAAAAAGAAAATGCCGAAATTAAAATAAAAGTATAATGCAAATAAACGTATTCAATACACATGATTTTTTATTTCAATTCCACACAAAGGTTGACTTGGCTGGAAAATAAAGTTAAAAAGCCTTAAAAATTTCATTTTTAATTCACTTTAGCCCTCCAGGCCGGTCCTCTCGCACCTTTTGTTTAGCTTTCATTATTCCGCTTATCTAGATTTAATCAAGTGCGATATTCTTTTGAGGTCAGTATTTTTTGTCTAATCCATAAAAAGGGTCGAAGTAATTATTTGCAGGTTATTTTTAGGTTTTTCTTAAAGACTTTACTTAGTTTATATAAAACATTGCTAAAAATCTACATATATATTAATATTATATTAAAAACTTTGTGTTGGTTCTAGTGCTCTTTTCTCTGGAAATAAACGATTGATCTTTGAAAGTAATTTTCGCATTTATACTCTTTAATTAGGCTACCGCACCTTATGAGGAACTGGTAACAAAATATTTAATTTGCTAACATAATATAAAATAAATAATGTTTCTCCTAATGGAATCCTTATCAGTTTCCCACATATCAGATTTTTTTATTAAAATACTATTTTCCACAACACAGTTGCCTCTGTCCTCTTGTCCTCTTAGAGTTCGAATAAAATACCTACAGTAGCTCATACATTTTTCTAAAGAACATAATATTATACAATATTAAATACATACTCTATTATACCAAAATGTTCCGACAGACTGATTTCTTTGAAAACTTCCTATGTTTACTTAAATTGACGCTAAGAAACGATTTCTAAGAAATTTAATCGTTGAGGGAGTGAAAGTAGGCAGCAAAGTTTATTAAACAGGTAAATAAAATTGAAGTATCTGTTTGTAATATTAAAATAACAGCTTTAAACTAAATACAAATAAATTATATACAGTACTTATAAGACAAATGCAATTTGAAAAAAAATCTGTGTCTGTCTGTTTGTTCTAGTTAATCTCCGAACAGCTGAACTGGTTTTGACGGGACTTTCACTGGCAGATAGCTGATGTTATAAGAAGTAACTTGGGCTACTTTTATTTTAGAAAAAGAATTAGGGTTCCGCTCAAAAAAGTTAAAACGTACGTAGACGCACCCGAGCGAAGCAAGGATAAGTCGCTAGTAGAAATTAATAGTCATCTAACATTAATGCACAATTAAACACGTATTTCATTTCTTAAATTTCATATTTTCCTTCACAAAAGTAGAAATCATGTATACGTGTAATTTTCTTCGGACCGCTTACGGACACGGTGACCAATCTTAATGACAATGAGACTAGTCATGTATGCAGGAGAGATACGGTTACGGTGCGATTTTAGGACCTATGCACACGACAATTTTTTAACGCAGCCCATATATAATCTTGCCGAATTTATGAAATACCGTGAACATATGCTCTTATAAGTTTATTAGCACAAAATACGTGCAGACGACGTGCGTTAAAAACCATCGTGTGAATAAGCCCTTAAAGCTTATGCACGCAAACAGATTTTCAGATTTTGTAGCAAATTGAAGCAGTCGTTTGAATAAAAATCACAAGTATTTATTTCAGTAGATAGGTGATCTAAAAGTATAGCTTGCCTTCGCTTTCCTACATGCTACCTTTAAAGTGAGTATCATATTCAGTATCGTATGGACTTAATTAAATTACAAACGTTGGTGAAGCCATAGGCAGTAAATTTTCAATTAAATCTATTAACACTATAGATACACTCCAATTGATTAATTATAAACAATTATTCTATTTCAATAAATGAAAATTCTACCAAAATGAATGCGTTTGAAACATTGCTTTGATATAGTAATTATGTTTGTAATATTGTGAAAGTAGATTATTTAAAATGCACCCAATTTACATATATGTACATATATATATTTAAAATATACACATAACTTACTTTTCTATATCTATGTATGTACATACATATATATAGTTTATTATATACTAACCGTGAAAACGTACCTAGTTATTTATAGTTAACGCTAGTTATTTATAGGTATCTTTAAGCTTCTAAGGAGCACGGCTCTTTAGATGACTTGCGTAGGATCTCAGGTAGAGGAAGAGGTCTTTAAAGAGATTCAAATTTGTTTAATGCGAACAAAAATTCTTTTAAGAGATTTTTAAAGGAACCATATAGTGATAAAAAGGCGGCTACTAGATAGTGAAACGTATTCAGCCCTTTTTTTAACGCTCCACTGCTGGGCACAGGGCTCCTTTCAATACGAGGGGGATCAGGCCATAGTCGTCTGGCTAAGTGTGGGTTGGGGAACTTCACATGTCTTTCGAAAACTTTCCAGGTTCTCTCAGACATGCAGGTTTTCTGACGATGTTTTTCTTCACCGTAAGACAAGTGATAATCATATTGAAAATTATTCGCACATGGCTATATCAGAGATCCGATACCCGCAATTTGAACACGCTTCCCTCGGATTCTAAATCGAGCACATCACCACTGGGCTAACACTGCCTCAAAAAAATTACATTAATCAATATATATTATAAAATAAAGTTCCCCGCGGTGTCTGTCTGAACGTGATAAACTCAAAAACTAACGAGCAGATTTTCATACCATTTCGCCAATAGATGGAGTGATTCATAAGGAAGGTTTAGGTGTTTTATATAAATTGGCTGAATTATTGTTGAAAATATTGAAAATATTATGCCAACTGGGAGCTTTAATGACATGCGCCGTGTAAACCAATAGAATAGTAATTATATGAAAAAAACAAATTACAGAATTATTTCTCTTAAAAAATCTATTAAACTGTAGCAACGCTATATACACGTATGTACTTAAGGATTCATCCAAGCGAAGCTGGGGTAAGTCACTAGTAATATTATAATTTAAGAGTTAGTTTAAAGACAGCTTGAATTACCTTTAGTTAGTATTAAATGAGTATGAATGATAAACTTAAGACATGATGTGGACATAACTCGATAGTGAAGTAAGTAATTAAATTAATTTAGTTAAGGATATTACTAGAGCTGGTGCATAGACTGCACCCTCTCATAATGTATATGCCACTGATCTATTCATATGTTAACCAAATTGTTCATATATTATTTATATGGTAATCGTTAATTCCAATGTTGTTATATTTTAGTTTTCTTGGGACAAATATTATTAGCAGTATGTGTGTGTGTATTCAGCCCTTTTAACGTCCCACTGCTGAGCACGGGCCTCCCTTCAATACGAGGGAGATCAGTCCATAGTCCACCACGCTGCTATTTATTATCATTTAAAAAAAAAAGCTTCTTGAGCTTTTACAATTTAAATAAATCTATTTAATCGCGCATCACTCGAGAATATGAGAGAAAATGACAATGACATTCGGATATATCTGGATTTTAAACATACTGCTATAAAATTACGTTTCGTTCAGTTTATCCAAGTCTGAAAAATAGGTATATCGATTTTGTTCTTAAAAGCTTTTTTTCTTAACAAAGAAAAACAGTTGTGAGCTATGTATACACATAGCTTAAGCACGCACACACATTTAGGAAATTAAAATTACTTATCAATAACTGTCCCAGTTACTAACTACTAAAGTAAAATTAGAAATTAAAATATTAACAGAAAGTTATGGACATGTTATGATAGAAAGTTAAGATTTCAGTATCAATTTGATTAGAAAATGATTTATAACTAGATTATCATTCGTCTAGGCTTATCATTCGTCTAGATTTATCATTCCTCTAGGCTTAACATTAGTTTAATGACTAGCCTATCTGGCATTAGATTAAGTCGTCAACGCTAAATGGGTTCGCCCTTTATCTAGGGTCAGGCCAAAAAAGATGTTATTTTTTTATCTATAAGTTTCCAATAGCAGACTCAAGCTACGAAATTATTAGTCTTACACCCTAATGCCTCAAAGATTACAAAGTAAATTCTTTATAATATCTTCCTTGCATGGGCAGTCTTAGACGGTCGGGTTCTGTCAGACATGATGCCGTAAAATCTTAGTGGGAGAAAGCACTGATAACATACGCGATTTTTCTACTGCATTAAACGGATATTGGTTGAAAAGATAAAACTAATAAATAATAATAAATATGTTGGGACATTAACACACAGCATCATCTAGTTCCATGGTAAGCTACGAGGCTTGTGTTATGGATGCCAGATAGCTGATACACTACACATATATAACTTTAAATACATACAATATAGGCAGTGGTAGCCCAGTGGTAACGCGCTCGCTTGGGAAACCGAGTAAAGCGGGTTCAAATCCCGGGTCTCGCATCTCTGATATTTTCATGTGCGAATCATTTTCTAACTTGATTACCACTTGCCTTACGGTGAAGGAAAACATCGTGAGGAAACCTACATGTCTGAGAGAACCTTGCAAGTTATCGAAAGACATGTGAAGTCCGCCAATCCGCACTTGACCAGCGTGGTGGACTATGGCCTGATCCCCCTCGTCTTGAAGGGAGGCCCGTGCCCAGCAGTGGGACGTTAAAAAGGGCTGAATACATACATACATATTACTAATGAAAACACCTATAACTTGCGTACAAATATTCATGTTCATCACACAAATGAATACTGCCAGCTGTACTCCAACCCGTGACCGCTAGCACAGCAAGGGTCACAAACTGAGTCAAACATGTCGGCAAATAATAATATAATAATACTATAATAGAAATTGCCGATAAACTAAAATATTTTTTTTAATATTCAGTAGTAGCAAATCCTATAATAAAGTTTATTATATTAATTATATTGTATTTCGTGATGAACTTAACAGTGTAAGCTGCGAGCTCTATTAAATTATAGTCTCGAGTCTCGACCTCGTATCAAAGTACATTAGCGCCGCTATTGTTACGTTTACATCTAACTAAATCAAGTTTCGTCACAAACTTAGACGTATACGAATATTAGATTTCAAATTAACAAACGACTGTATTTCAATAAGAATAAGATCAAAAATCCAATGACAATTTCACTAACACTTGCTATAATGGTAATGCAGTGTAGTATACTACAGCTGCTAACGTAATAACGTAAGTACAAAATAGATAGTTCGCCGCAATCGATACGTTCATAGTATTTTATGTGATCATTATGAAGTTACACAGTGATATTGTAGTCCAATGGAAAATATGAGACCATACTCGTCTATACTTTATCCTTTGCAAATTGGACTATAGAAATAGTATCTACATTCTCTGCTTTCTGTTATTCGATTTCTGCTGAATTTTGAACTGTATTTTGGTTAGCGATTCTCCATATATTTTTGATTATAATCATGTACTTTTTATTATTTTTTATATCATAATTTATGTATATTTGGATGTTTGTTACCGTAATAACGAAAACCGTTAAACAAATTTAAATGATACTTGGCACACAATAGATAAAGAGTTCCAGTCTACATATTATTACACTAGCGACTCACCCTCGCTTCGCTTCGGGTTCGTCCCTAGACAAAAATAAATTTATCCCAAGGGAACCATACATTTTTCCGGGATGATATATATAGCCTATAGCCTTCTTCAGTTAACGGGCTATCTAATGCAAAAAGAATTTTTCAAATCGGATTAGTAGTTTCTGAGATAAGCGCGTTCAACCAAACAAATAAACAAACAAACAAACTCTTCAGCTTTATATTTGTATTGTATGTATAGATTATTTAATCATTATTAGCCTGTACGTATTATTAGATGATTAAAATAAAATTAATTACAAACAAAAATTATTATCGTGTGTTGAAAAAGACACTTATCATATACAATAAAACAGGTATTTTTCGTTAACGTTAACGACGACTTGTATTCGTAGAGTACACTGGCGGTAGCTCACCTAACGAAATTAATGTGTGGCTGTAAGTTAAACACAAAATTAAATTAGTTGAGCTGTATAATGGAATATTTAAACGATAAAAATATTGCAGGGATTTTAACTGTTCCCTTTCTGGAAACTGAGTTATTAAATATATACTCACAATTACATAATTTTTAACCGACTTCCAAAAAAAGGAGGAGGTTCTCAATTCGACCGTATATATATATATATATATATATTTATGTTTGTTCGGGCATTTTTTCGTCGTTTATGAACCGATTTTGATAATTCTTCTTTTGTTGGAAAGGAGATATCCCAAGAGTGGTACCATGATAAGGAAACCAGGATCTGATGATGGGATCCCAGAGAAATCGAGGGCAACTTTCGAAAATTGTAGCGGCGACTAGTGCGTTTGTTAACATTTTCATTAAGTATTTTAAAGCACTACTATTTAATGAAGGTCTGGAGTCGATCTGATGATGGACCCGAAAGATAGTCGAGGGAACTCTTCAACGATTTACAGCAATTACCTGGTGTTTGGGCTTGATTAATTTGTATTGATGATACGTCTACACTAAAAATGGAAAAATAATAACTTTTTTTTTAAAAAAAAACCGACTTCCAGGCACTGAAAAGTAAAAAATAACTAAACGGGGGTTTTCATTTAGAATAGATACTTAATCAGATTTTTTCGAAGTCGGTGCCAGCCAATACAAATCAAAGCACACCGACTTCGAGAAAATCTGATTAAGTATCTATTCTAAATGAAAACCCCCGTTTAGTTATTTTTTACTTTTCAGTGCCTGGAAGTCGGTTTTTTTTTTTTTTTTTAAAAGTTATGTTATGTATTTTAATGTTACGTATGGAAAATATCTCAGGCATGAGATATTTTCCTGCAGTAAAAAGTATCATATATATTGACCCGGATAACCAGCTATCATCATATTAAATTTCAAAAAAATCTGTTCAGTAGTTTTCTCGTGATGTGTTCCCAGATAGACAGACAAACAAAAATTTTGAAAACTATAGCGGCTTCTGTATCGATAATAATGACTATTTCAATCAAATTTTCCAAAAAATATTTAATGTACAGATTCTACTCAGAATTTTATTATATGTAAAGAACATGTGATTATTTTGGCATAGAGGTAGTAAATATTATTTACGTAACTATAGTATTTTAATAAAATAAATATATATTTAGCAAATTGTACATTAAATTCTATTTTGAATTTAAATTCTATCCTCACTGGCTAATTTTGCCAGCTCTCATATATCTCTCAACCCGAGCCATTGTGGCAGTTTAAAATAAAGTTTTGTTCAGAGAGCATCAAACAGACACCCTTCATCATTTTTATAGCTCGAACGCATTCATTTTGTTACCATTTTTAAAAAATATTTCTACCACTTGAAAGTTTTATTAATTACTACGCTGGCTTGGATACGGTAAGTCGAAGAGGCCATACATTACTACATCATATATTAGTATTGATTTAATTAATAATTAAAAGACATAACACCTCGTCTTATCGCCTCAACTGGTGACAAGAGAGCTAAAGCATTTTTCGCCCAAAGAATCGGCATTGCCATTCGACGGGGAAATGCAGCCAGCATACTTGCCACTATTCTACGCGGACATGACTTGTACAGTAATAACTAAGTGTACATTTGATTTGTATATATAATTAAGTATATCTATAATTTTATTTTTTGTAAATATTATATAAATTAATAATCATTTCTTATTAAATTAGATGTAGAAATTACTAAGCTACCTAAAAATGCACTTGGAAAACCCTTCGTCCTCCTTGGGCGAAAGGTATATCGAGCGGTTTGCTCTGGTACTAATAAATGAATGAACCGCGAGAACAATCTCATGGTTATCGTAGCTGGGGAGGTAGAAAATGTTGTTGAAAATACCTTTAATGCCAAGGTCAGGTGAGATGATAGGTTGTAAGGTCAGCCAGTTTTATCACTCGGGTGGAATCGTCGGAACGTCTTGGTTGAGTACGTAAGTGATCCTGCGGTAGTCCATTAAGATGCCGAGACGTTTTAGCGGGTAGTACTGGCTTTTTCAGTCGGTAAGTAAGTATTCAACCACCTGTTATATAGGTAGTATGGGTGAATGCTTTCTACAGCGTTAAACAAATTGGTATTATTTACAATTTATAATGTAGAATTGTGGGGAAAATAGAATATCTCAACTCAGTGAAATATGAATTTACTGTATCTAAAAGTTAGACATAAATTACAAGTTTAATATACGATCAACTTTTAGGTATAAAAAAGTAAGTAAGTATTTAAAAAAAACTTGAATGATCCCCTATTTTACCTCTATTGATCACAAACGCCGAAATATCCTTTCTTTCCCAAACTATAGATATAATGAATTTTTTGTCCTTAACGAAAAATCTGCGGTTTAGGTGTTAAAACGTAACGGACAGATAAACCGAAAGGGTAATTTTTGCATTTATAATGTTAGTATGGATAATATTATAAGCTGGCGACTTACCCTCGCTCTACTCGGATTTGTCCTTAGCTACCTTTTAAAGTTCAATATAGTTTTCTCAGAGTAAAAATTAACCTATATGTTGACCCGGATAACCAGCTATCGCCATACCAAATTCTATCAAAATCCCTGCAGTGGTTTATCCATGATGCGGTAACAGACAGACCGACAAACAAAAATTCTAAAAACTAAAGATTCGGCCTCTGTATCGATAATAATAACTATTTCAATAATATTTTCCAAAAAATATTTAATGTACAGATTAGACTCCACTAAAAATGAGTACTTAATTACTCTAAGTATACTTTAGGCGTATTTTTTTTTTGAAATTAGTCGTAATCGCTCTATTGGTAACCATACTCGTAGCAGCCTTCCAACCGCGTCCTCTCAATTAGTCTTCTAGCGATAACTTTGGCCTACTTAATATTAGAATCCTTGAAATATAATCTTACATATAATTATTTTATAAGCTTTAATATTATTATTATTTTTATGGCTTTTTCTATTTAGAATGGGATTTTCACATGATTAACTGGAATAAATACTGCCTTTCATCTCCTTGTTCTATATCTTTTATTACGAGACTATTTCAGAAGTAGGTCAGGTAGGCCAAGTAAAATTTCGGTGTAACAGCACACACTTTTTATTACTTTTATACAGAGTCAGAGTAATGAATCAAACGACATTACAATCAAGAATGACGCCATTGCTAAAGTTATTTTACAAAACACAACGCTGTTCCCGCCCTTTTTCCACTCAAGATGACAACGTCAGAAAAGTTAAATAAGTATTTATATCATAATGCCAACATAAAGAATCAAATAATTAATTTACAATAATATGTATAAATCCTATTTTTATATAATTAATAACTTATATTATTATTAGTATAACACTTTGTTTTGTTATTTGACTTTCAAAAGACTTTTAATCAAGGAATTAGGGAACGTCGCAAGAAATCCGTATAATCAAAATAAACATTTTACCAATGTGGGGGTGAAAACGACGTCATCCACAAGGACAATAATTCCAATCAAAAATATATTCATTAAGCTTATCACAGCTCATCATAAATATTAATAATGTATATGTTGGGACATTAACACACAGCACCATCTAGTTCCATGGTAAGCTACGAGGCTTGTGTTATTCATACCAGTTAGTTGATGCACCATACATATATAACTTTAAATACAAACATATTATAAATATAAACACCCATGACTGGAGTACAAACATTCGTGCTCATCATACATACGAATACCCCCAGCGGGACTCGAACCTGCGACCGCTGGCACAAAAGTAGAGTCACTACAAACCTGAGCCAAACGCGTCGTATAAAAAAGTTGCTTTGACTTCTGAGTATATTAAAATTAAATAGTAAATAAGCCTATACTTAAATATAATATAGGATTAACAATTATGATAAGTACGTGTTTTCCTCACTATCTATCACACCATTGACAACAGGTTCAATCTATCAGTTTTATTCCGGTTTGAAAAAGATAATTTAGGGAATAATTAATTAATATTATGTTCCTCTCCTCGACTTAAGCCACGGAGGCCGACCTCAATGAGAATAATCATGTGCACAGAAGATATTATAGTGGAAAAGTATACACGTAAGCCCAAGAGCACTCTTCATCACTGTCACTTTCATACTCCTTTAATAAAAACCACCAGTTTACACTTCAAACGTATGACAATTATTGATTTACATATAAGAATTACAGCACACTGCATATATCACTGCTTTATACTAAAATTACACAACACTGTTTCAGCATAAGTACACAGTAACTCTTCCTGAACAAGAATGAATCCCAATCATTGAAAGCACTCCTTATATAATAATTTTAATTTCAATCAACCCACCTTTTTAATAATTTTAATGTAACTTCAACTACTTCCGGCGTAATCTTTAAATCATAATAATCAATTAATGTATTTAATTTATAAAAGCATACTTAAAATATAAAACATAATTTCATTGAAACTTTAGTTAAGTACAATAAATATTACCTATATTTAAATATGTGTAACAATATTAGCACTAAAATGAATGAATCATAACACTCCTGTGAAAAGACAGTTCGTCATGACTGATGAGAGATCTCGCGCAGATCTGACTGTTTTACGTGCTTTCTAAACCATGAGGGTTTTCACCCAAATTCTAAACTTCCGCTTGTTCCTCCCATTTCTTGATTAGGCACCTGATCTATACTAATATTATAAAGCTGAAGAGTTTGTTTGTTTGTTTGTTTGGTTGAACGCGCTAATCTCAGGAACTACTGATCCGATTTGAAAAATTCTTTTTGCATTTGATAGCCCATTAACTGAGGAAGGCTATAGACTATATATCATCCCGGAAAAGTGTACGAGTCCCGTGGGATAGATTTGTTTTTGTCTAGGGACGAACCCGAAGCGAAGCGAGGGTGAGTCGCTAGTTATATTATATGCTTGATCTAATCAGGTATTCGAATCCGGGATCTCCAGATCTGCAGCCATACATGCCAGCTATTAAACCACTGATTTATGAAGGAAATAAGTTGAATCTAAGCTGACTTAACCATTAGTGACCACAACCATATAATATATGAAAATTCTATAATTTCAGTACTACGCTTTGTCCATCCGTTATTCCGTTATATGTGGAGTAAAACTTTCAAACTTGTTACCAGAACGTATTAGCTTTAGTATTCTGAAACGCGATTCATTAAGCGTAGATGGGGGTAAGCCATTTAATACTAACTAATAACACTTTACAATATTCTCGTATTCTTTTATACATTTGGCAGAGGACACAAGTTCGAGTTTCACTTACAGCAAATATTTACATTTTTCATGATACCATCAAGTGCCTCCTACTCACAGTGAGCTATTTGTTTACGGAAAACAAGCGTTTTGATTTTGCTGTATCATGTCATTAAATATTGACTGATTTTTCTCCAAATTACATATTTTTTTGACTATATCTAACTATTGGTAGAGTTTGACTTTTTCTAATTTGTAAAATTAGAGTTTAATAAAAATAGAAATATTCCAACTTTAAATCTAAAGAATTGAATTCAAAATAATACAAAATAATATAATCTTTAAAATATTTAATTTGTATGAGTTATTCGTACAGATGTAATATCTCTATGACTTAATTAAAGGAAACCTGTGCACGCTATATATATATATATATATATATATATATATATATATATATATATATATATATATATATATATATATACATATACATATATATATATATATGTATATATATATATATATATATATATATATATGTTTATACACATTTAACGCGTTACTTTAACGGAGGCAACTATCTACACTCTACGTTATGGTACAATACAAATATTATCACGATATCACGGATGTTATGTTTAACAAGCTTGATGTTGTACCCGCTAATTGCTTCCTTTATATTAGACCCTGTTTTGAGATGCATTCTGCATTATATTCTACTAACATTATAAAGGCGCAAGGTTGTGAGGAAGGATAGATGGATGTTTGTTACTCTTTCACACAAAAACTACTAAACGGATTTTCATGAAACTTTACAGTAATATAGCTTATAAATCAGAGTAATATATAGGCTATAAATTTAAAAGATATAGTAATACTTAATTAAACTACGCATACGTCCGCTAGAAAATGCTAGTCCACTATATATAAATACTATGTTACCTAAGCGAATATGATATAAATATGGGAGAGATGGGATATAACATATTTTACAAATGTGAAATATTTTACATTTTCTAATAAGAACTATCTTAGATTTACGCGAATATTTAGATACTAGCTGTGCCCCGCGGTTTCACTCGCGTTAAATTTGTTTGATTTTAAACCAAATTTATCATTTAAAAAAAAGAAACCTTGTGTTCTGAAATAAAACTTTTCCAGCTGCTCACTGTTGCTTCGCTCGGATTTGCCTCTGAGAAAAATAAAAAAAAACTATCCCACGGGAATCGTATATTTTTTCGGGCTTTTTTAGCCTATGTGCTATTCTAGACTATAGTCTATCTGTGCCAAATTTCATCCAGATCCATTCAGCCGTGTGATTGAGTAACAAGCATCCATCCAAACATTCATACATATAAACTTTCACATTTATAATATTAGTAAGAAGTAAGATGATTTACATCCATTTGAAGGTAGGTATATGGACCTTTTTGTTTTAACGTAATTCATTAAATACATTTGTGCTCTTAGCTGAATGAGGTATTAAAGAAAATCTATCGGTCCCTCGAGGCACAAAAGTCTGGGACCAACTTCGTTTTGAATATTATATTTGTGTTAAATTAATTTCTAAGTCTACATACAACAAAATTAAACATCAAATTTTGATAATACAATTTTACTAATGGAGGCACTTCATGTGGAAATTGGAGACATGAAAGGCAATTCATCATTAATTAATAATGTTTTAATTTTTGATCTTTCAATTAAACCCGATATATGTATTTATATATAAACTAGCGGCTCAATCTCGCTTCACTCGGGATCGCCTCTAGGAAAACAAATACAAACCTATCCCACGGGAACTGTACATTTTCCGGGATAGAAAGTAGCCTATGTATTATCCCAGACTGTAATCTATCTATCGATGGCAGTGGTAGCCAGGTGGTAACGCGCTCGCTTGGGTAACCGAGTGAAGCGGGTTCAAATCCCGGGTCTCGCACCTCTGATATTTTCATGTGCGAATCATTTCTAACTTGATTACCACTTGCCTTACGGTGATGGAAAACATCGTGAGGAAACCTGCATTTCTGAGAGAACCTAGCAAGTTTTTGAAATACATTTAAAGTCCGCCAACCCGCACTTGGCCAGCGTGGCGGACTATGGCTTGATCCACCTCGTATTGAAGGGAAACCCGTGTCCAGTAATGGGACGTTAAAAAGGGCTGAATACATATAGGTACATAGATATGTAAATTCTATTCTTGTATGCTTATGTTCGAATTACACTTTGTCTACGTATAACCCGTACACGCTAGATTTAGAGGACGGATTTAACAAGGAGATTGAATTTTAAAGTCCGACTTATACCTGCGATGTATTAAATGAAAGTCTGAAATTTATATTTGGATTGTTGTTTTAATTTCCATTCACTTTAATAAAAATGCCGGCATCATACCTGAGAAAAACCTATATATATATATGTATATATAATATCTCTGTTATATCTCTGTTCTCTGTGATATCTCTGTTCATGTCTGTTTGTGTGTGTGCGTGAAACGCACGCGTAAAATAAAATATATATATATATATATATACAATAAAGCAGTAACTTAGCGAAGTCTGTACACGAAATATTTTTTTAATATCAATCACTGTAACGTATTATGTATACAATATAGATCCCAAAATCTAGTATGTCTGTTTGTGTGTGTGCGTTTCACGCAAAAAGTAATGAACGAAATTTAGTGAAGTGATAACTTACTACTCGGCAACATTTAAGATACCTTTTACTTCAGGAAAACCTTTCTTTGCCATGGGAAAACGCAATTACTGGTGTTATCGAGTCCTCCTTAAGTAATAATTAATAATTATGTATTATTTACGAGTAATAATTACTAATACTCCCTTTTTGAACTCATTGAAAAACATATTTTGCACTCGATGTCATTACAATTTACCGTAGTATTTTCATGAATACATTTTTGCTTTATAAAAAAGCGAAAATAAAGTTAGTTTAGAATTAGTAAATACGCTTCGAGTACATTGACATATGAAATGGCATATTGCGTAATTTTATGTGTATAGTTATTCCATTGTAGCCAGGGGACGGTAAATTGGTGAATAAAACGCCTCGTTAACTGTAAATATCGTTAAGTTTAGTGGTTTATAGTGCAGTTAACTAGTCAAGGAAATTATTATCGTACAACTAGCTGACCCGACAAACGTTCTGCCATATAAATTATCACAGAAATCTAGGGTTAGATACAAAACTACTAAAATGGCGATTAAAAATGGGGGGTGCGGATAGGAGAGTGAAAATATTTACGACCTATTCTCATACCTAACAAATATATAAAAAAAAATCGGTCGCGTCGTTTCGGAAGTGTGCGACCACAAACACCATGACACGAGATATTTACGTATATATTATTGAAATATACCCTTATATTATACTTATACTCGTAGATCTATAGATCTTTCTACTTTCAGACCTATATATATTCAGTATTTAAATAATTTGTTCTTTTTTATGTATGCTAATCAATCTTAAAGACCATTTATGTGATAAAAAACGTTTATATTTCACATGATCTACCTACTAGCTTTCATAGTCTTCGAATAAAATGGCTGTTACATAAGGATAGATGGAAAGAGGGATAGATTGACAGGCGGACATGTCGAAATCATTAGAGTTCCCTTTTAGTCATTCGGTTACGGAAACCTTGTTGTATGTTTTTTTATTTGTTCATTAATTAGGTATTTTGATTTTTTTATAAAACAAGCGTTTTAATGTGTAGTATATATTTCTCAACAATACATTTTCAAAACCATTTACACACACAAAAACATTTTCAACTTTGATACATTATATAATTATTACATTAATTAATAGCAGCAAAGAATTGTTTTGTGTTTTTACTCATTTTAATTGGTTTTCATTAGAGCTTTACCATCATTTTCCTTACAGTATATTTCTTCGTAGTAACAAAGTGAATGGCCATAACGTAGAAATGAAATGAAGATGTTAATAAATTGGTCGCTGTCATACCAATCTCAAACTGCACTAACAAACTTCACAAATACAAGAGCAATCAAACTATTTCTTTGTAAATAAAACTATCTTTTCGGATTATTTCGTGGATTTTTTTTTCTAAACAAGTTTTATTTGTTATTTTTATTTTACAAATATTGTAAGTTACTTTGGTACCATTTTTGAATTTTTTAAATCATTTTGTAAAATTGTGGGTAGGCACTGTCTGTGACAAGTATGTATGTATAGAACGCCTTTGAGATGTCTAAAACCTTAGTCACTCCCGTGACCATGATTTATGTAAAGCATTCGAAACGTCGGGAACCAAAAATCAAAATAAATCGGCGAAAAAATACTTTCTTAGATTTACGCGAATATTAGACATTTAAATAAAACTATCTTTTCAGATTTTTTCGCGGATTTATTTTGATTTTTGTTTCCCGACGTTTCGATTGCTTTACAGCAATTATGGTCAATTGTAAAATTGTAAAATTTACAATTGTAAATGTAATTTTTAATTAATTTTAATTTTCTAAAGTAGACATAGAATATAATAATGGTAACACTAAAAATATAGATTATTAAACAATAATATAATAATAAGTTTTCTAAAAAATTGAAATAATTATAATGATAATAGCTAAAATTATATAAATAATATTCCATATTTCAAGTTTAAAATTAAAATTATAAAATGTTTAAAATTAAAATTTACAAATATTGTAAGGTACATTGATGCTAATTTTCAAAATTTTGAATTCATTTTTGTTAATTGTGGGTAGGCTGTCTGTAACAACTATATAATGCTTTGTGACATCTAACATCTTAGTCTCTCCCGTGACCATGATTGCTGTAAAGCAATCGAAACGTCGGGAAACAAAAATCAAAATAAATCCGCGAAAAAATCCGAAAAGATAGTTTTATTTAAATCGGCGAAAAAATTCGAAAAGATTTACATATTTAAAATTTACATATTTAAAATGTCAAGTATTCGCGTAAATCTAAGAAAGTATTACATTTTTTTCACATAATTTTTGATTTTCTATTGAGTGTAAATGAGGTACAGCTTATTATTACAACAATACTTATAATCGATTTACAATTGACACATACATACATATTATAGCACATGTCAAAAAGATACCTGAATTAAGTACATTTTTTTAACGTCGGTTTAAACAGTATCTTATCATTCGTTTTTCCATTGTAAGTCCTATAAATATATACTCTAACATATTAGATATACAGTCAAAAATTCAATAAAAGATTAGGTATTTAAAAACCCTTAGTTTTTTGCTATTGATTAGTGTAATGTGTGTGGTAATTTGAGCAATGCTATATGAGTTAGGGTGAAAGTGATCGAGTCAAGGAAACTTCAGTGGGTCCCATTAATCACAAGGGGAATGATGGATGACTTTATTTTTATATGGCTTCTCTTTTATTCTTCTAATGACCATTTGCTAGACAGGGCTAGTTCAGTGGTACACGCTCTCGTGAAACCTAGTGAACGGGGTTCAAATTCCGGGTCTCACACCTCTAAAATTTTCATGTGCGAATCATATCCAACATGATTAACACTTGTCTTACGGTGAAGGAAAACATCGTGAGGAAACCTGCTTGTTTGAGAGAACCAGCATGTTCTCGAAAGACATGGGAAGTCCGCTAACCCGCACTTGGCCAGCGTATTGGACTATATGGCCTAAAGACCCTCGTATTGAAGAGAAGTCGATGCTCAGTAGTAGGACGTTAAAAAAAAGGTTAGAAAAATCAGTTAAAAATTACATAGAGTTTTCTAACATTAAGTGACATTTGTAATTGAGGGTTTCAAAAATTTATTTTATGTTATGGCTTATGATGCTGGTACTGCTCTATGAGGACCGCCTCACTACCTTTTTGATCTATTGCCTAGCATGTTCGGCTGCAGATTTTGTTATCTTAGGTTTGAGTCCCGGTTCGAGCTAAAATAGTTACTTGGTTTTTCTGTCATGAAGGTAGAAATCCGGAATTCGAAAATTGGCGGGACATTTACGGAAATGTCCCGCCAATTTTACTTCAAGATACGGTCTTGGAGAGCATGTAATGTACATGCGCACTAATATGCACCGCGTAGTTTGCTAGCTTTATTTAAGTTTGACTACCTTAACCAAACTTAGTTCAAAGTACATTATTTGGGAACCATTTATACTAATATTATAAAGCTGAAGAGTTTGTTTCTTTGTTTGGTTGTACGCGCTAATCTCAGGAACTACTAATTCGATTTGAAAAATTCTTTTTGCATTAGATAACCCGTTAACTGAGGAAGGCTATAGGCTATATATTATCTCGGTAAAATGTACGGTTCCCGCGGGATAGATTTGTTTTGTCTAGGGACAATCCCGAAGCGAAGTGAGAGTGAGTCGCTAGTTAGTGATTCAATTAATAAATGATAAAAGCGGAAATATTTTAAATGGACAAACCAAGTAAAATACAATCATACATACTCGGAAATAGCTTCAGAAAGTTGGTGATGAGTACCATTTATACACCCCGATGACAAGATACACGATTCCCGCATTTATTTATTCAGATCGAATTTGTTTTATTTCAGGCCGTAGTATTAAGTTCAATGAATTTATTTTGTTACGTTAAAAAGCTTCTCTATAATCTATATCTGAAGGATTTCTTGCTAAAAGCTTTATTTGAGATAAAATATTCCTATTTTTATAAAGTGCCCAGTTAAAACTTTATAGTCAATCAATTAGCGAGAGTTGAAACCTTAGACGTAGCTTTTAAAGTTTTGTTTTAGAACTTGGCTAGTATTACCAATCTAATGCTGGAAATTAATCGTAATCTATGCGTTTAATAAAATTGTAACTAAGCTGAATCTGGACATTAAATATTTTTTGGGTAATCTTATTGAAATAAACATTATTATCGATACAGAGGCTGAATCTATAGTTTTGTTTGTTTGTTTCCTCGCGGGATGATCCGCGAGGAAACGCTAGTTTTTGCAAGTTATGTATTCATCTATATTCTACATAGTTATTTGCATTTATTTTTATTTTTATTTATTTTTAATTTCATATAAGCACAATACATACAGAATTGAAATTCAAGGCACAATCACAAACTCATTCGAGTTTTACCGTGCACCAGCGTCGTCGAAATATACAAAAATAATGAGCAATCATCCACGCACACCATCCCAATAATATCATATGTTTATCACGAGTTTACAATTTTAACATGCCATCCTGACGAAATAATTATATTTATATAATATGACAAAAGAAAAAATCTGCGGGTAAAATGTATTTTTTTACTGTTATATTTGTTGACGGAGTTCGAGTACCCTCTTGCGGTCATTAGTTAGCTACACTTGTATTTTTTGCAATATGTATAGGGTGATTCACATTTGTATATTACTTTTATTTTATTTATTTATTTATTTATTTTTTTTATTAATATATATTACAATATAGTTATATTTATTAATGTATAGAAAAGTATTACAAGGTTATTATTAATCAACCATATTGTATATTTACTCGTTCATAATAGTACTGTTTTAATTTATGTTTTATATTTTGTCGTGTGATTGTGTTTTTCAATGGTAATGGCAATTGATTAATAAGTTTAGGTATAATATATCGTAAAGATCTTTTTCCGTACATGTTACAATATTCTGGTAGTATAAAATTTGGATTGATCATACTGCGGGTTGTTACGTTTTTTGTTGGATCTCTATACCTGATTTTTTTAAAGTTTTCATTAAAAAAGTTTTCTTTTAGTAGCGTTAATTCAGTTTTTTCATGTATTGGTATAATCTTAAAGAATGCAAATAACTTTTGATAGTTGTTAATAAATGTCTTTTTTAAATTTTCTGGAACTATTTCTTTTAAAATTCTTAACTGAAGAAAATATATTTGATCTAAGTGTGTTTTATAAGTTCTTCCGTAACTTGATAATCCATAAGATATTATTGATTCGGCCAACGAAGTATAAAGTAATAAAAGTGTTTTATATGGTATTTTAGATTTTATTAAATGAAATTTTGCCAATATCCCTCTTAGTTTGTCACAAACGTGATTTATGTGCATTTTCCAGTTTAATCTGCTATCGATAACAAGTCCTAGATAAGTATATTTGTTTACTAGCTCTATTGCATCACAGTCACAAGATATCCGCATATTACTGTAATTATTTTGATGTAAGCAATCATGCGTATGTACTATAAGTATCGGTTGAAAAGGGCTTCTGTTTTGACTAGTGCTGATGTACATCAGTTTAGTTTTACTTGCGTTAAGCACTAATCCGACGTCGTGCGACCACTTAGCGAGATTATCAAAGTCATCTTGTAGTTGAGCAAGGGTATCTTTTATATTTATTCCGGCAGCTATTAGACAGGTGTCATCTGCAAATTGATACATCTCACTTTTTTTAATTACGCTAGAAAGACTGTTAACATACGTGAGATAGTGTAGAGGACCCAGTACCGATCCCTGAGCCGTGCCTTCCGTAACCTTTACAGTATAACTGTCTGCCTCACCAACTTTGACAACGTATTTTCTATCATGTAGATAGTTTTCGCACCATGTAAGTAATTTACCTCTGATTCCACTATCATACAATGATTGTAGCAGTTTGTCGTGTTTAAGCGTATCAAACGCCTTACTGTAATCAATAAATACGATTAGAACGTGTTCTTTGTTGTCTAAATGTCTGTATATACTATCCGTAAATTCTGATAGCAGTTGTGTGGTGCTCTTATTAGGTTGGAATCCGTATTGATTTTGTGATAGTATATTGTTGCTCTCATAAAATTTGTATATTTGATGGCATATGTATTTTTCGGCAATTTTATCAATAGTAGGTAAAATAGTAATTGGTCTGTAGTTTAAGTAATCTTCTCGACTGCCTTTCTTATGAATTGGTCTAACAATCCCGGTTTTCAAAACAGTTGGATATGTGCCTGTTAGAACGCTTGCATTTATTAGATTCGCTAAAACAGATTTAATTTTGTCACATATTTTTTTAATATCAATGGCTCTTATTTTATCTACACCTGGTGACTTATTAGTACTTAATGACATAATAATTTTTTCTACGGATTTAGTGTTTGCCTTTTTGTAGCGCATGGTCACATTTGCTTCAGAGCTATAGGACGATTTATGAAGCAATAGTTTAGAGCACTTAGGGATTATTTGATTCACACTATTTTTAAATGTATTTGCAAAGTTATCTGCTATATCTTTGCAGGTGGTGTTATGTTTTTCAAAAGCATTACGAATAACATCATCGATGGAGGACTTTATTCTACCCGTGATTCGATTAAGAATCTGCCACAGACGACTATGATTGCTTTTATTGTTTATTATATCTGCTTTTATATTATTATTTTTAGTTTTTTGAATTATTTTATTAGCATAATTTCTTGCCTTATTGTACTTTTGCTTTAATATTTTATCGTTAGTATTTTTTGTCCACTGTAAGAAAAGGTCATCCCTGAAATTACAAGCATTCGTAATTTTTTTATTTAACCAATCATTATTTATACGTTTTAAACTAGATTTAACTTTTATTTTTTGTTCAGATTTTTTGTAGCACTCTGTAAAGCTTGTATGTATATAGTCGTGTATAGTTATTGGGCATGTCGTATTGTCTATTTTTTTCCAATCTATTGCATTTAAATATTCACAAACTTTTTGATTTTTTAAATAAGTTTTATATTTCGGAACAGCCTGTGTTCTTAAGCCTATGCATGCCAGCATTACAGCGCGGTGATCGGCCAGTGTCGTTCCGATGGCCGCTGTGTATAGGTCTTGTGTGTGGGATCTAGCGTATATGTGATCTATGCAGGATTTATTTAGTTTATTATTACAAATTTCGATCCTAGTGTGCTCTGTTATCCCGCACAGAAGACCCATACTATATAAAGTGTTGTTGTAAATATGCTTTATAGGGTTATCTATTTTTAAATTTATATTTATGTCTCCAATCAAGTATAACTCGTTATTTTTAGAATATTTTGCAATTGTGTCTCGAAGTTCGTCAACAAAAAGATTTTTACTTAAGCTAGGAGGGCGGTATACAGCAAGAAACATAGCAGAATAATTTGTTAGGGTTGTAATTGTACAAATAATACTTTCAAAATTTTTAGTTTTAATATTTTGAATGCTACATTTATGTTTATCCTTGACATATAATATTACACCACCGCCCCTACGTGATTTTCGTAATGCCGTAAACATTTGGTAACCATGAATATTGTATAAACAGCTAATTTTGTCTGAGATATTAGCCTCCGTAATTACAACGACATCAATACATTTGTTAGAAGACATTATGCACTGTTCAAGTGTTGAAAAGTTTTTAATCATAGATCTAATATTAAAATGAATACATAAAAGGTTTACTTGGTTGTTAGGTAATAAACTTAAAAAATCATTTACATTTATACATTCTCTAATTTCATTGATCTCATCCGAAAAACAAGCCATTATAATTATTTTAGAAATACATTAAGACAGATACCTACAATTTTTAGTTTCTCTTAAATCTTGCTATTTATTAATGCGTATACATCGCCCATGGTTCTCAATATGTATGTTTTTTCATTCTCATCTTTTCGTGCTCTCACAAATCCTTTTTTGAACCACACATATTTAAATTTTTGATTATTTTTTAACTCCTGTTTAGCGTTCCAAAAAATTTGCTTATTTAGTTTAGTCATAGCTTCTCTTATGTAAACGACATTATTGTTACTTCTATCCGTAGGGTAAATATCAGATACCGTAGTTTGCACATTTTTAGCTGCCATTAACCACTTTTCTTTGATAACTTCATCATTAAACTCAACCTTTATGTTTGTATTTTGATCTTTCCTACCTTGAAGTCTTCGTGCACTTTTAATTTCTTCTGTGGGCAGTTTGAGTTTTATAGCTACTTTTTTCACTATTTCATTCACTTCTTCATGTTTCTGGCAAGGCACATTCGCAATTTCAATAAATTTAGATAGTTTCTCTTGCTCCATTTCTTGTATTTGTTGTTCGAGTGCCCCCAGACGAGTTTCTAGGTTATTATTTTTGTTAGTTAGCTCGGTATTTTTCTTTTCTAGTACTTTTATGGTCTTCTTAAATGCATCAATATGCTCCACGACTTCATCCAATTTTGCACTGTGAAATTGTAGCGATTCATTTAGTTCACGCAATTCTTTTCTAATGGCTTTTTCAACCTCTTTAGTTATGTTATTGAGTAATTTATTTGCATTAATTTGTACATGAGCATCTTCTTCTTCGTCTTCCTCTTCTGGGATAATAATAGATGCGTTTTTTCTCGGTGATTCTAGCTGGCATTCTTGGCATGTCCAGTCAAGACTAGAGGATGCCTTTAGTGCGGTAATCTGTTTATTTGTAAGACCCGTACATTTATTGTTGAGATGAACAATCCGTTCACATTTACTGCACTCCAATCCCGGAGAAGATTTTGTAATAGTTTTTTTACACACATCACATTTCGACATTGTAAATAATTATGAAAATACAATATTACGTACAGCAGCGTGGATAAAAAGCGTATGCAACGTTTGACAGGTTGTCAACGACTGATGAAACCAAATAAACAAAATCTTAAACAAACATTTAAAATATCTATACATATAATAAAATTGTAACTAAGTCAAATCTGTACCTTAAATATTTTTTGGAAAATCTTATTGAAATAGACATTATTATCGATACAGAGGCCAAATCTATAGTTTTTAGAATTTTTGTCTGTCTGTCTGTCTGTCTGTCACCGCGTCACAGAAAAACTACTGGAGGGATTTTGATGAAATTTAGTATGGTCATAGCTGGTTATCCGGGTCATCATATAGGATAGTCTTTACCGCGGGAAAATATCTCATTTTTGAGACAAAATACAAAAACTGGTTAATACAAAACCACGATGATACTATAAACATTTTAGCTAGGTAGCTTACTAAATAGGGCAAAAACTATTAAAAAAAACTTATCTTGATAAAAAAAAGATTAATAGCGCTATTTTATTCCTTAAAATAACTCCAAAAATATTTGTGTTATTTAGACATTTGACAATAGATGTCGCTATGTGTTTTTAAAATCCATAGTTTTAATTCCAAAAATTGAATGTACAGATATTGAATATATACATACGTTTCTATGATTTTATTAGAATTACTACTAAATTACCCGCATCCCCGGCCGTGTTCAAAATTAATAACATATTAGGAATATTTTGTTGGCCGAAACAATTTTCAAATGAAAATATTTGTAAATATTTATTGTATAGTAAATAATGTTAATGTTTGTAAATCTTTTAATATAAAAACTGGGCAAATGCAAGTCCAACTCCAGCATTATAAGGTTCCGTTTAGCAAAATACTTTGTAGTTTTTCTTACTCCTCCGTATTTTGCTAAGTTAACACTAAAATAAATACGAATAATACTAACGTTTCCACAATATACTCATTTTATCGACCGTAAAAATAAGTTCGTTTCATATTATTTTTTACATTTTATAGAAAAAAAGTTTATGGTTGTTAAACTTACAAAGCGGGTAACTAAAATTAGTGCATATCTTAAAAATACGAAACGTATATTCTGCAAGATAATTTTCGATGAAAGTATTTTAGGAACTGTTATACCTCGGCTTTTTCAGCTTTTTTTGACCCCATTTCTTGAAAGGTGAAAGGCTTAAAGGAGGCAAAAATGTTTACGACTTTAATCATATTAGCCGAAATAATGAAAAGTATTTGCTTAGAATTATCTACTTATTTACCTTAATTATGTACTACTGGAACCCTCACTTTCCCTAACATCGTCTTTTGAAAATCGTTTCGGAATATATTACTAACTAGCGCTAACCCATCACTGTTTCGCGACAAATTAACATTAGGTAAGAAAAGTTATTATTATGTAATTTAAATAATCAGCTAAATATAAATTAATCAATAGCTGTCTATTAGTAAATAAATGATTGAAATAATTCAGTAGTTTGAGAGTTTATAGCACAAAACTAAACAAACATACAAAACAGAAGTATAGACAAACTATAAACGTTATTGCTAAAACAAAAAGTGCAATATTACTAAATCAAATATGAAATTAACGGAGGGACCTTTGTGTCATAGTCAATCACTGCCATTGAAATTATTATATTATGTAAGAGTATACTAATATGTAAAACCAAAAAAATTTGGTTTTCGTTCATCTGAACGCGAGCGGAGCCGCGGGCATTGCTAGTAGTATAATATGTCTGGCTGTTTGTTGCGATATGCTCCGTGAAAAAGTTTTATAATAATTCTTAAGCTTTACGGTAACAATAATGTGAACTTATATGTTTAGCTTTATAAAATAAATGTGTACAACCTAGTGACGTTCAAACCACCAGTCCAGTACTGAAACAGTGTGTCAGTGATTAATCTTGATACTGAGAGCAACTTTGTGTGTCGAGGCGAAAGGTTATATTTCTCCATCAAAATTTACTTTATAATAATAGGATTTATCAAGTCTGATAAACTTTGGTTTTGGTGGACAAGTTCTATACCTAATTGAATAAAACAAATGTTGTAAACTATTTTATAAGCGTGGCTCCACTCGCGTTGACACTTTGTACTAGTTCGCATAGATAATTTATGTATAACATACATGTTGTGTATCCGGTGGTTCTGGGTTCGAGTCCCGGGCCTTTGCTTATTAGTCTTAAGGATACGATTATTATTATTCTACTATTTTATGACCGTAGCTTTGATTGCGTGGTAAGTGAGAAAACCTGTAAGTCTGAGAGAATCTATCAAGTTTTTGAAGTTCACCAACCTGCACTTGGCCAGCGTGGTGGACTAAGGCCAGATCCCCTTCGTATTGAAGAAAAGCCGTGCCCAGCAGTGGGATATTTAAAAGGGCTTAATACAAAAATGAAAAATAAAATTGAATTTCCCATAATTAAGAAGAGAAAGCATTAGATACCACCGCCCGAATAAAAAAAAACGAGTCTTCATTGAAAAAAAAGTATGGGGATGAATTAAAAAATATATAACACTTATTTAAATAATTTTGTGGTAGATCGACAGACAATGTTTTACGTAATAAAATTTTATATGAAACATTAAATTTAATAGTGTAATTTGATGTACTATTTCCATATGACCGTTTAATATTATCGATTTATTTAGTGTCTATGTTAATTAATAGGTTATTAGCAAATTAAGCTCCCATTATTAACAGCAACACTTTACCACGATACCATAATATAATGCCTACATTGATGACTTGATAAAAAGCAATATGGAAATATTCACAACGAAATTTGGTATTTTTTATGATATAATAATTATCTGAAGAGGCGATTCACCATCTACCAAACGTTCAATCTGCGATTGTTGAGAAGTCCATCCGGTAATCTCATCTAATAGCCCACTTTTTAGCTCATCCAAACTCCATTCCATAATCTTATTTAGTTTTCCATATTTCCCATAATCCGTTCGCATTATCCGGAGGCCATTTCTGGATAATTCCCTCTGGATTATTCAGAGATGTTTCCCGGCTGATACGTCACATTAGACAAACTTGAATCTCTTAAGGGGCCTCCACGTGCTGGACCAGTGTCCCCACGCAAGGCTTCCAAAGGACCGGGCTCCTTTGAGCCTATGAAACCCGAAGAGGTACAAATAAAGTCTGAAGATATCCAAATAATAATAAATACTTCTACTCGCATTGCGCACAGATAAAAAACCTAATATAACTGGTTTTATTTATATAATAATAAAGAGTAGCCTTTTTTGAAAGAAATATAACATAATAAATTTCTTATACTCAATCAAAATATGTACACGAAGATAAAACAATAGGAATCGAATATATTTAAACGAGCAATTTTTAATACTTTCTTAGATTTACGCGAATATTAGACATTTAAATAACACTATCTTTTCGGGTTTTTTCGCGGATTTATTTTGATTTTTGGTTTCCGACGTTTCGAATGCCTTACAGCAATCATAGTCACGGGAGAGACTAAGGTGTTAATGTCTCAAAGGTATTATATAGTTGTTACAGACACCCTACCCACAAAATAATAAAATGAATTCAAAAACTTTAATAATGGCATCAAAGTATCTTACAATATTTGTTAATTTTAAATTTAAACTAAAAAAGTATTACGTACAGCTATGCCTTAATTTAGTTACGAAACATTATATTTAAACGCTGGGTTCACTATCACTTCACTTCGAACTCGTCTGATCGCGTGACAAGGGGCAACAGCCCCTTTGTATACTTAAAACCTTAAATAATCTAGTAATAGAAATATGAATATGGATTTTTAAGCAATGACTATTTTTTTTTCTTTCCGCATGAACTGTCCTTGTAATTTCGTATAAATTCACGACTGTGTTATATTCAAAGTAGACACATACAATCTATACATATAATAAAATTGTAACTATCCCGAATCTGCACATTAAATATTTTTTGGAAAATCTTATTGAAATAGACATTATTATTGATACAGAGGCCAAATAGTTTTCAGAATTTTTGTATGTCTTTCTGTCTATCTGTTTGTCTGTTACCGCATCACGGAAAAACCACTGGAGGGATTTTGATGAAATTTGGTATGATGATAGCGGGATATCCGGGTCAATATATAGGGTACTTTTTTCTGCAGGAAAATATCTCACCTCTGAGAAATCTATACTAAACGTTAAAACGTAACTAAGGACGAACCCGAGCGGAACGAGGGTGAATCGCTAGTTGAATATATTATTAAGATGTAAATATAAAATTGAAACTTATCCTCAAATGTCAAATTAGCTTAAAAAAATGTATTGTGTAGATTTCTTTTTATATTTTAAACTATTAAGATTTACAAGCACCCAGATATTATTATATATGAGATACCACCCAGATATTCATAATAATTTAAATAGACTCAGTAGACTTTTTTGTGTGCGTTAATCAAATCTGTAACTGCCAATGTAGACAGCGGGTTGATGATTACTAAGACAATACAGCCGCCCCTTTTCATAAAGTAGCCTTAGTTATAATACTACTTATATAGAAAAGGTAATATAATTTATGTAGTTTTCGTGTAATTCACGAATTTAACATTAAAAGTCATACACTAAGAGCAACGAATTTTTCGTTATTATTATATTCTTTATTGCACTTTAAAAGTAATACAGAAAAAAAACTTAGATGACAAAGGTGGACTTATCATTGAAAGAGATCTCTTCCAGTCAACCCCTGGATGTGGAAGATGTCAGCGGGCAATATAGTACAAGAAATGAATATACTAGAAATAAAAATAATAATCACATATACATATGTATATGACTTATAAAAAATATATAATACCATTCTTATATAATACTTAATATAAGGATTTTACTTATACATCTGTACATACTATATTTAATATATAACATACTGGCGACTCACCCTTTGATCCAATCGGGTTCGTCCACTACACGTTATATATATGTTTTACGGTTAGTATAGATTTCTCAGAAATGAGATATTTTCGCACAGTAAAAAGTATCCTATATATTGACCCAGATAACCAGCTATCATCATATCAAATTTCATCAAAACCTGTCGAGTGGTTTTCTCGTGATGCGTTCCCAGACAGACAGACAGACAGATAGACAAAAATTCTAAAAACTCTAGTTTCGGCCTCTGTATCGAAAGTAGGTATTATTTCAATAAGATTTTCCAAAAAATATTTAATATACAGATTCGACTCAGCTAGAATTTTATTATATATATATAGATAAAAATACGTTAGGTTGAATTCGATTTATAAAGTTGGTAGACCCGTTGCTGAGGCCTTCCTCATCCATACATATACCTTCATTACGGTATCTTATTCATAGGGAAGACGACGCTCGCTTTGATGAGATGTTTAAATTCAGGAATGACCAACTATTTAATAGAGCATTTGGGACTAAAACTAAGAATAACATTCGTAATCTTGTATTTCATATTTATTATATTGCAATAATATTAAAAAAAAGAGACTCCAGACCGAATTTCGGTCACGGCGATCAATCTCTTCGCAACTTGCAAGATGTGCAGGAAATACTATAGTACACAAATATTTGCGCAAACACATTTTCTACCTAGAAACAGTCTACGTCCTGTAAAAGATCAGGTCAGGACCGACTTTACGACCTCTGAGAGAGGGGGTTGTAACAACTACCTAACTCTGCGCTTCTGCTGAGCTGAAAGAATATAAACAATATCTATATTTAGCTAAATCTGGCAATCGAACCTCTTGAGTTTAGGTTGCCGAGCTTGATCCGTAGCTGAAAGTTTATTGATTATTGATTTATAACGAAATATAAAAGAAATCAGTACTAATAGTAGGATTTTGTGCTCAGTTAAAGCTACGAATTTTAAAATTACATGCAAACAAACATTTGATTTCATTTGTATGTATATATTTTAGATAAATATGATAATCTTTCTCTTTAAAACCAAAAATGAATATTTCTACTACATTTAGTGGTTTGATGTTAGCGGAAATTGGAGAATAAATTGGTACTCTCTTCGTCTCATGCGAGAGAAGCGATGCTAAGATTTTTTTAAGATTTTTTGTATAATTATTCTACTTTATATTATATTTTATATGCATATTTTAATTTGCTTTATCAAACGTTAACGTTGAATATTCATAGTTATATTTGATTGTCCATATATCACTCATCCGTCCTTCAGTCAAATTTCAAACATAAGACATTAAGCTCATGATATTGAACTAAATAAAAATGAGTAAGCTTTTTTCATATACAATACACGTGACACTGTACACTGAAAATGTACACGTGACAGTGAAATATATATTATTGTAGATACTTTTTTACGGAAGCAAAGATCTATTTATAGAAAGCCCATAACTAAGTTTATTATTTATCATACAATAATGTAAACACCATATTATATCTAGTATATATATCGAAATCCTTTATTAACGAGTTCTATATGTTTTTATTTATGTACATTCCATTACAAGCACAAGCTTCCTTTCACATTAAATGAAGGCCAATAACACTTAGTTTGAGATCATGTGTTGTTCAAAACAAAGGGGCGGTCCACTTGTACAGATCCGTAGTTTTTGTTTGAGCCCGGAACATTCGGCCGTTTTATCTAGAGAACGATCAAAAGGCTTACTTGGCCTAAATAAGCACGTCCTACTAGCGACTTACTCTCGCTTCGCTTGTCGTCCATAGGTGCTTTTTGTATTATAATATTATATACAGACGGCACCACCTTTTGGTATATATATTATTATCAACAGTAGCATATACATACGTTTTTCTATTCTTTAAATTCGTTCATCTATTAATTTTTGTGGGTAATTATCATAAAAAAAGTAATTTTTTTAATTGGTCCTCATTAATGAAGTATTTTGTTTTACCCTAGCTTATATAATACATTCATATTATTTCAATTTTTATTCACCCCAGAGGAATCAAACCCGTAATACTCGGCACACTTTGCCAGGAGACTTACTACAACCACAAACCACAACCACGAACATGAATCATCAACGTTCAAATTTATTTACGAGTATTTTCACAAAACCGCTAAATCACTTGAGGTCAGTACAACCGGCACTTAGTGTTATATTTAAGCGAAACATTGTCTTGAAGCCAAACGTAAAAGCTCAGTACAAATGCAGCCATTATTCACGAGTAATCTTTGCAGATGGTGCCATACGTCACTGTAAAATACAGAGATAAAATGTATTTGCTAGTTTAAGCATTAAATGCATTTAAAAATACTACACAAATTTCATGAAGCTTTATGAACTTATCGGCTACCCCACTGGGCGGTACACCATGTGTTTAATTATACTAAACACAAGTAAGTGGGTTCGATTATGGGTGTATATATATATATATATATATATATATATATATATATATATATATATATATATATATATATATATATATCTTGTAGTTTGAATGCTACTGTGTTTACTAGCTTGGGTCTAGGTGCATTTTTAATTCGGTTTTTCAAAAATATCATTTTCCATGAACCTTTTCACTAATTTTTATCTATTACGGAATAATCACATAAAGTAATTTTGAAGTTGACTAAAGTGTTTGGTTTTAAAGTCATTATTATCATCAATTTAAGTTTAGCCCAAAAATAGCTATAAGATTATGTTTGTAAGTTATTGTTAAAACAGTTATGCTGAGGAATGGCTATTTTGTCATCAGTAATATTGTCGAAAAAAAATAAAGGTCACAGTAAATATAAAGATATAAAGAAAAATATATTCTATGACGGATATATAAATATATTGAAGATGTAATAAATGGATTCAAACTACGAATTGCTAAATTTATAAAAAATATAATAAAATATCATATATACTAACTTTATAAGAATACCAGCGACTTCCTCGCTTCCCTCGGGTTCGTCCCTAGGTCGATTCCCCATACAAACTTCATCCCCACTTTCATCCCCTTAAGGGATGATTTTCGGAGTATCCTATGTCCTTCCCAGAGTCTCAAACTACCTTCTTACCAAACATTTAAATCAGTTCAGTAGATCCAGAGATTACCCCCTACAACCTCAAAAACTTTACCTCTTTGTAATATTAGTTTAGAATATAGTAAAATATAATTTATATTAAGTTTATAAAAATATCATGTCAGATATGGATGCTGACAAGCAATATAGTGTGCCACCCACCCACGATTTCGCCATTTTGGAGATTGGCAATCGATTTTTTTAAATCATTAGTATGAAAAATTATGTATAAGATAGATTATATCTTAATAGGTACAGAATACTTTCAAAGTAGAGTGCTTTTCAAATAAAAAGTTACTTAGTTTTAAGTATAGCCACGATGTCAACAAAAAACAAGCGCGACGGAGGCCTACTTTTTAAAAATTTTAAGATCCTTGTATACACATCGCGCCTGCTTTCGCAAACATAATCCCGTGGAGCAAGATTCCTCCTTTGTGCGAAAGATGAGAGCGCCCTTCATGAAAGAGCTTGGCTTCAGGCTTAAAACCCTTTATCTGTACCTTTATATTTTACTACTTTCTTATGACTTGAGCTACATGGATCAATAAATTAAAGAAAATTTTCATACTTAGCTTGCAGAGTGACACACGATATAAATAAATGGTCACGATATAAATAACATATGAAAGGCGAGCAGGGCCTTCACCAGAACTCATTTTATTATTAAAATGCAGGTAGATGGGCGTGGTAGAATAATTTACCAAATCCAAGTTATAATTGACGTAATTTAATCAGGATACCCAGAAATATTACGATGATTATGCGATTAGGAAACACTTCGAAATAAAATCAACCCTAAATAATCAAATAGCGGTGTGATGGCGGCAGTATCCAGCGATTCGTCACAAGCGTGGTGCGCGGACGCCGTCTCGTTCGAAAGTCGTCCAAGATAGCTGCCCGCCCTGCCATCGACAGTGACGCTTTGCTAGGTTGACAGCTTGTCAACCTGACATCTGACGGAAATGCCGTCACATATATCAAAAGTTATGTTTGTTTTGAAGACCTTATATATATTTTCGATGTTTGTATTAAATGAAACTGGAATCCAGATGATTTTTTTACAGCTTAGATAATATTGTGACTTCGTTTTATTCTATATCGAATAAAGCTATCGAAATAGTTAAACTGCTTAAAATTAATTATAGATTTTAACAGATGTAAAGTTAACATTTTGAAGAAGTGTGTTTCAACTTTGATCGGCTTAAACAAATGTTTACGCAATAACCAAATTTGCGACTTATAACACTACTAGCGGCTCACCCTCGCTCCGCAGAGTTCGTCCCTAGTTACGTTTTAAAATTTAATATAGATTTCTCAGAGATGAGATATTTTCACGCAACAAAAAGTATCCTATATGTTGACCTGGATAACCAGCTATCATCATACCAAATTTCATTAAAATCCCTTCAGTAGCTTTTCCGTGATGCGGTAACAGACAGACAAAAATTCTAAAAACTATAGATTTGGCCTCTGTATCTATTTCAATAATATTTTCCAAAAAATGTTTAATATACAAATTCGGCTTAATTACAATTTTATTATATGTATAGATAACATTGTTAGACGCTACCTTACTAAAAGAGTTATTTCAATAAACTTCTTTTGTAGCGGTAAGTGAATACTTTACAGGCTATAATTTTTATTATAATACCCGAATAACTTTTTCTATGACACCGCTTTAAGGATATAATTTTGAATTATTTTTCTTAGCAGCTATCTAGTACCTACCTTACGCATTATAAAAATTGTCTGTCTTTTCCAACTTTTAGATTCGTCGATTGAACTTAATCGTATATAATGTCCTACGCGGTCTAATTTAATTAATAATATATTTAAAACGATTTGGAAACATCAAAGCACTTTGAATGTATTTTGCATAAACAAAAATAACGTAATACAATAGCTACAAAATGAAATGTTTAACAATTTTTTATAAGTCACAAAATAAAAGATACTTTGCCTGAAGAATAGTGTTCATTCTTTCCGGTAAACAGTTGGGATTGCCAGCCATTTCTCAGCTTTATCGACGATGTGATTTGGCCTCCCTATGCGAGACTCCCACTTTTGTATACGAATTTCATTTTCCATATAACTTAGTGAATATATAAAGCAGCTAAAAACTTTGTTTTCTTTGTAAATATATAGAAAGGACTAACGACTCGCTCTCACTCCGTTGCGCTCGTTCCTAAGTTTTAGCGGTTAGTATAGATTTCTCAGAGATGAAATATGTTCCCGCAGTAAAAAGTTTTCTGTTGACCCGGATAACTATCTATTATCATGCCGAATTTCATCATAATCTGTAGAGTGGTTTTCTCGTGATGGGTTCCCAGACAGACAGACACACAGACAGACAGAAAGACAGACAGAGAGACAAACGAAAATTCTAAAAACTATAGATTTGGCCTTTGTATAATAATGACTATTTCGATAAGATGTTCCAAAAAAACACACACAGATTCAATTTAGAATTTTATTATATGTATAGTTTGAAATAATTATAACATGTTGATAGATATGGTTATAATAGTTGTATGGAGATTTTGTCAATGCTAAAATTCAACAAAATGTATAGCACTAATAAAATTTCACTTACACCTTCCGCCTATAATTAAAAAAAAAACTTTTCTTACTGCGATTAAATTTTTATAAGTCTACGCCATATTTTATCAAGATTGACTCAACGGTTGCTAAAATAAACAGATTATCTAAAACAATATTTTTTATTCACGATAAATCTTTAATTTTTAATAAACAATTTGTATATTAAAATTTTTTTACGTCTGTCATACGTACATAATACTTTATATACGTAAACAAACGATTGTGGCGACATGTATTACGAATAACATTTGTACCGAGAGGAAATCGAATCTACTAACCTAGACTAGCTCTTATCTAAATATATCATCTCAAATATGCTAAATTAAAATTATAAGCAGACCCCATTTGTTTTTAAAACCCTGCAATGGGATTATGGTGTCAATAAATTTTCCAAGTTCATATTAAACTTTAAAGAGAATACATTTTTTTCATTATAACATTCTGTCGTAATATTTTACGAGGAAATACTGTAATCAGAATTTTATTTTAAAGCTTACATCTAGCATTTTTGTTCTTATTTGAAGTAAGCGACTCGCCTTCATTCCGTTCAGGCACTAAACACACTGTGCGTTTTTTAATAATTTACTACAGAATAATATGCTACAGGAATCTCTTGAATTACTGGAGTAACAGCCTTTTTCATTTTACTGTCATAAAGTCATATCGATTCGTCATAAATCATATCGATTCGTTGTGCTGTTGCCTCAAAACACATGCATCCATTTAGAGTCAAACTTTTGCTTTGTAACATAGTATTTGTTTTAATTATTAATCATTTGACGATATGTTTGGCTCAGTTTGTAGTGACCCTAGTTGCTGTGCCAGCGATTGCAGGTTCGAGATCCGCTGGGGGAAATCATTTGTGTGATGAGCACGAACGTTTGTACTCTAGTCATGGTTATTATCTGTATCTATATACATACATATCTGTATCTATATACATACATATATAAAACTGTAGAGCTCGAAAGTCTGTACACAGAAAAAAAATGTTAAAAACCGAGTCAGGGGGATGTAAGAAGAAAAATAGAACAAATCCAGATTTTTTCAATTTTTTTGTTTCTCTGTCTATTTGTCTGTTTGTATTGGCCAATCTCCAAAACTGTTAGACCGATGGCTTATTTACTTAGTTACTAGCATGTACCTCTGCAGATCGAGTATTTAGTTATTAATTTAGTTAGTTCTGCAGATTTTAATTCGATTTTTAAGATTAGTAAAGTACGGATTCTCCACGTAGGTCTGTCATGCGGCCAAATCTTCCAACAATTGTTTTAGATTTCCATCAGACCGGACTATAATGACGCTTGTGTTTGCGCACATACTTGTATATTTCATTTTTGATTTTTCTTATTTTTTTAATTAATTATTTGATGTGTTCTGTGTCGAAGGTATGTTTTTAATATTTTGAAAGGAACCCTAATTCTTTTTATAAAATAAAAGTAGCCTAAGTTACTCCTTATAATATCAGCTATCTGACAGTGAAAGTTGCAAGGTCAAATTCAGTACAGCCGTTTCGGAGATTAGTCGGAACAGACAGGCAAAAAATTTAAAAATTATGTTTTTTTTATGAGTACTGTATATAATTTCATATGCATTTAGTAAAAAGCTGTTATTTTACATACATAAGCTAGCTAATGGAACAAAATATTGAGTATTTATGCAAGAATCATAGAGAGCAATGTTAACGCGTTCGATGCGATGCCATTATGACTAATCATTTCTTTTCTTTCATTAGAAGCTCAGTACCTGGGCGACCGAGCATCGCTCGGAGTTTTTGGTTAAAAGTACATTTTTTTTTTAAATTTGGCTTAAATACAAAAAAAAACTTGAATAAACACAAAAAAAGTAAAATCTTTGTATCCGACCGGGATTCGAACACACCTATTAGAGTCAATCTCGCGCCTTGGCCGCTTGACCACGATACACAACTGTGTGAAATTATTAACATATTTTGCGTGAAATTATGCTAAAGAAAATCGCATGAAAAATCGAAAATACGCATTTTCCCAGACATAAGACTTATTTAGATCGATTTTTCGCCCCCGAGAGCCCCACATACCCAGCGAAACCGTTAAAGCCGTTTCCAATATCGCCGGTATAAATAAAGATATAAATATACAAGAATTGCTTGTTTATATATATATATATATTAGATATGCCTTTTTACATTACTAATCCAAATATACGATTCTCTTATATAAAATACTATAATAATTAAATAAAAATATCTTTATCACGTTCAACTATTACTGACATATAATACATACATATATTTCTCTGGACCTATTGTTCCGATTTAAAAAGTTCGTTCGTTTTCAGCCTATTTTTTAAAGAAAATTGTCTTAAATCACCTTACGAGCTACGAGAAAACGCTAGTACCTATACAAATCTTGATTTAACCAAAAGAATTTAAATTTTGCGAACTAGTATCTACTAAAGCCTATCTTTACAATATATGTAGATAATAATGCGTAAACTTTCTAATAACATTTTATATTTAAGAGACGTTTTCCATTTATGCAAATCCCCTGTTACATCGCAGCTCGTGTTCTAGAAATTTTGAGTAAATAAGAGGAATGTAGAGCTAATTTAACGTTCCTTTGGGAAGGGTCCCAGATAAACTGTGTAAAAAACGTCAAAATTAACTAAAATCTTATATTTTCTTTGATTTACGCAAATATTTGATATTTTAAATGAAACTTTCTTTTCAGATTTTTAACGTCGCGACGTTTCGAATGCTTTACAGCAATCATGGTCACGGGATAGACTAAGGTTTTAGACGTCTCAAAGGCATTATATAGTTTTTACAGACAGCCTACGCATAAAGTGACAAAATGAATGAAAAAATACATTATTAAGTAATAAAATCTGATAAGATTGTTTAATTTAAAATAATTCAATACTATTTAGGTACATTTAACATTTATAAATATAATTATGTATGTGCAAAGATGTTTTTATTTCCTTGACTCTAAAATTCAACAAGGAATGTTCAAATGTATTCAAATGTTCCCATTCCCGCTTCTTAATAACGCTGACAGCGTTTATAGTTTTACTTTTTTCTCTGTTTGCAATAAAACTTTAATCATAATTTGTATAAAACAATGAAGTAATAGAATGTATAATAAATTAATATGACAACTTCTAACAACAGTCTGGTCTCATTTAGGTAAGATATAAATGAAAACAAACAAACAAACACACACGCACGCACATCAGCACGCGCATGCACGCACGCACGTATGCACTCACACACGCAACCCTTACAAAATGAAAAAATACATATATATATATAATAGATGAAAAATTACAATTGGCGTGGTATGGAAATATAATATGTTGTGAGAAGGAATGAAAATCATGTAAGGTGAAAGAGTATTGGGTACGAGTGCGGATGGACTCCGGTGTGAAAGAGGATATTATTTGTGTGAAGGGTGTGTGTTGAGATGACGAACAAACAAAATGTATGAAGAAAAAAAGGATATTGTGCTGAACACACACTACCCAGTGTGTAGGTTAAAAAAACATATATTAATAAGAAGATATAATATATGTACGAGTAAACATGCGATTTTTTCAGAATAAGTAGATTATTTTGACACTTAACAAATACACTTTTAAGAAAAGTAAGAGCTTTTCTTTTAAAGTTTTGTAATATAAGTATAGTGGGAATTCAAATTTCCTTATAATGAAATAAAATTAAGTTAAATTTTCTATTAATAGTAACTGTGAGAGCTTCGTGGTATAGCGTTAATTGCACTGCTGTCTACCACGTAGTGCCTCTACTGGGAAACACGGACGTTGGAAAAAGGAGCCACAGTGTTCTCTGGTTACTCCACACAAGGAATTGTTACTTAGAAAATTATATCTAAAACTAAGAATACACTGTATTCATATTATAGACTACTAGCGGCTCACCTTATTTTTGATCTCTCAATTAAAACCGATATATTTATATATAAACTAGCGGCTCATCCTCGCTTCGCTCGGGTTCGCCTCTAGGAAAACAAAGACAAATCTATCCCATGGAACCGTACATTTTTTCGGGATAAAAAGTTATATATGTTTTATTCTAAGCTATAATCAATCTTTGTGCCAAATTTCATCTAGATCCGTTCAGCCGTTTTGGTGTGAAATAGTAACAAACATCACTCAAATTCTCACATTTAAAACATTAATACCGATTATATTAGTGTAGTTAAATAAAAGTAATAAGTATAATCATTTTATTTCTACACAACTTGTATTTTACTTCGAGACGTTTAATTAAAAGTATTTTCGCACTGAAAATTTTACTGGCTGTCTGCAAACAACACTATTATGTAAATAAGCGAGTTTCTACTAAAGATGCTGTGAAAGATAAAAATAAGATGAACCAAAGTTGTAAAAAGCTTTTGAAGCTTCACATAAAAATATTTTAATTTTTTTACATAAAAACCAAAGCAAAGAATATGAGTAATATAATATTTAATTTTGCAAAGTATATATTCATTAAAATTATATATTAGTTTTAAAATCGTAAGTAACTTATTATTTTTAACTAAAAATCGATGATTACGAATCATTATAATTTGTTTTGATGTTATATCTATACTAATATTATAAAGACATTTTTTTTCTTTGTTTGTTTGTACCAAATAAGCTCGATATGCGATAAAATAGAAATTCATTACGAGTATAAATAGCTATGTACAGTTTACATAATACTAATAAATAGTAATCTATACTAATATTATAAAGAGGAAAGATTTGATTGTTTGTTTGTTTGTTTGTTTGAATCGAATAGGCTCCGAAACTACTGAACCGATTAAGATGAAATTTAATAAGAAGACAGTTTGAGACCCTTGAAGGATATAAGATAGTTCAATCCCGGAAATCATCCCTTAAGAGGGTGAAAATGTTGATGAAAGTTTGTATGGGGAAGCAAGCTAGGGACGAAACCGAGCGAAGCGAGGGTGAGTCACTAGTATATGTATAAATAGGTAGAGACAAAATAGTTAAATACCTTTTTCTTCTCGGTTTGTCAACTGATTTTCTTTATTTAGCAGTTATAGGAGTTTTAGTGTTATCAATAAAAAAAATATATAGTGTAATGTCGACTGGCCGAAGAATAGTATCTACTACTACAAACTACTACTACTACTAAAGGGGCTACTTAATTAAATATGTAGCATTATAAATTGATTAAAATAAAATGAAAATCTTTAACCTAATGTTAACGTAACGCGATCGCCCGGGAAACCGAGTGAAGCGGGTTCAAATCCCGGGTCACCACTAATATTTTCATGTGCAAATCATTTGTAACTTGATTACCACTCTTGTCTTATGGTGAAGGAAACAAGTTTTGAAATACATGTGAATTCCGTCAACAAGCACTAGGCCAGCGTGGTGGACTATGGCCTGATTCTCCACGTATTGAAGGAAGGCCCGCGCCCAGCACTAATGCCTTAATAGGGCTGAATACATATAATTAGTATGTATTTATTAAACCACAAACAAAATTATTTTTTATTTGAAGTGTAAAATATCTGTAAAAATATGTACATATATATAGATTGTAGATGTTTATATTCTACTAATATTATAAATGTGAAAGTTTGTGAGGATGTATAGATGCCTGGATGTATAGGTATGGATGTTTGTTACTCTTTCACGCAAAAACTAAATGGATTTTAATGAAACTTTACAATAATATAGCTCATACATTAGAATATTTTTTATTCCAGAAAAATGTATGGTTCCCGGGGGATAGATTAGTTTTCTGTTTTTTGAGGCATATCCGAGCGAAGCGAGGGTGAACCACTAGTTTAAAATAGGAGTAAGTTATTGTTTATATATACATTTTATAATTAACAGATGAAAATGAATCGAAAAGAAAATTATCTAAAAGAACTTCAGTAAAACGTTGCCCTCACTCCATGTAATTACTAGAGAACGTTATCATAAAATCAAAATTTGCAAACAAAGGGCGTCAATTCAGTATCAAACCCCATTTCTAAAGCAGTCTTAGTGCTACAATGAATACTCAGGGTTTAGGTAAATGAAGTGGTGGCATTGTGCAGGGAAGTTCGAAGCCTGATTCTTGAGGGTCGAAACAATTCAATTGTGCTGTTAAATCTCGATTGTAACTCGCTAAAGTACTTTGTAGTAATTTTACGTAGTCTAATGTAGAAGTTAGATTATTTTACTTTGATATTTGCGTTGTCTAATTTTATCGAAGAGATCTGATTAATATTTCAAAAACTTCTTCAACCAAAAAGTTTGTTCTTTTGTTTGTTATTTAAGGCCATCGAGGTTTTTGATTATACAAATCCTAAATTCATCATCAGATCAACTCGATTCACAAACGCCTGTAAATTTTCGAAAGATCTAAAATAAATCAATGAATAGGTATAACATTATTGTCATGTTACATTTTATCATGCCAAATTTTACTGTATTTAAAAAAAAGGAATATCGAAACTGTATTTTGCGATAAGTAAAGCTATTTTTTTTTAAACCTTCTTTTTGTACATTTTGTAATAAATATATTTTAATTTATTATACATTTTAATTATCCAAATATGTATGTATGTAAAATTACATTAATATTTTTCTCTTAAACACATAATTACGTTGAGAGACGAACTTTACAATTACGAAAGTTTCCTGGTAATTAAGTGTCCCCTCTTAATTTAATAATGAAGGCAAGATTGTCTAACAATGACCCTTTATCTTCGCGCCTGCGCACATAATGATAAATCAAATATTTAACATGAATGAATAATAATTAATTAGTGATGTACCTGTCTTCTAACGGGTCTTATAACGAGGGGTTTGAAAGGATTAACAAGAATAATCTCTGAAACGATTGGATCTAAGACAAATTCTAAGATTTCTTTCAGTAATAGAAACCTAGTTTCTACCGACATAAAAAAAGAAGGAGATAGTGAATTTGAGTGTATGTTTTTTGTTTCGGTCACACAATTGATATCAATCATGTAACAGAATTGATTTAAAGTGATTTTGAAATCCTTTCATTAATATCGCTATATTTAATATCTGTATAATAATAATAATCGAGTAAAAACTAGAGATTAATATTTTTAGGTTGCAACATTCACTTGTTGATTTCACGGTACCAATTTCGAAAATGTTTGATTAAGCATGTATAGGGACATATATATGTATACATATGTATATTATAAATAAAAAATCTATACAATTATTTTTTACGTTAAGTGTCTGGAAGTTATCTTTTTGTTTTTTTTTTTTATTTTTCTATTTTTAGTATAAACCCAATAGTAGCAAATGTATAAGAAGAAAATATTTTAGTAAAATATTCTTTAAGCCAATTAAGTTATTTTTGTATCAATTATCATAACCAAAATAAACATTTAAACTGAATATTATACATAGTACCTAAAATAAAAGTATTTATTCTTGTTTATAATATTATTCCAATCAACCAATACTTATGTAAACTAACAAACAAATTTCAATTTTATTAGTAAGACTAAAAATAAAGTTCTAAAGTTCAAGTCTAACGTATTGCTTGACATATATCTTTGGCTGGTCAAAGCAAAGCAATTAAGTCAAAACTCCAAACCTTCTGACCTTACCCTCAGAGCAGCTCGAACATTCATAATATTTTCATCAGAAATACAAAGATTTGCAAAGTTTTAAGTTAATATAACATTTAGAAGTAGGTAAAAGAGACTAATTAGATCTGTTTACGTACTTAACATTTAATTATTTTTTTTTTCGATTTTATTTTCGAGTGGTTCCACGAAATTTTCTTTGACTTAGAACATAACAATGTTTTAAGTCAAAGAAAATTTCGTGGAACCACTTCGGGTTTAGTCTAATAGAATACAATTTAATTTATTAAATTAATAGCCGTTTCCAAGAAATCGGTGAACAAACAAAAATACAGAGAAACATAGAAGCTTCACATTTTTGGAAGTCGGTTAAAAAGCGTTTTATAATTGTGTGAATGTCCTTAGTGAAGTCATAATCTTTAGATTCAATAATTCATGAAATTTCATTAGATTTCATTGTAAAGATGCTAATTTATTAACATTTCCAAGAACACAAAGTCAATATTTATGAATCAATTATGGTAATGATTTGTGGAGACTTGTTTACAAATGGAAGTCAATTTTGTATAATGAATTACGATAATAGCCATACTTGATATAATAAATATGAAAGTGTGTTTGTTTGTTTGTCCTTCTTTCACGTCGAAACAGAGCGACGGATTGGCGTATTTTTTTGTGTGAAGATATTTATATCGCTAGTATATATTATATTGGGACACTAGCAACTTACCCTTGCTTTGCTCGGGTACGTCCCTAGGTACGTTTTAATTTTTTTGAGCGAAACCTTTAAAAAATAAAAGTATCAGCTATCTGCTAGTGAAAGTTTCGTTAAAATTGGTCCAGCCATTTTAGAGATTAGCCGGAACAAACAGACAGATAGACAGACAAAAAAAATTAAAAAACTGTGTTTTTCTTATAAGTACTGTATATAATTCCATATTATGCATTTAGTATAAAGCTCTTATTTTGACATTACAAACAGACACTTCAATTTTATATATCTGTATAGATTAACACACAGCACCATCTAGTTCCATGGTAAGCTACGAGGCTTATAATATATAATGGATATCAGATAATTGATACACTACACATACATAACTTTATATACATACATACATATTAAAATATAAACAACCATGACTGGAATACAAGCATTCGTACTCATCTCACAAATGAATTCCTCCAGCGGGACTCGTACCCGCGACCGCTGGCACAAGTAGGGTCACTACAAACTAAGCCAAACGTATCGTCAATACTCAGTTAACTTCACTGTTCAGAATTTTCACAACAAGTTGCAATATCAAGTAGGAAATAACCTTAATTAATACTTTCAATGATTTCTGCTCACTGAACCGGAAAACAGATAGTTTAATTAAAATGAACATTATTATTATTATTATAACGGAAAACTAATTGAATGAATGAAGTGAAGTATCTTTAGAGAATTATTCTTATTCTTCATTCATTCTATATAATGGAAATGATGATCTAGGTAATAAATATTTTCATTATATAACACAATGGATTTGGTTATAGCCTACCTATTCTTTTGTACGAATACGATTAATACGGTTGTTGATTAGACGTAGGCGTTGGTTGGAACGTAAAAATAGATCATAATATTGTATTTGACACATTCAGTCAAGGCTATACATAGAAGACTAATGAAATTCATATATTCAGCCTATAAATATCCCACTGATAGTGCAAAAAAATAATATAAAATACAGGTACTTACAAAATACCAAAAAATCATTAAATTTCTTAAAAATCATTTTAACTTAATTTTTTTCCCCAAAGCCCTTAAGATGTATGAGGAAACTTGAGCAATTTGATGTGAATTAGGTGAAGGCAATATCAGACTAAAGCTTTAAGCATTAATCATTTAGTAATGATGGATTTTTTATTTTGTATAAAACAGCTATTAGGGCTCTATATGGAAAACATAAAATATTCCATCCTAATCCCAATTTTTACCGGTGGTAAGACTCTGACAAGCCTGAGGAGTCCGACTGGATGGGTGCTACCTATTATCTATTTCTGCCGCCAAGCAACAATGATTACATTGTTGTGTTCCGGTTTGAAGGATAAGGTAGCCAGCGCAATTACAGGCAAGAGGCTTATCATCTTAGTCCTCACAGTGACAACACACCTAAGATTCTGCCTTTTTGTTACTTAAAACCTAAGTGCATGAACCGTAGGTGTTATGGGCGACAGGTACTGCTTTCAGGTGGTCTGTCTGCTCGTTTGTCACTGAATCGCATAAAAAAAAAATTTCGTCTACGACTTTACAAGCAGGCATTTTTTTTATTAACAATCATCTAATATAACACATTTTAAGCTAGATAATTCAGCTCGCCTATATCAATATATGTGCATACATGTGCATGACATGTATATACAGGATAAAAATGTATGTACAGGATGAAAATGTATGACGTAAACACCCCTCAAAAATCTAGGACGCTATTTTATTCTTAAATTTAAGTACTATCAATCAAAAAAAGCATTAAATACTCAATATTTTTTTTTTAATTTATTTGATTATTATAGTACTAATAATACAGCATTTTACATAAGTGGACCCACAAAACTGTTTGCACAGTTTGTCTGTGGGATCAGAGTCTTTATAAATACTCATAAAATTTTCGAAACTTTAATAAGTTATGGTTACTGGTTTTCAAAATAATAAGTTACAGTGGAAACTATATGTTAATGGAGTCAAAGAAATGACATCGTATTTTTTGTTGTTGTCTTGTTATTGCCTCGATCAATGATAAGAAAACCGGCTCAATTTTGCTTAAAGAATCGGCATTGTTTGCCATTTTCACGTGAAATATGACATTGGAAAATAAAATGAAACAAACAATAGTAATAAAACAATGGCGCGTTGTATGGATAAAAGTATATAAAGTACAAATACTGTACAAAGATAAAAATAACCTCTGTGTTAGTCCAGGACATGGTCTATTTCTCTCCCGATGTGTATTCTATGTCGCGTTGGGGTGCTCATTAGCGTCCAGCAATCCAGCCGGGCGTGAAGCTAAGAGACACACTGGGAGGTGGTTCACCTCAGTGGCTGGTGTGTCATGTGGGTTGCTCCTGGTACTTCTCTGATAGCAGAGTGGACCGTGGGAGTAACCCCTTGGTTGTTATGGTCCCTACTTCGGCAGACCTACCGTCAGGGCGTTGTGTTTGAATGCGTAAGCTATCCTGCAACACCCTATTTAGACAGGGGAGATTTTGTTGGGTTTTACTAAGTAGTAGTTTTCCAGCCTGCGAGTCCCACATAAGTATCCCCAGCAGTAAGTCCCAGCAGGTGGTATGCGTAAACACATATCCCAACATAAAAAAAGAAAATGGTCTATTTGGGGTATTGCAGTGTGTGTGCAAACGATTCTACAACGCCCTATTACACTGCAGTGACGTGTTCCACTGTGAGTTTTAGTAAGCGGAAATAAAAAAAACATGTTGTATACTGAGTTTTATTTCAACCCAGTTATCACTCAATTACCAACATCTAAATATCTTCGAAAACTTTCACATCCATGTTATTAGTAGGATTTAGCTTTAAAAGGAAACATTGGTTAAATCATTATCTGTGACCTAACGTCATGAAACTTCTTTTTTATATTCGTTTCGATTTTGTACTTACATTTTATCTTCTATCTTTTATAATATCTTTTGTTTCTTCGTTTAGTTATTTTATTAATACTATTTCTATTCTTATTCAGGTTTATCTTCCGGTCCACAGATAACTAAAGACAACTGCATAATAAATAAGTCAATTTTCCCGTAATATCCTGTTAAGCCAGCGACTACAGTTGTAGCTTATTTCATATTTCAATGCATACCGATTTGAAATCGGTTGGACGATGTATTTCTCCAGAGATTTCTGTGGCTCGATGCCGTGTAACTGCCGTTTACAAATATTGTTACGGACTTGAGTATTCAAGTACAGTTTGCGCGTGAACAAATTTAGGTCAAAATTTTACAGCTAGGTATACAAAATACGTAAAATTATTAAAATTTATTGATGGCAGCATAAAAATGAAATAAAAAATAGTATTTTTTACTAAAGCGAACATAAATAATTACTTAGATTTACTTATTTAAATGAGGATTTATATTTTGCTTTCAATTTTTTTTCAATTTATTCAACTTACAAAATAGTCTAAGGGATCTTTTTACTTAAGCAAATACAAAGGATATAATTTAAAAATTAGGTTAATGACACATTCAACGTGGCATCTGAAACTATAAGCCATTATATCATTGTATCCAGCCATGGGGGTGTAGTGAGAGGGTATAAATATGTATGTACATATGTATTATAATATTACTAGTGCCTCGAAGAAACACGACGCAAATAAAGTATTATCTTTTATTTCAAGGACCTAGTCTTAATTAGATTTAAAATATCTGAGTACTAAAAATATTATCTTACTTATACTGTATAACATTATATTTTTTTTTTTTTTTTTTACTTTTGTTATTGAATTAAGTACATCAGTTTCATTAGAAAAATAATTTTGCGAATGGATTCATATCTTGTGGATGCCACTAATGCTCTTTGCCAATCTATTTCTTATTAATTAATTTGGCTTGAGAAAGTAAAACATGATTATTAGAGTCTTGGTACCCTAAAGTTATTAAGCTTAAAATTAATTTGAAGCTAATTTGCACAAGCTGTTTTATCTATACAAATAAATAAAATTGGAGTGTCTGTTTGTAATATTAAAATAACCGCTTTTTACTAAATGCATATGGATGTATACACGGTAAATATACCAAAATAACATTTTTTACAATTTTTGTCTCTTTGTCTGTCTGTCTCTTTGTTCCGGCTTATCTCTGAAACGACTGGACCGATTTTGATGGGACTTTTACTTGCAGATAGCTGATGTAATAAGGAGTAACTTGGCAACTTTTATTTTAGAAAAAAATACTGTCCCACAAAAAAAAACAAAAAAAAAGTTTGTTTTGGAAAGCAACCTAGGGACGAACCCGAGCGAAGCGCGGGTGAATCCCTAGTCTATCTACATATATAAAAGGCTAAAATGACTGAAGTCAAGAAAATTGAAATTTCTATTTCACTCCCAAGGTGGTGAAATAGAGTATAGAAGTTTATATGAAACTTTTTATTCCTTGGACATATTTGCATGAAATTTCATATTTTTCGTAGTTTGATCGCGGGTGAAGCCGCGGGTTCTGCTAGTTTGTAAATAAAATATAAAGAGACCATTATCTTGTATATAGTGTAGTATTTATTTTCCCTCAGTATCGTAATAGAGTGGTTTACTAAGCTAATTCAAGAGTTACTGTCAGTCTTAAGTCAGCCATAATCTATGCGAAGTTAGCGCACTTAAGACGCGTTTTAGTCCCAATAATCCAATACCTTTAATAAGAGGTTTAGGGTTTAAAGCTTTATCTTATGAGCTTAAGACACTGAAAGTTGATATTCAAATTAGCTTAAGTGATACATATTTTAATGAAGGTTGTGTTCGGATTTAAATATATTGTTAGTAGAGATGCACCAACTGTGGGTTTTAACGGATACGAATATGCAGTCAAATATTCGATTTAAAATGTACCAAATAAAATATTCGGTTGGATTATTCAGTAAATTTTTGAGCAATGAATAAGTTTATAAAAGTTGAGCTATGTTTATGTTTAATTTCCTTTATATTTTAGTTTTATTAACGATGACGACACAAGGTAAGGTAGGGTATTAATTTACGAACACTGTTCGATCCTCATATAATTTAAAACCAAATATTTGGCTAATTAGCAACATAAAAATTGCCAATTATCTATACCGAATATGCTAATAATGAACTAGTTTGTGCCTGCGGTACCGTCTGTGTGTTGCTATAGTATTATTATTTTTTAACAGAAAAAGTAAACCGATTACCGTAAAGTAAACCGATAAAATAATTGAAAGAGCTTTCAGGGGCGGAAGCTTTTCTTGAAATCTACGAGTATATGGAGAATACGACGACACTTTAAAAATTTCTTAACAGAAAAACCCAATTGTTAAACTTGGCCCGAACTTAGGCTCGGACCTAGGAATTCCGGGTCTGCAGCTAAAAACAAACAAAGGAATTAAGTGTCACCTCCTTTTAGAACTCAGTCAATAACAGGTTATATCACTCTAATCTCATTCTTCTATCTGCCAGTGAACATCACATAATAAAAATGGTTAAGCCGTTCTTCATCTATCCTCTATCTTTTTGGAATCCATTTTTCCAGAATATACGTAGCCTTTATTATATTCTATATTGCTCATGACAGCTCTAGTAGTCCTTTTCAGTCTTAACTAATATATGATATACTAGCAAATTAGCCTTGCTTCGCTTCAGGTTCGCCCTTAGAGAAAAAAAACTATCCTACGGGACTCGTACATTTTTCGGGAATAAAAAACCTATGTGCTATTCCAAACTATAATCTATCTCTGTGCCAAATACCATCCAGATCCGTTTGGCCGTTCTGGCGTGATTAAGTCACAAACATCCATTCATCCATCCACACAAACTTTCACATTACTTGGTTACAAACGAACAGTTTAGTTCTTTGTCATCATACTATAAGTAAATATTTCAAAATCGCAAAGTGCAAAAACTTTTTTTTTATCCTTAAATAAGTCAATATTATGAAACATGAATTCTACAAATCTTATAATTGCTTTATTTTAGATTTACTTGAGAGTTGTTTTTTTTTTCGTTAATTATGACAAAGCTGGTAGCAACTTCTCAAAGCTTATAAAAGCTCGCATAAAAAAACAGTATTTAATATTCAATTTATTAAACTTACGAAATATTCTAATGACTCGATGACTTTTTACTAAAAAAAACTCGCTGTCGATATGCGCATGTCACGCGTTTGTATCAATAAGAAGAAGTTGTTAAAAAAGGCGTACAATTGTGATGATATATGTTTATGATACATGCGTTATCAACGATTTAAAACATAGTGTGTGTATGCCCTAAGGTTGTAAAAGTTTCCAATACCACTTTCATGATGAAAAAATCCGTCCCGGGCAGGATTGAACCTTTATCCTCAAAACAGTATCAATTTTAAATAATCCTCTTTTTCTGATTGTAAAGCATTTGAAACACTGGGAGCAAAAAAATTTGAAAAATAGAAATCTAAAATAGAATTCGCGTAAAATAAGCTACAACCTTTATCTATCTATCTATATTTATGGATAAAGGTATATATATATATATATATATATATATATATATATATATATATATATATATATATATATATATATAGTAAAATTGTAACTGAGAAGAATCTGTACATTAAATAGTCATTATTATACAGAAGCCGAATATATAGTTTTTAGAACTGTCATCTGTCAGTCTGTCCGTCAGTCTGGGAACGCATCACGAGAAAACAACTGGACGGATATTGGTGAAATTTGGTGACGATAGATGGTTATCCGGGTCAACATATAGGATACTTTTTACTGCGAGAAAACATCTCGTCTCCGAGATAAATAATAATAAATCTTTATATTGTACATACTATTTAATTATTAATACCACTAAAACAAATTCCATATTCTAATACCTTAATCTATTTTAGGAACAAATTAAGAGACAAACATAACATATGAAATATTTATACTTGGCAGGACATGTTACGTCAAAGTTACACTCCAGACTGGCTGCTCGCCAACCCGACGGATTAACTCCCTCATGTCGTAAAGTACAACGCATTCAGCTCTTAAAAATTCACGCGTGAAATTCGCGTTGTTACGAATAAATGAAATGTAACATGTTTTGAACATAATTGTCAATATTTTTAGACGACTACAAGTACAATTGCTTTTGTAAATTGCTCGCTGCGCCAAGGTCGAGGGTTTGATTACTGTAGGGGATGCAAATGGAATGTGTCGTCACAATGTGCTGTTTACTCTGTAATTTAAAAGGTTTACAAGATATAACATAATATTATTAATATATGAGTAAGTAAGAGTTAGTAAGAGTGTTTACTTTTTCATGCTTTGATGGCGTGTCACTGGAAAATGGCTAGACTAGATATTTAAGGTGACGTTTTTCGGTAGTTATAGGTAATAGATACATTATTTATTGACATAATTATATATGACTAGCGACTTACCCTCCGCTCCGCTCGGGTTTGTCCCTAGTTACATTTTAACGTTAAGTATAGATTTCTTAGAGATGAAATATTTTCTCACAGTAAAAAGTACCCTATATGTTGACCCGGGTAACCAGCTATCATCATACCAAAATTCATCAAAATCCCTCAAGTGGTTTTATCGTGATGCGATCACAGACAGAGAGAATAAAAATTCTAAAAACCCTCGGCCTGGATATCTATAATAATGACTATTTTAATAAGAATTCCAAAAAATATTTAACGTATAAATTCGGCTTAGTTACAATTTTATTTTATGTATAGATATTGAAATCATATAAACTATTGTATTGACCAGTGTCTTCCCAAGCTCTTGGACGACAGGCTTATGCCAATATATAAATAAATTCATAAGAGATAATAGGCCAAGTTGTAGACGTAAGATATTTTTCCTTAGTCACTTGAACTGATCAAAAGACGAAATAGAAAGGAACAAAAGAAAAAAACATTTATTATACGTTCTATACACCCACATAGTCTAGAGTCACATATTAATCGTTTTAATAACAATTTATACAAATATCTAATCTTAATGGAATATTTGGAAATACTCTGTATTGTAAATTAGTTATATAGTCTATAATACTTATTTAATAAAAGTACCTGGGCTACCGAGCTTCGCTCGCATTATCGTATATTTTAGATAAAAAAACTAAAAATATGAATAAATACAAAAAAAGAACAAAAATAAAAACTTTGTAACCGATCGAGATCCGAACTCTTACCCCTGCGATAGTTAATCTTGCACCTTGATCGCTTGAGCACTATGCTTATGCCTGAGCATAAGAAATTATCGAGCGTATTATGCGTGGAAGAATGCAAAAGAAAACTGCATGAAAACTCGAAAACACGCGTTTTTCCAGATATAAGACTAATCTAGATCGATTGTTCGCCCTCGAAAACCCCCACGCACCATATTTCAGAAAATTCCTTAGAGCCGTTTCCGAGATCGCCGGTATAAATAAATTTATAAATAAATATACAACAATTGCTCATTTAAATATATTAAATGAATATACAAATATGTGTACAAAATAATTTTGAATAATATTAGATCGTGATAAGAGAAGCTATTTATGGAAAGGTGTTAAAATAAGAATTAATAGTTATAATATTTCAGTACGTTTCAGAAGCTGTGGGCAATATGTTTCAGTTTTATGGTTTACAAAGTACACAACACGATATCGTTCGATGAAGACCAAGCTTTTGTTTGACAAGTACAAACACACCGTCACCTCTATCTAGACCTAAAAGCTTAGAATGTAAACACAGTGTAATATGTTGTTTTCATTTAAACAGGTTTTTGGTTACATAACCAAAATACTTCAACTATATATTATTGCTTTTTAATAGGAATGCTTAAAGCTTACTATGGACAGTAAATAAATTTTTACATCTATACTAATATTATAAAGCTGAAGAGTTTGTTTGTTTGTTTGTTTTGTTGAACGCGCTAATCTCAGGGATTACTAGTTGGAATTGAAAAATTCTTTTTGTGTTGGATAGTCCATTTATCGAGGAAGGCTTTAGGCACCCCCCCCCCTCCCCCCTATAACATCACGCTACGACCAATAGGAGCGGAGTATAAATGAAAAATGTTGCAAAAACGGGAAAAAAACGATTCCTTTTGAGAGCTTCTGTTGCGTGCGCTGCGTAAATGGTTAAAGTTATATAAAAATCATGTATGACGAAATTATTTCCCTTTTAAAGTTCTAAAAAAAAATCCACAACAGCATATGTCTATCTTTTAAGGTTGACTCAATATAACCCTTTTTATGCTAACCAAATTAAAATCTTATTGAAATAGTTATTATTATCGACACAGAGACCGAATCTAATAATAGTTTGATTTTTTTGTATGTCTGTCGTTCTATTTGTCTGTCTGTCTGTCTGTCTGTCTGTCTGTGGCCGCATCACAGAAAAACCATTGGGGATTTTGATGAAATTTGGTATGATGATAGCTGGTTATCCACGTCAACATATAGGATACTTTTTTCTGCGGGAACATATCTCATCTCTGAGAAATCTATGATAATGATGTGCTCCTGACCGATTCCGGCCACGGCGGCCAATCTCATTGAGACTAGCCAACTGCGCAGGAGATATTATAGTGCACAAGTGTACGCGCAGACACAAGTGCACTCTCTATTCCTGTCACTCTCATACTCCGGTGGGGACGACTACTCGACACGACCGGTGAGAGTTAAGGCGCAGGACCGACGGCTTTACGTGCTCTCCGAGGCACGGGGGTGAAACACCACCAACTTCCCAACTCCGGGCTGTTACTGAGGCTTACTATACAGAAAGACTCAATAACTAAACTTGGCCCGACCCGGGACTCGAACCCAGGATCTCAGGATGTACAGCCGTACATGCAAGCCACTACACCACCGAGGCAGTTAGAGAGAAATCTATACTAAACGTTAAAACGTAAGGTGAGACGAACCCGAGCGGAACGAGGTTGAGTCGCTAGTTAACTCATGATGTTAAATATTACGTTATTTTTAAAAATGTATTTAATACATTACCCTTCTTTTAGGTAACAATTGGGCAACGGTTCGTTTAGTTTAGTTTGCTTATGGGCTAGAGACTAAACTTAATAGCCAATCTTCGAGCTTGTTTGTCCACTAGATATCGATATAATTACTATATAGCTTGCGATCAGTAATCGAAAGATAGGTTGTTAATAATGGCGAAAATAAGTAACGTGGATAACATACTAAAACACACTAAATATAAGGTACACCTAATCAAGTCTAAGACTAGTGAATAAATGTATATTATACTAGCGGCTCATCCTTGCGTTGCTTGGGTTCGTCCGTAGGTGCGGTTTAATGGTTAGTATACAATAGATAGACTATTTTATATGATAAGTTTTTGTGGGTTTTATTATAGCGTGTTTTCCCGTGGGAATGAGACAATCTCCCAAGATAAAACGCCTATGACACTCTCCAGCCCTCAAACTATCTTCATACAAAAAATCACGCTAATTCGTCATTCCGTTTCGACGTGAAATAAGGACAAACAAACAAATAAACAAACACACTTTCACATTTATTATATTAGTATGGATATTACAATATACATGTATGTAATGTACATTGTACAAAATAATATTTCAATTAATTTTGATAGTTTTTTCCAAAAGTTATATTAGTCTTATTAGCTACTAGCGACTTACCCTTGCTTCGCTTGGGTTCGTAGCTAGGTGATTTTTTAAATTAAAATAACTTTTTTTATTTATGAACCGATTGAAATAAAATAAATACTTTATGTTAAGTAAAGTTAATCACAATACATTCATGAAAACCGCACTCAAATCAGTTCAGTCATTTCTGAGATTAGCGCGCCCAAACGCACAGACAAACATAAAAATTCTAAGAGTCATTATTTTGGGTTCTATATCGAATGAAGAACCCAATAATAGTTTTTCTCAGTTATGATTTTATTATATGTATAGATTTGATATTAACTATTATTATTATAAGTCTGTAGTGTCCCACTGCAGGGCAAAGGCCTCCCTACTCTTCATCAACTGCTCCCTATCTTTCGCCATAGTGAGCCACTATCTTTGGAAAGAGTCCAATTCATCCCGCCATCTCCGTCTGGGCCTACCACGCTGTCGTCTGCTGTGTTGGGGGATCCAAAAAGTTGTTTGTTTGGCTACTACTATGAGATACATAAAACAGTTTCTAATTCTCTGTCGATGTAATAATAGCTATACGGATTGCAATGGTATTTTGTTATTAACGTTAAATTTGTTATTTATAAGAGGTTAGAGTAATACAATCAGATTTATTTATTCATCCCTTAAATCATGACCCAAATTTCTCTGCACTATACGCTTCTGTATAAACCCTTGCAGTGGACAGTAGGTTATTACTGTCAGTGTTTGAATAATTGAGTATAATAATCAAGCTAAAATACATACGTATGTACTTTACAAAATTTAAGTATTATTGTGATGTAAATAATTTATTTAACATCGGCGTATCAATCATGGTCACAGGAAAGACTAAGGTTTTAGATGTCTCGATGTTTTTTTTAGATGTTTTTTTTAAGATTATTATTAATCTATATATAGTATGTATCAAAATAAGAGCTTGAAAGATGTTCGGACAAGATTGAAGTTTCAGATTAAAATATTTATTTTGGTATAAACTCTTTAGTAAAATAAATTCCCTAGACGCTAATGAACTAAATACTACAGTACAAATGATATAAATAAGATTCGAGTTTTAAGAAAATCTGAATTTTCTGTATTCCAGATAACAATTAAAACCTCTTTTTCAGCTATTGATGTTTTCTTGTAATGATTTTTACCATAAATAATTTTATCATATTATTTAAAAAAATAATTTAAAATTTTATTCAATTTTATATATTCGTGATGATTTTTCGCTTCCAAGATGCCCGAAAATGTAAATCTAAAAATCCCAATCTAAAAAAATTTTCAAAATAACAATACCGTTCTATACATATAATAAAATTCTGATTCAAATCTGTACATTAAATATTTTTTGGAAAATCTTTTTGAAATAGTCATTATTATCTATACAAAGGCTGAATCTATAGTTTTTAGAATTTTTAGTCTGTCTGCCTGTCTAGGAATACATCACAAGGAAACCACTGATGACTTGACACTGACTTTTGATGATATTTAATATGATGATAGCTGGTTACCCGGCTCAACATATAAGATACTTTTTAATGCGGGAATATATCTCATCTCTAAGAAATTTTCACTAACCATTAAAACGTTCCTAGGGACGAATCCGAGTGGAGCGAGAGTGAGTCGCTAGTATTCAAATAAATCAATCAAGTTCAATTACAAAAATTCAAATAGCTATAACGTTTTAAAAGACACATCATTAATGATGATGAAATAGCTAGTAATAGAGAGAGAGAGAGAGTTGATAACGGGGTTCGTTAAATCTAAACCTAGGTTTTAACTCTCAAGACCTAAGTAAGACCAAGGCCTAAGTTTTATAGTATTTCAGTTAACCTCTCTGGAATACGAATGAACCTGTAACTTGTAAGCAAAGGCAACATCATGGAATAACAAGAAATCATACATAGTTTAGTTTTCACTGGGAAATAGACAAAAGGCGTAGTATAAACCACCCATTTCATAGAAAAAACATAAAATCAAATAGGAAACTAACACCTTTTTCCATTCTTATTCATTAATCTCTTCAAAACTGACAACTCTCATATGTATTAGTGGCACAAATATCCCACTTCACTTAAAATTCTAAATCCTGAGAAATCAGGCTGTATTATTCAATGTTAAAGCAAGTAACATAGCTATTAATAACTACATATATAAATACTACGTTGAAAACCTCTTGGCTGTTATCCAGCCTCCTGTCTCCATTCCACACGTGTCGGTGATGGTTCGTGTACAATATGGTTTATAGGAGCTTGGCACATCGGTTATGTTGAGATCAACTTATGTTGCTTCTAAAACAACTTGATATTGCCTTCATTATATAAACACTCATTATTTCAAGTTTACTGCGTTAAAATACTAATACAACAGTTTAAAGTCATAGTATAGTGTTTGTGCCTTTGATTTTGAAGGAAAAAACATCTAGACAGTTTTAGACAAGTTTACATTTCCAACAAACTATTTGTTTTACGGTGAAATAAAAATATTGTGAGGAAACCTACATGGCTGAGAGAACATAGTAAGTTTACGAAAGACACTTGAAGACGCACTTGGACAGTGTGGTGGACTATGGCCTGATCCCCCCTCGTATTGAAGGGAGGTCTGTGTTCAATAGGGGGACGTTAAAGAGGGCTGAATACAATACAATAAAGAAAAGAAACTATATATGGTCAATATAAAATCTGTATCTAATATCATTTGATCCCATTACCACCAAAAAAGTAAGTTCTGCTCCTGTACTACATTGCAATACTCGCTACAGTAAACAAGTCTAACAGAATTATAACGTAAACAGGTTATTCCACCGACGCCTAACAGGATTTTATTAAACTTAATCTTTCTAGGTTTTCTTCCTTATTTTCTTATGATGCCTACTTTAAAATAAAGAATATATTAATATTTAAATAAAAACTTACAACAACATACATATAAAATATCTACAAAAAGCATCTATAATAATAGGGAATATCCTTGTGATTTAAATAAAGTTGAAATATATTTTTTTATAATCTTTATTGCTTTTGAATTAGGGCTATATTCATATTTTTTAATTTAATTTCTGTTTGATTAAGAAAATAATTATTAAAAAGTGCAAAAACAGGCGTAGTAGTTGAAACGCACGTTATTGGTGAGATCGAATATGACGTCAGAGTATATCTTAATAGAGCGATTGGCGATTTTGTCGCTTACAAATTGAATCGTCATTTCTCTGTAAATATACTGTGACGTCACGCCAAACGTCTGACGGCGAGCGTTTAAAGCATCCGTAATGGTATGATGTTTTTTCAATTTTTTAGACTAAATTTTAGTTTTTTGAAACTGGATATTTTTTACAATTTCATAACGATGTATACTATTGTATTAGAAATTAAAAAAAAATCATGCATATACCCTATTATTCTAATATGCATGCAGTTCAAGCGTATCATTCGTATCTGCGAACACCCTTGTGTACTGTAATAAAATAAAATAATAAATATGCTGGGACATTAACACACAGCACCATCTAGTTCCATGGTAAGCTACAAAGCCTGTGTTATGGATACCAGATAGTTGACATACTACACATATATAACTTTAAATACATACATTTTATAAATATAAACACCCATGACTGGAGTACAAACATTCGTGCTCATCACACAAATTAATGCCCCCAGCGGGACTCGAACCCGCGACCACTGGCGCAGAAAGTAGGGTCACTACAAACTGAGCCAAACGTGCCGTCAAATGTAATAATAATAAGTCCTGCGCAGTTGGTCAGCCTTAGTGAAAAATAAAAATATTTTTTCGTGGATTTATTTTGATTTTGTTTCCTGACGTTTCGAATGCTTTACAGCAATCATAGTCACGGAAGAGATTCAAAATAAATCCCCGTAAAAATTCGAAAAATGAATTTTATGTTTCAAATGTCAAATATTCGCGTATATCTAAGAAAATATTAATCGATTAGCAGAATTATTATTCTCATTGTTATTTTACAGCATTTACTATGAACTGCAGTTTTTTTTTTTTGTTTTAATCTTTATTTAAAGGACTTGTTCACATAACAAAAAAGCGAACATGTCGTCCTTGTAAATTTTACACATAGATAAATAACAAATATCTAAATACTTAACTTTGCACAGAATGAATACATACAAAAAAAGATTCTACCTTAACTATTCAGCGCACATAACAATATTGTACTAATTGTAAGAGATATAAATAACCATAATTATGTAACGACTTGACTAGATCTAGCACGTAAGCCAACCTGAGTTAATTTATACAAAGCTTTAGCATGATCTGAACTGGGGTTTGCCAACATTATATTACAGCTACCAATCTGTTTTAACTCATGATAATTATTAACAAACATATCTCTCCTCATACGTTCGTTCCTAGCACATTCCACTAAAATATGATACACATCTTCGGTTTTTCCACATTTAGTGCAATTCGGTGATACTGCTTTTTTCATCTTAAACGCGAAATAATTCAGTGGAATGTGCCCGGAACGTATTCTTAGCCCAGTCACAATAGAATTTCTGTCTAATCTACAAGACTCAAACCAAGGCAAATAATACGGGTCAGACCTCAAAATCCTATACCAAATTCCTTTATTTACCGATATATTTTGAAAGTGTACAGCCCACAAATTGTATACATACGTTTTAAACAAAACTACAATATCATTAATAGAAGGTAACACGCTGAGCGGTATCCCTTTTGATACCGCGTCATTTGCTAGTCTATCCGCACGTTCATTACCTGCCAACCCTACATGAGATGGAATCCATTGCAATGTTACCCGTTTATTTGATGCTTCGAGTTTACAGATAGCCTTTAATATCTTATATGCTATCGGGGCTCCTCGAAAAGTCGAGGTGCACCGAGCAATATGTTGGAGCGCACTTTTGGAGTCCGTAAAGATAACAAAGTTTTTGAAATTACTAATGCTGCTGATATACTCCAAAGCCTCATACAAGGCAAACAGCTCAACATACATAATAGATATTACTGATTCAATTTTGAACTCGATATCAGTATGAGCTTGAGGGTCGTAAATAGCAGCTCCTATACCTTTTTTGCATTTAGAACCATCTGTGTATATTTTGTAAAAATTCTTATATTCAATATTAATCATTTGCAGACTATTGCTTTTTAAAACCGTAGCGTCTACCAGCCGTTTTGACTGTCTAATGTTATCTATAGAGCAAAATATTTTATTATCTAGATTAATATTTTGTACCCATGTGTCAAGACAAAACATTTCCAATTTTCTAGAAGATCGAAAAGGGTAACATTTCAATACTCCATGGACCGAAGCTAAGACCGGTTTCTTTTTATTCACCCAATAGTTCAAATTATTGCATTGTATAGACAGTTGATCAATTACATCAATGTTTCCGTTGTCTTGTAAAGCACGACTCTTCAACCAATACTTACCTCCTAGGTACATTCTACGAATGTGAAGTGGTTGAAGGGCTAACTCGCTTTCCATCACGTGTATTGGTGTGCTCTTGATGAACCCCCCAATCACACGCATACACTGGTTTTGAACCTTATCCAGTTTATAAAGATGGGATTTAACACTCGTATCATATATAAAACTTGCATAGTCCATTCTACTACGTATAACCGAGATATATAACCTTCTCAAATGTTTAGGATGTAAGCCCCAGTCAGTGCCAGCTAATATTTTAAGAATATTCAAATATTTTTGAGTCTTGTGAGTAATATCGTTTATATGCCTCCCCCATTTTAAAGACCTATCTAACCAAACTCCTAAGTATTTAACACTTTCTACTAATTGAATTTGAACTCCTTTTAAGTTGATGTTTACTTCCTGTCTATTAATCCCTTTCCTAAACAGACATATTTTAGTTTTTCGTTCAGATATTTCCAAACCAAGACCTTCAACCAGTTCACATAATTTATTAAGAGCTAGTTGTAATTGTATACATCCCTCTCCTATATTCTTATATGATCCGTACAATACGAAATCATCAGCGTATTGAGAAATATGTATGTTAACAATATCATGGCAAATATCCCTAGTCAGTACATTGAATAAGATTGGAGATAAAGGGTCTCCTTGTGCAAGTCCGCGATTTGTCGATCTGGTAAGACTACTGGAAGCTGAGTAATTTATACTTAATTTTCTAGCACTCAAAAACTCCCATAAGTAATAACAGAACTTGGAACCCACTCCGAGCCTGTCCAACGCATTTAGTAACACTACTATATCAACATTGTTATAGGCGCTGTCAATATCCACAAAACAGCCTAAGGTTATTAAGTTATTAGCAAACCCCAAATGAATCTGAGACACTAATCTAGTAAGACTATCTAGGCATGAACGACCCCTTCTAAAACCTACAGTATTTTTCGAAAAGCAATCATTAAATTCTAAGTACCATTCCAATCGATTTTTTAAAATAGTGTGAAAAATTTTACAGGGACACGATAAGAGAGCTATAGGTCTCACTTCAGGTATAGATTGTGTAGAGGAGTTTGCTTTTGGTATGGGTATAATTTTAGCTTGTCTCCATTGAAATGGTACAAATCCCGATACAAGAAACATGTTGTAAATTCTAACTAATATATGCTTTCCATTCACCGGGAGATGTTTCAACATAGAAAAGGATACCGAGTCGTCACCTGGAGCCGTATCTTTAGCTTTAATAGCACGATTAAGCTCCTGGATTGTAATAGGACTCTCCAAGATTGTATTAACAGAAGTAAATGTCGGCTGTCTGGAAGAAACATAATCAGGCGTCAGATTATGCAATAATCTATTTGCTGTATCCTCATCAATGTATGTTTTTGGTAATCGATATCCCTTAATCCATCTCATTCGGCGGAGCATCTCAACTGTTGAAATGGCTTCATTAACTGTGTTGCAAAATTGTCTCCAAGCTTTACGCTTAGCTCTTCGTATAATCCTCTGGGCAAAAGCGACTTTTATTTGAAGTACATCCAAATTATTCGGCGTAGGATTCTTTCTAAAAGTAGCCAAGGCAAGTCTTCTTTCTGCAACTGCCCGTGATATGTCTGAATTCCAGTACGGTTTTGGTACAAAATTCTGTAGACGTAAAGGATCTGTGCACATTCTTACAGTGGGGATATATCTATCTGCCGCCGAATTAACAGCCTTCATAAATTGGTTATAAGCTTCTTGAGGATCACTTGCCAAGACCAAAACAGAGAATATTGCATGTAGGGTGCACCTATATTCATCCCACTTTGCTTTTTTAAAATTATATATTTTTTAAAATAAATAAATAAATAAATAAATAAATAAATAAATTATCTACGTCAGTTGCGCAGCAATTAGCGGTCGTAAATTTAATAATAAGGTGATCACTTCCTAAAGATTCATTAAGAACCCTCCAAATGAAATTCAACGCAATGTCATTAGTTACGAAGGTAATATCCGGGGAAGACTTTTGGACATTACCGTTGACTAATTTAAGCCGAGTTGTAGCACCATCATTCAGGATAACATAATCTTTGTCAACGATGGTATCAAACAGCTGCGCTCCTCTAACATCTGTTTTGTACGACCAATTAGAGTGGTGACCATTAAAATCACCAGCAATAATAGTTTTATTATTATGTAAACTAAACACTGAGTCCCAATCGTGAAAAAATATAACAACCAATCATAAATAACTTCTCCACACGATTTCAGTTTCTTCCCAAAGTTAATGTTTTTCATAAAAATTATCTCCTTAATTCTCACAAGTAAACCTTGAATATCAGTTTTCTCAAATTCTTCCTTGTTTTGGTTCCCCTGTACTTCTTCTTCGGAATCTGACTGTATTGTGCTCTCATAACCCACAGAAACATCTTTTCGCTTATCACACTTTTTTTTGGACTTCTTAGCAATTCTATTACCTATCGCACTACTCTTATTATTACTTTGTTTATTACTTTGTTCTTTAGGCAAACTCGATGCATTTCCTACCACCTCAGCATATGACGGGCCATCGCCTGACGTCATTGGGATGACGTTGCATAAGCCTTCATTGGTTGGACTCATATTATCCGTCTCGTATTGAGGTGAAGGTGGAACATATAGAGTAAGAGCCATTTTATAAGTACAATTAAATTCGGCCATCAGTTCCCGGATTCTCCTTTCCTTCTTATAAACAGGGCAAACCTTCGCTAGTGCCATATGTTTGCCCTTGCAGTTCACACACTTAAAAGATGTTGTCTCACAGTTGTTATGCATTTGGCCACATTTAGGGCAAATGGTTTTCGTTTGAGAGCATTCCTTGTGGTTGTGACCGAATTTCCAGCATTTTGAGCACTGAGACACGGGAAATATAAATGGATTCACTTTTATTCTAGTGCCATATGTAAATACATAAGGAGGTAAGGAAGAGCCCTTAAAGCAAACCCGTACGCATTCGCTGTCTTCAAAAGTGCCACTATCAAAATTACGCCTTTTCAATCTTTTTACATTTAAAATTGGTATACTGCAACATAAATCCCGCATAATTTCATCCTCTTCCAGATCCAGATCGATATCCCTAATAACGCCATATGAGACGCCAACTTCGAACGTTTTTTGGCACTTATATTCTTTATCAATAAAATATTTGCACTTAATTAAATCGTCTGCACTCTCATTATTATTGAATTTTATCAAAACTTTGTAGGCGTTAACATATTTTATTCTCGTTATATTTTTAATGTTTTCGTTCTTAAGTAGACGAGCCAACCCTATTTGCTTAGGTAATTTTTCTTTTCTAGACACCATGCTTATTTCAATTTGTTCTTCTGGGATGGGGGTAGTACCATTATTACTGTTACTCTGCGCCAAAACTTTTCCTCGTCTCCCAACCTCAGCCCATACCTCTTCTGTATCTATGTCACGACTTCTTTTATCCGCTCGATTACTACAACTACCCGCTTCTAATTCCGTAGAATTTCCTATGTAAGTCTCCACATCCTCCTCGAACACACTACACATATCACTATTTTGAGACTCAGCCATAATCTATCGATAAACAACGCATTGCAACTACTTATACAATTAAATAAACTCAAACGTATTATACAAAAACTGGTTACACAAACGTCTTGCCACAGCAAGCGCGCGTGAGCCACTATGAACTGCAGTTAAAAATACGAACCGTTACAAAAACATTAAACTTTATTATTTATTTGCAGTATCGCAAATCAGTTAACTGAGTTAATAAATAAAAAACCAACGGATAACTCGCCTCATTTCATTTAAGTCGTTTAAAAGATCGACTTTCGAAAATAAACACGAAATGTAATAAAATAAAAATGCCAAACTGCCGCCGGAACGAAGTGAAAAAGGATTTGTAACAAAATTATGAAATCGTTATGTACAGAGCAATATAACTTTTAAAATAAATTTAATATAACCGATAGCAACGACTCCGTTTGATAGCCGATTTTTGAAAATCTCACTTCATTTATTCATGTGTACTATAATAAATTGTAACAAGGTTGTGTATTGCATATTTTTTATTTTTTTATTACTATACTAGCAGCTCACCCTCGCTTCGCTTGGGTTTGTCCCTAGGTACGTTTTAAGCTATACATATAATAAAATTGTAACTAAGCCGCATCTGTACATTAAATATTTTTTGGAAAATCTTATTGAAATAGACTAAATTGGAATATCCATCTAAAGAAAATTAAAACAAAATTATTATCACTGCGCGGCTCACTCTGTAATATTACAAAATGCATCCCTCATACCTTAAGATATACAATTTACAATGCTTTAGTTAAACCACACCTGCTACACCTTATCGAGATATGGGGAACCGCAGCCAAAACTCGATTAAACAAATTGCAACGCCAACAAAATAAATAACTCATTTCATGCATTTAAAAAACAATTATCCGATTATTTATTGAAATTCGCGAAATAATCCGAAAAGGTAGTTTTATTTTGAAATGAAAAATAACTAATTTTACATATCATAGAAATTGATTTGAATGTATGAGGTGCGACAAAATTGAACATAATTCCATTGGCTTTTTGTTTTGTTTTCACTTGTAAAGTCTTTAAGTATACCTACCTACATTATAATAATAGTACATATAATGGCAACGACGATGAATTTTATGTAACCACTTTAGTTTATGTTATCACATAAGTGACAATATGTCTTTGTTGATAATAAAGTTCTTTAAACCTAAAAACCTGAAATAGACATTATTATCGATACAGATGCCAAATCTATACTTTTTAGAATTTTTATCTGTCTGTCTGTGACCGCATCACAGAAAAACCACTGGATTTTGATGAAATTTGGTAGTATGATAGCTGGTTGTCTGGGTCAACATATAGGATATTTTTTACTGCGGGAAAATATCTCATCTCTGAGAAATCTATACTAAACCTTTAAATTTATGTAGGGATGTACCCGAGCGAAGCGAGGGTGAGACGCTAGTTAGATATAAATAGTTATTAGCTAGAGTTAGCCATGCACATTGAAAAAAACAATTTGGTGATTTTTTTCCGATGTTTTAATAATTATTCTGCTATTCAGGGTAAAGACAAATGCAACAAATCAAAAACTATGAAAATGGTCCAACAGTTATAACTCGTCCCGAGTATAACTGTTGTAACAAACCCGACTTGGTTTTATATGTATGATGATGATGTTCTCCTGACCGATTCCGGCCACGGCGGCCAATCTCATTGAGACTAGCCAACTGCGCAGGAGATATTATAGTGCACAAGTGTACGCGCAGACACAAGTGCACTCTCTATTCCTGTCACTCTCATACTCCAGTGGGACGACTACTCGACACGACCGGTGAGAGTTAAGGCGCAGGACCGACGGCTTTACGTGCTCTCCGAGGCACGGGGGTGAAACACCTCCAACTTCCCAACTCCGGGCTGTTACTGAGGCTTACTATACAGAAAGACTCAATAACTAAACTTGGCCCGACCCGGGACTCGAACCCAGGACCTCAGGATGTGCAGCCGTACATGCTAGCCACTACACCACCGATGCAATAGATTATTATTTTTTATTTTATTATTATATTATTTCTTATTTTAGAAATATGTATATAGATGATATATCCGTGATGTTTAGAATTAAATCAAATCGAATACAATATAATTTTATATTGTATTCGATTTGATTTAATTCTAGATTTAATTCAATTAATAAATAGATTTAATTCAAGAAGGCTTCTTGCAAAGCGCTTTTGAATTCTTAAATTTTTATTATTTATTTATACCTATATACAAATCAATCAAAAAAAAAAACAAATCATCTATGTACAAAATCTGTTTAATGAGTTTTTTTTCATAATATTAGAAAACTTTAACTTGAAGGTATCGTAAATAAAAATAATTATATCCTACACATACTTTAAATCGACGATGCAAATCTGCAAGTAACAGAATAATGTTGTGCGTTGCTTTACACTACACCGCCAGCTTTAACTGCCTGGATGGTTTAGTCACTAGTATGTACAGCTGTAGATCTGGGGGTCCTGGGTTCGAATCCCGGGTCAGAGCAAATTCAGTTATTAAGTCCTTCTGTTAAGACAGTACCAATAATGGCCCAGGATTGGGAAATTGGTGGTGTTTCACCCCCGTGTATCGGAGAGCACGTTGTGCTGTCGGTCTTTTGCCTGATCGTAGCCCATCGTTTAAAGTTGTCGTCCAAAGTATGAGAGGAACAGGAATAGAGAGTAGGTATCTTGTGTTTACGCGTCTTTATTAACACAATAGAACCCAAAACAATGATTTTTAGAATTTTGTCTGTTTGTCGGTACGTTTGTGAGCGATAATCTAATGTATGGTAAGCTTCACTTAACATTTAACGTTTGTTTTATTACAATCGGTTCATAAATAAAAAAAGCTATGTCAATTTGAAAAATCACCTAGGCACGAGCCCGAGCGAAGCCAGGGTGAGTCGCTAGTTTATATAATATGTAATTTACTGCTGACCATTCTATTTGATAATTAAATATTTTATTTTTGTGTGTACTCGTGTGTAATTAAACAAACAAAGAGATATTCGTTCAGACAAATATATTTTACTCTATAACATATTAAAATCAAACAAATTCAATAGTTACAAAATAATTATTTCATTCGAAATTAAATGTACAGTATTTTTAGAAATATGACACACAATATTCAACAATATTTATTCTGGACCAGATGTGAAGAGTATTATTAATATTTTTTACTCTATTTACTTATTTTAGAAATGACTTATTCATTTTGGTGTATATATTTTTGTCTTTAGTTGTTTTAACTATGATCAGATTTTCAAGAATTTCTTTTTATGAATGAGTTATATTTAAAGGATGGGTACGAGGCCACCTCTTGAAATATGTAAATACAGTACATATAATATATTTATTCAAATTCAAATTCAAATTCAAAATATTTTATTCAGCATTAAATTATTACAATTTTTTACTGAACGTCATGAGTCTACTACCAGTTCGGAAAAATGAAACCTCAGACCTGAGAAGAACTGGCGAAAGAAACTCAGCGGGACTAATATTTTTTTAATAAATTGTAATTTACAATATTTTTATAAAGTTGAAGTAGCCTGGAGGCGATCACTTCATTCCCAAGGCGTGCTATCTTCTATGAAATTATTTATTGTATAATAGCCTTTAGCACACAAACGTTCTTTAACAATTTTTTTGAATTTAATGATAGAAGCTTTTTGAACATTTTCTGGGATCCTGTTGTACAAGCGTATACATTGTCCATAAAAAGAATTACTGACTCTCTTTAAACGAGTTACAGGCATTACAAGTTTGTGTTTGCTCCTAGTATTAAAGTTATGCATGTCACAATTCTTGGGAAATTCGTGTATATTTTTACGAACATACATAACACATTCGTACACGTACTGAGAAGCAACAGTCAATATTTTTATTTCTTTAAACTTATCTCTTAATGACACTCTAGGACCTAAACTATAAATTGCACGAATAGCTCTTTTCTGCAGTACAAAAATCGTATTAACAGTTGCTGCATTTCCCCAGAGTAAGATACCATACGACATAATACTATGAAAATAGCTAAAATATACTATGCGAGCTGTATCTACATTAGTAAGAAGTCTAATTTTTTTTACCGCGAACGCTGCAGAGCTGAGTCTACTCGCTAGTCCCTCAATATCCCCCACTGCAATTTGGAATCTATGATAATACCCAGGAATTTAGTGGACTCTACCGGTTTTAACATTTCCCCATTTAATATTACACCATTATCAACAAGTTTAACATTGGGTGTTGTGAATTTTATTAATTTTGTCTTTTTATTATTTAATAATAAATTATTTGAATCAAACCAATAGACAACCTTTGAGAGAGCATCGTTTACATCGTCGTACATAAGCAAATTTCGCTTCACTTTAAAAATAAGTGAAGTGTCATCAGCGAACAATACTATCTCATGTTTGTCCTGTACAAAAGATGGCAAATCATTAATATAAATTAGAAAAAGAAAGGGGCCGAGAATAGACCCTTGCGGAACCCCCATATCTAACGGAGCTCCAGGAGATCTCTTACCATTAACATCAACCCTCTGTATTCTATTATTTAAATACGAATTCAAAAGGTCGAGTGCCTTATTTCTAATACCATAATGATGCAGTTTCCTGATCAGCGTCTCATGATGCACACAATCAAAGGCCTTGGATAAGTCACAGAATATCCCAAGTGCATCTTGTGACCTTTCCCAAGCCTCAAAAATATTTCTTACTAACTCAACACTAGCATCTGCCGTGGAGCGGCCTTTCGTAAATCCAAACTGTTTCTTATGAAGTAGATTGTGTGCATTGAAATGCGTTAACATTTGCGCGAGTATGATTTTCTCAAAAATTTTACTAAACGTTGGCAGTACCGAAATTGGACTAAAATTATTAGCGTCTAAGGTACTACCTGATTTAAAAATAGGAATAATTTTACTGTGTTTCATTAGATCAGGAAACGCACCATGCTCTATACTGCTATTAAATACAGTAGCTAAATGAGGTGCAACAACATCAATTACCGAGCTAATAACTTTTACAGATATACCCCATAGGTCAGCGGTTTTCTTGAGATCCAAACTTTTGAAGGCTGCAATGATATCTTTGGGGTATACAGGTTTAAATTTAAATACTACATTACATTCTTTAACATGTTTCTTAAGTAAAGATTCGGCAAAAGCGGGAGATGAATTGAGTGATTGCGTTGTTGAAATTGGAATGTCAGTGAAAATTTTTCAAACTCAGATGCAACTTCTTGGTTTGAAGTAATAAAATTATTGTTTATATTCAACTTAAAATCGAGGCTGCGATCTGTGACTCTCCCACTTTCACAAGCAATTATGTTCCACGTCACTTTTACTTTATTATGTGCATTTTTTATTTTGTCTTTAATATACAAAGATTTTGCCATGGAACATACTCTCCTAAACATTTTTGAGTAGGCACTTACAAAAGAAGCAAACGATGTACTATGATTATAAGCTTTTTCACCATACAATTCATATAGTCTTTGCCTGCTCTTGTAGATGCCAGGAGTTGCCCATTCACTAAATGACAAGAGACCCCCTGAATTGACTGTTTTAGAAGTAAATATTGTAGAAAATTCTGTTTTTATTAATTTAAACAAAGAATTATATAAGAAGTTGGGGTCATTATTGTAAGATAAATAAGGAAGTTTTGCTACAATATTACCTCTGAACTTCTCCATACGTGTAGTATTTATGGGGGCAAAAGTCTTTTTTAACATATTTTTATTGTCATTTAAAGTATAAGAAAATGAAGCTAACTGACCACAATATAAATATTTATTTATATATTAATTTGTACCGGCGATCGGAAACGGTTCTAACGATTTCACTGATATTTGGTATGTGGGGGTTTTTGAGGGGCGAAGAATCGCTCTAGTTTAGTCTTATGTCTGGGAAAACGCGTGTTTTTGAGTTTCCATGCGGTTTTCTTTCGCATGTTCCACGCAGAATATGGTCGATAATTTCTCACATGCAAGCATAAGCATCGGGATCAAGCGACCAAGGCGCAAGATTAGCAATCCGAGAACGAATCTCAATCGGATACAAAGTTTTTACTTTTTTTTTGTATTTATTCAAGTTTTTACTTTTTTTATATAAAAAAATACGATATAACAAAAAGAACTCCGAACTTCGCTAACCTGACATTAAAACATCATAAATTACAATTAGGTGAAATTACTTTTAAAATTTCTATTTAAAATATAACATGATTCGAGTAAACAAGGCTACAAGTAAAGTTGTAATTTAATTTTAGTGTTCACATTAAAAAATTACCCGTGTATAAAAAGTTTGACAGCCGCGTGGTTAGCCTTAATTTTCCGCTGTCACTTCTGTGTTTTATAATTTTTATTATATTTTCACTAATTAGAATTTGAATTACATGAAATAAATAATGAAAATAGATTTTGTTATTGTGTTTTATGTTTATTTTACTTATTATAAGTTTGAATTTTAGTAGGTACTTAATTGTAAAAGCAATTATTTTATTTTATTTTAGGGATACAAGTAGTATAATATTACTTAATAATAAATAATAATATCAAGTTTCCGGTTATAACTAAAGTAAAAAATCAAAGTTATAAAAAAATACGTGTGTGTGTACTTATGTACGCACGTAAGAAGCTATACTTCTTTGACGTAACAGAACAAAAATATCTAAAGATGTAGATCCCGTATGTCACAATTCTATTTGCAAAAGGAATGCAGCTAACTTCATCATGTCGTTTTCTGGCTGTCGGTGTGCGCGAGCATCATAAAAATTTTACTTTCATAATTTTTTCCAAGCGTCCCAATAGAAATATAACTTCAAAACGTTTTTTCGTTAACAAGTTTCCGCGTCTATATCAGAATCACACCATCAGATCTTCACCATATACCATATTTGTATGAGGCCATCGCGCGAGCATACTTTTTCAAATAAATAATAAAAACCTTTTAAGAAAAAAATAAAAATCGACTTCAAAAAACACTAAAAAGTAAAAAATAACTCATTGGTAGTTTTGATTTACTATAGTTACCTAATCAGATATTTGAAGTCGGTGTGCTTTGATTTGTATGGGCTACAGGCGAGTCACAAGCGAAGCGAGTGTGAGTCGCTAGTTATAAATATAAAAACTCATGACTGGAGTACAAACATTCGTGTTCGATTGATTGTGATTCGAACCCGCGAACGCTGGCACAGCTAGTAGGGTCACTACAAACTGAGTCAAACGTGTCATCATTTCGTCGTAAAATTATAGAAACAATCAATAAAGCATTAATAATATTGTCAAAGACGATGAATTGGAGAACATAATAACTCATATATGTCTCTGTCCAACTCATGTCAAACTTCTATATTATACTCTGTTCTTGTCGTGGATTGACAATTAACTTGACAAAGGTTGCTTCAGGCATTCTATTTTGATGTAAAGACGGTTCCACACTAACAACTACATAGCAATACATTGAGTAGTTATTAAGATACTTTTTTTTTCAACCGACTTCTTCACAAAGGAAGAGGTTCTGAATTCAGCTGTATGTTTTTTTTTACATGTTAGTTACCTCAGAACTTCGTAATTTATTAACCGATTTGGACAATTTTTGTTTTATTTAAAAGTGTGTATTTTCAAGTTGGTCCTATTTTAATTTGAATAAAAATACCACCAATGGCTTAAGCGAATATTTTATTAAAATACTTTCTTCTTACTCTCTACACTAAAAGAAAAAAAAAAAGAAAAAAAAGAAAAACCGACTTAAAAAACACTAAAAAGTAAGAAATAAACTCATTGGTAGTTTTCATTTACTATAGATACCTAATCAGATATTTTCGAAGTCGGTGCCAGCCGGTACAAATCAAAACATCGCTAGTTAATATATTATGATAACTAAAATGTTAGTTAACCATAAATTATGATTATACACCACAGACACATAGATCACATCAGCATGTGCAGGCGTCGTAACTCAAACAAACTAGAACATTGAACTATGATAATTGCCTCACGCTCTCCACAAGATTTGTAGCCTGTATACTTACAGGCCTTACTTAAAGTATGAATAATATAATCTTAGTAGTATCTACTTAATAGAATGATGTAATAACTAGTCTACAAGAGTATCCGTACTGTCAGAACATAATCCACACTAAAATTATAAAAGCGAAAGTAGTTCTGTCTGTCTGTTATGTTACGTTTTCATGCCTAAACCACTGAGCCAATTTTGATGAAGTTTGGTTTTAGAGGGATGGGACCTTGGAGAAGGATATAAGATATTTTTTATCGCAACATGAAACTTAAAAGGGGTGAAATAAGGGTTAAAGGTTTGTATTGGGAACAAAAAATCGTTATCTTACAATTTTGGTAAGAAATAAAGAACATTTCAGCGTTTATGACCAGTCAAGGTAAATAGGGGATGATTTCAAGTTTTTTTAAAGTATTTAGCTACTTTTCTATACCTATGTATATTGTAGTCTATATATTCCAAATTAATCGTTAAACCGTACCTAGGGGCGAACTCGAGCAAAGTAAGGGTACTCACCCTCTAGTCATACTCTAGTGTTATTAGATTAAATAAATATTGTTTATTTTACACAAAGCTTTATCTGTGCTTTTACCCATACATAAATCATATCCATCAAAAAAAAAGAACACCAATTCATAGTATTTTTATAACATTTACATTATATTATAATGTTATGCAATATATTACCCATTGTGGACGAAAGAAGTATAATTTCATAGTCTTTCCGTTATCAATATTTTTATTATTTCCGACGGTTCTACTAAATCTTACCTTATAACTAAATCAATGCTTGAAATAATATTCAAAGTGAGAATTAAAGAGCGAGCGATACAATCCCATTCCATTAATATTATAAATGCGAAAGTTTGAATGGATGTTTGTTACTCAATCACGCAAAAAAAGCTGTATAGATCTGGTTTCTGGATGAAAGGCACAGAGATAGATTATTTTAGTCTGGAATAGCACACGGAAAAATGTACGGTTCCCGTGGGATAATTTATTTTTGTTTTTCACTTTTGCTAGTAAGTTTTTCGAGCGACTTCTAAATGAATATTAACAAATTTTTTTTTTTCTTGAAATTCACATACAAAAGTATAGATATACATAAGGCTAGAGAGGTGCAAAAAAAAAACGAGACGATTCTCACAATTATTAAACATGAATAACATTCATGTTCAGAAGATTTTGTAGATTTTTAAAAAATCTAGCGACCTCAAAAAATTTTTTTGTACTGCGTTTTGGAGAGGGCTCTTAAAACTAACATATTTTCGTAAGAGATTCGAAAAAAAACATTTGTTTATTTTTCACCTTAATCAATACAAATATTTTAAAGAGGAAAGATTTTTTGTTTGTTTGTTTGTACCGAATAAGCTCCGAAACTACTGAACCGATTAAAGTGGAATTTAGTAAGAAGATAGTATAAGAACCTGGGAAGGACGTAAGTTAGTTTAGTTTAGTTTTTATCCCGGAAATCAAACCTTAGGGGGTGAAAATGGGGATGAAAATGTGTATGCAACCTAGGAACGAACCCGAACGAAGCGAGGGTGAATCACTGGTATTTAATATCAAGGTTAATTTAAGTGGCCTCGCTTGCAAAGACACGTTCCTTTTGCGGTAATATAATATTTTAAGTGGTGTTTTAATAACAATTAAACAGTTTACTATTGGACCGGTTTTAAAATTATTAGGAGATTAATTATTAATTTTATGTTTTCATAACGTTTTTGAAAATTACGAAAAAATAAAATAATAATGTTGGTAATACTAATGGAAAGTTTCGTAGTTAAAGTAAAAAATATTTTATAAGGTAAAAACAACTTCTAAACAAACTGAATGTTTTATCATCGATTCCTCTAGTGTTAAAATTTAAATAACATTCTCAAGAGGCTGATAGAGTTACGAAATGAAACAATGATAAGTGTTGTTTGTATATTTGCTATTCCTTCACGCTGAAGCGTCTGGACAGATTTGCTATACCTCGATTACCTTATTAAGGGGTCCTTTAAGGACAAATACAAAATTTTCTATAGTGCCTCAAGAACCTAACCTAAAATATTCACCAGCTCTCCTACAAACAGCGACAGATTGTAATTTTTATGCGTAGAGTTTATGAATCGAAGTATCATACTTTTGTAACAACTTAGTATATTGTAAAAGTCTCAAGAACGCATGTCATTAGTTTGTAATAAGTTAAGTTTACGCTGAGTCCCATTCAACACATACTCATCTACGTAGAGGCCTAGTTTAAGTCTGATAAGGCAAAGCAGTGAGAAAAGAAAGTCATGTTTTTGTAAGGATCCTTAAGGCACAATGGCACTAGCGCGGTCGCAGCACCTGCGCTTGTCCTACTTCCATGCTTCTGTGAGTAAGGGCTGCCTATTTTTACCTCTACATTAGCTTTCAGCATTAGCAAGTTTCAGCCAAATACGTTATTTCCCTCAATTTCAGTTAAATTTTAACACCCTTTTCATTTCTAATTAATTATGTAATGCTGCTTTAGACGTTTAGAAGTCGAATTTAACCGCCTTTTAAACGTTTAAAGCTAAACAATTGTTTAATCCCGTTGAACTGATCTAATTATGCATCTGTTTTTATGTATATAATGCTTAATCGTGTGATCTTTTTTATATTTTTTAATATTGACACAATTTTAAATGAATAAGACGTAAATATAAGTACCTTAAATCGGTTTTATATTTTAATAAATTCTTAGTTTAAATATATACTGAACTTGTAGTTATAGTATATTCTGAATTTGTGGCGTTGGTATAAGTTATGTGCGTTAAACTCAAATAGAATAAGGCATGCTAAAAAAGGTTGAAGTACCACGATGAAATAATTGTAACTTTTACCATAGAATTAGATGGTGCTATGTGTGTTAATGTCCCTACATATTATAATATTATAGTACTAGCGACTCACCCTTGCTCCGCTCGGATTCGTCCCTACATACGTTTTAATGGTTAGTATAGATTTCTCTGAGATGAGATATTTTCCCACCGTAAAAGTATCCTATATGTTTATTCGGACAACCAGCTATCATACTACCAAATTTCATCAAAACCTGTCAGTGGTTTTCTCGTGATGCGTTCCCAGACAGACAGACAGATAGACAGACAAATATTCTAAAAACTATAGACTCGGCCTCTGTATCGATAATACATCGATAGATTCGACTCAGTTAGAATTTTATTATATTTACAGACAAGAATTTCGGAAAATTCACGATTTCTCTACTTCCACATACCCAATATAGTTTGAAACTACTTATGTGAACTTTAGGGCTGAATTTGACAACTTTTTTGTGTATTAAAGAGACTTCATCCTGTTCAAAACTTTCCTGTAAACCTGATAAACTCACGTGAAACTTTGACGAAAGCTTGATTATTTTTCTTAATCATATCATTAAAATAAACAAGTATTCCAAAATTAGATTAGTGAGCTTCGAAAAGAAAAGGTTGCGACAACTTTATATTTGGCTAAATATCTTGTAGCTAAACGTGACTTTTAGTTGACATTACATGGTAGGAGAGCTGGTGAACATTTTAGGGTAGGTTCTTGAGGCACTATAGAAAATTTTGTATTTATCCTTGAAGGACCCCTAAATAAGATAGTCTGAGGTATGGCTGACGGGTAGCAGCACCCTAGCAACCCTTGATTTTTTTTTTCATTTAACAGATAAAAGAATCTATCAAATTATTCTGGCTTTTTGGGATTATTTGTTTTTAAGTACCTATATTGTATGTATGTAATTAGGTCTTTTTAACGTCCCATTGCTGGGCACGGGCCTTCCTTCAATCGAAGGGTATCAGGTCATAGTCCACCACGCTGGCTAAGTGCGTGTTGGCGGACTTCACATGTCTTTCGAAAACTTGCTAGGTTCTCTCAGATATGCAGGTTTCCTCACGATGTTTTCACGATGTAATACCTATATTACTCTCAAAAAATACTTGTAGTACTAACTAAGCGCTACGAAGCATAATTCTTTCTTCCCTATCAGAGTCTTTAAGCCGTATAAGTCTAAAGCTTTTATATTTACTGAGAATATTTTTTGTTTTAAAGCGGGATATTTAGGATGGGTTTCGCTTACTTTTATGAGTTCCTGATAGTTTGAGCACTAGGTATAAAGCGCCATAGTTAAAATTTTCTAATTACACTACTAATATAAAGAGGAACGATTTGTATTTTTCTATGTTTGTAACAAATGAACTCAAAAACCACAGGATCGATTTAGATAAAATTTGGTAGTAGGATAGTTTGAGACCCTGGGAAGGACTAGGATATTTTTTATTCCGAAAATTATGCCTTAAGGGAGTGAAAATGGGGATGAAAGGTTGACGAACCCGGTGAAGCGAGGGTGAGTTGCTAGTACAACATAAAAGGATTGCTTTAACTCTCAATTTTGTCGTGTTATATTCATCCGAATTAATCGTTTTAATGATTAAATGATTTTCCTGTACATATTAAAAATACTGAGGGCATCCTTAACTCTATAAAAGAATTAAATTCGCCTCGTGTAGTTTTTTTATTTGAATAAGCGTTATTTACTTCAAATAAATACGAGGGCTAAATAAACTCGACAAATCTTGCGAGTGGCACTAACACATTTCATGCTATAAATAAACTTTCTTTGAAAGTAAGCGTTCTCAAAGTACGAAATGCTATGTTAAATTTACAAGATATCATAATACTTTCTTAGATTTACGCGAATACTTGACATTTATTTTGATTTTTGGTTCCCGACGTTTCGAATGCTTTACAGCAATCGTGGTCACGGGAGAGACTAAAATTTTAGACGTCTCAAAGGCGCTATATACTTGTTACAGACAGTGCCTACCCACTATTTTACAAAAATGATTTTAAAAATTCAAAAGTGGCACCAAAGTATCTTACAATATTAGTTGATTTTAATTCTAAACATTTAAAAAAAAAAATTAAAGTTTTTAATAAGTATTATAATTAAATATAGCAATATTATTTACTTAATTTTAGCTATCATAATAAATATTACAATTTTCTTTATTAATTAATAATATTATTTAGTGTTGCTATTATTATATTATCTGTAACCATAAAGATTATTAAACATTTTTTAAAATATCAATTATTTATTTAAGCAATATAATTGTTCTATATATATATATATATATATATATATATATATATATATATATATATATATATATATATATATATATATATATATATATATAATTTTTTAATTTTTTTTTTAAATTACAAGATATCACTTATTTACTTGTAAATATATGTATTTTAGCATTGGTCATATTACTATTACAGAATACTTAGTGTCTTTAAACCAAATATTTCCTTAAACGTTTTGGTATTTCTTTTGAAATTTTAATTTCATAATAATATTCTACTAGGTGGGTTATATTAGGTTTATGGATAAAAATTACTTTATTAATATGTGGAGGAATAGAGATCGAGCATAATCAAAGATTTTTATTATTATTATTGCTGATAAAATTTACAAAAATTGTACAGAAATATAGGCAGTCATACCACTGTATACCGTTCCTAACTCATTATCTCCCGGGATTGTCTTTGCAGGAGTTAAGCTATTTGGCCATGAATAGATAATAAACAAACAGACAAATAGGTCATCAGATATTCGTTGTTATGAAACAAATATGGATCATATATATTTTTTTGGAAAAATCATTCTTAACAGCCGATTTCAAATTCTTTCAACAACCCTACAATATTTATCTACGAAATACTCTTCAGACGCTCATCATTCACATCGACGTTATTCCCTCAGAAGAAATATTGCTACACCAAATTTCCATATTTCTAGCTGGCTTCATAGTAAGAATGCTCACATGTTTTTAATAAATCCTTCACGCTAAAACGGCTTATGTTACTAATAACACTTTCTAAAAGGTGGTGCGGACTGTATTCAGCCCTTTTTAACGTCCCACTGCTGGGCATTGGCCTCCCTTCAATACGAGGGGGATCAGGCCATAGTCCACCACGCTAGCCAAGTACGTGTTGGCGGACATATACATATAATGAAATCTAACTATATAATATGAAAATAGAAGCATCCAAGCCAAACGAGGGTCGCTAGTAATAAAATATATAATATATTAAGTATATATTAAGTCATCTAATGAAATACGGTGAATCTTAATTTTAATTTTTTTTTCTTTAATATTTCATCTATTTATTTACCATAGAAATTCACTAAAAATAATTGAAGAACATGCAAAAATGTTTGCGAAATATTGGAACCAGACAAAAGGCGCTACGATAGTAGTTAATATTAAATACATTTTTTGTATATTAGAGTACTAGATACGATTCGTTTAGAACAATAATTTTTTATCTGATCACTATGAATGAAGGACGACCATAATAATGATAAAAACTTTTTATTGCACACACAAAAGAAGATAAAAAAACAATACATTGGTAAGAAAATGCACAAGAGGCGGTCTTATCGCTAAAACAGCGATTTCTTCCAGACAACCTTTAGGTGTAGCAAAATAGCAAAGTGAGAAGTGGAAAGAGTGTGAACAAATAACAGAACTACGAAATATAAAAATAAAAATGATATACATAAACATACATATGATATTTTATATACGTATATAAAATAAAAAAAATCTTAGAATATCTATAGATTTGAGTATTTATTTTGAGGTGCACATTACATAAACATAAAGATCAAATACAAATATTACTGTACTACTTTTTAATTACATATATTCAAAAATCTACGTAAAATATTTCTTATATCATAGTGCTGTTTGATCATAGACATAGAAAGTGGACTGATTGCTTCTTACTTACAGTATAAGTATATTATCGAGTTAATTCAGTCAGTGAACATTAAATTCTACCGCTAATAACACTTTTGCTATCACAAACTATTTCTAAAATTTCTTCTTCATCATCTTCTTCGTTCAAATATATCACTTTAAAGTAAAGATTTTCTCCTCTCGCAACTACGAAGCTAAATATTTATTCATGATAACTGAAAAACTTTTTCACTTACTAAAATCAATAGTAAGTTTTTCGAATTTTTGAAATTTAAATACACATTTTAAACATCACGAATAATTGTTATTCTGGTTGTGTATTACTCGTGTGTCACATCCAATAATATTAGTAGCGTTTGTAAATGATAAATTATGCCGTCGTCGGACGTTTCGGCGATCAAAGCATGTCACAGATGTTAGCGAGACAATATAATATATAGAAATAGTAATGCTGATAATTTAATATCATATTTTAATTAAATAAAAGACAGTTTCTACGTCCTATGTGGCATTTGCAAAATCTTCTCGGTAAATATTGTGTTTGAGTTTAGTAAGACCAGCTTACTATTAAAGTCATTCGAAGCCTATCATCTGAATATTCGGACCACCAGATATAGATTTTGAAATCTAACAGTTATTAAGCACTAGCGACTTACCCTCGCTTTGCTTGGATGCGTCCCTACGTTCGGATAATTCCGTTATACATTTGTATAAAACAAAATAAATATTGACGACACGATTGGCTCAGTTTCTAGTGACCCTACTTGCTGTGCCAGTTATCGCGGATTCGAGTCCCACTGGGGGCATTCATTTGTGTGATGAGCTCGTATGTTTGTAGTTCAGTCGTAAGTATTTATATTTAAAATATATATGTATTTGAAGTTATATATGTGTGGTGTATCAACTATCTGGTATTTATATCACAAGCTTCGTAGCTTACCATGGAACTAGATAACGTTATGTGGTAATGTCCCAACATATTTAAATATGTTACTAGCGACTCACCCTCGCTTCGCTTCGGGTTCGTCCATAGACAAAAACAAATCTATCCCACGGGAACCGTACACTTTTCCGGGATGATATATAGCCTATAGCCTTCCTCAGTTAACGGGCTATCTAATGCAAAAAGATTTTTTCAAATCGGATTAGAACTTCCTGAGATTAGCACGTTCAACCAAACAAACAAACAAACAAACAAACTCTTCAGCTTTATAATATAATATTAAGTATAGATTACTACTATGTATAATCGGAACACTGTCCGCATTTTTATTCTTTTCCTGACTTTATTAATATGAAAGAAAAACGGCAATTTGTTTGTTGCAGAGAAAACAAGAGAGAGAGAGAAAAACAATTGCTTATATCTGTATATAATTTATTTAAATTCAATGTGGAAGAAGTTATACGTAGTTATTTATATAGTTTTTAAGAAAAAAGTATTAAATATACAAAAATATACTTCTAATGAGATTTTAATGTGACAAACAATTTTTTAAGATTAGTTTTTCACAATACGTATAGGTTGAGTTGTGGATATAAAAGACACTCGAAGTGGAAACTACTCAGTAAAATTGCATCGCTTGTGAGGAAACTTATTCACTTATGAACTTGTTGAACTTTTCTTCACGAAATATTTCTTTTATTTAATATTATAAATAATATAAAAGTATATAATATATATTATACATACGTAATATAACTAGTATTTGTTTATCAAAGATTTCGCTTTTTTGTATGGAAATAATTATTTCACATACCGTTTCAGGTACCCGTTGTACTGTAGAGAAACGATTTTCCGTTAATACAAATCTTATTGTAATTTTGTGTGGGTTTAATTCAATCAAACTTAGTCAAGTTATGTATGGTTTTATATTAAATATATAAGTTGTTAACTTTTGTATAGTGAGCATTACAAAAAGCACGTTTTTGTATTATCTACAGATCCCAAAATTTTTTACTAGGAAAAAAGGAACTCTTAGGATCAATTCGTTGTGCGTCTCTATGTCTGTTTGTCAAGATCCTTTTTCTTAGAAACTCGTAGAGATATTAAGTTGAAATTAATATCAAATACTAGAATCTCCAATCCCTTGGATCTGTGAAAAAATCAATCTTCTAAGTGAACGCAATCAAAAGTTACGGCTGTTTATGTCGAATATTTTGACGCTTGCTAGGGAACTCAGAAGGCAATCAAAACCTATAGGGTACTGGTGACCTAGAATCATGAAATAAGGCAAGAAGCAATCTTAAGCACAAGTAAAACACGAAATCTCAAAACCGTAAATTTGTTGTTATATTACAAAAAAAAAAGCTTACTTTAATTTTTCATTCTACGGAACCCTCGGTGTGCAAACAGACTCGCATTCGTTAGATTTTTTTTACTTATCCAATACAGTGTAATATTGGCTTAAAAGTTGATATGCACTACACGGCTACGTAAATTAGTCTTTGTATACGTAATCCAAATTGTAATGCTTTGCACGAAGTCCGATAATTGCCTGCTGTCAGTCAAGCTGCTAACACAGCAGCATCTCATCAATTCCACTGATGTAGGTACCATTTACTCTAAAATTGTTGAAATAAATCAAATGGAAATGTAAAAGTTGAATATTTTTTGGTAAATATATGTCAATGTAGTTAGGCTTCACAGATTTTATTCAGTATGGACTTATATTAGAAAAGGTATAAAAGGCCTTCCTGAGATACCTATTAAAACGTTGTTATGGATATTATCCCTTTCTATACCCTTACTTAGGTTTCAATTCCTTGGAAGTCAGACGAACTTGCGACCAATTAAAGACTATGTGCTGAATTTTACGAGGAGACGTTGATGCTCCGGATCTTCATGCTCAACTGTGTAGTATTCATGCTTGAGTTACTAAGTTATGCTGAGAATATTGGATAACCCTGTTACTAATGTTCCCAGAACCCAACTAATATTTAATTTTATTTCTAATGTTTTTTTTTTCTGTTTCCTTTTATGTTTGTAATTAATTTATAATGTATGTGTAATCTAGTAAGTGTAAGTGGCACTGCCGTTCTAATTAGATGTAAATAAATAAAAAAATAAATAAATAAATTCATCTTTAATTGATAAAGCTTAAGGAACTATTACACAGTTACTGTGTGGGATATGATGATAAATAATAAGGCTTTAATAATAAAGTGTTTATTTAAGTGCGTAGTGCACTTGAGAGATCAAGTGAGAGACTGTAGTACAATCAATACACATACTTTGTATATCTAATCTAATATCTATAATTATACATGTTTGTTAATTAATCCTATTGCCTATAATCTCTATTACAATAGGTACAGCTACAATAATTTAAGGAGTCTTAGTAGCGTTTTTAATTTAAAACAAGTTAGAAGATGAATAACCGTTTATTTAAGACCTTATTAATTATCTGGATTACTAATTTTAGTCAAACATAAACTTATGTACCCGACTACGGTGAAGGCCAAAGGAGAGTTATGTGTTTGGCCAGTTTGTATGACAAGTTTAGCTATTAAGTCCTTTCGTTAAAAAAATCTCGGTTACAGTCCAAAGTTCAGTAGTTGGCAATGTTTTATCCTCGTACTTCTGAAATCATGTACATTGTACAGTCATCGCTACACTTACACACGTACAGACATACAGTCCTGCGCCTGAAATCTGACCGGTCGTGTCGAGTAGTAGTCCCATCGGAGTATGAGAGTGACAGGAATAGAGAGTGCACTTGTGTCTGCGCTCTCTCTCACACGCAATGCACTATAATATCTACTGCTCAATTAGCTAGTCTTAGTCAGGAGACAGCATCATGCATTTAAAATACATTTTGTTTTGCTAACGTACTTGTTTTATTAAATATGGACTTAAACAAGACGACATTCGACAATTGTTGACGAACAGTAATTTAAAAAAGCTATTTGATGATAAATCAGAGCATTAAGTCAAAGAATTATAATATATGTCATTCCCAAATCCTTTTTTAACCTATTTGTAAACTGATGTCATCTTGTTTAAGCTTTGTCTTGTCTCTGTTTCAAAGATTAATAACACCTCCGATATTATTTTCCTTGTATTTGCAATCATATTTTCAACCTCTTAGAAATTGAATTAAAAAATATATGTACTGAGGACTGAAAAAAATAATGCTTTTGCATATTTAATTTAATTGATAATAATTTGAAATATAGAAAATTTGGTGAAGGTGTTAATAAGTAGAGCTTTTCCTTCAATTTATATGGGACAATCCATGACAATACTTGGTAAAACTATTAATTTTTAAAAAAAGTGCGTGTATGAATATGTACAAGCACAAGAAGTAAATCTTCTGTAGGTTATCGGTACTCTTTATGAAATTCAATTTATGTTTTAAATAATTAGGATAGGTGAGACACTAAAAATAACGCATATTAGGCATTTTACAATCATATATTTATAGAATATCATTTAAGGAAAGAATATAATATTATATATCATTTATCAGACAATAACAACGGTTAATATGGCAACAAACGTACGTACATTTTTTCGTAACGCATTCACCAGCTTGTCCCCCAAGTAAAACGTGCGTTAAGAAGTTTTACTTCAAAACCCACTCCCCTAATACCGTACCCAATTTAAATACTCGCTTTTTGAATTGATAAATAAAGATAACCAATTTTAAACAACATATTAGATATACATATTTAATAAAGCTGAATAAACAAGCGATCCATGACAGGTTTATCTTATCAATCGATGTCGACCATAAATTTGACAAATTTTCATATCGCGGTATAAATTGATGATTCGTCGGTCCAAACTGCTCATTTCAGTTGACAAACAATAGTTTATTATTGGTCTACATGAGTTGCATTGTAATGTGTTTAATTTAATACCACCTGGTTAGCGTAAATGTATATTTGTTTTAAGATTTTAGGATAATTTAAATTCAAACTTATTTGTCTTGTTAATTGTGAGATAATAGTATTTTCTTAGATTTACGCGAATATCTAACATTTGATATAAGACTAGATTCTGATTTTTGTTTCCCGACATTTCGAACGCTTTACAGCAATCATGGTCACGGGAGATACTAAGATTGTTGGGTGTAGACATCTCATGTCTCATAATGTGTGAGCTAATGTCTTAAATATAATAAAGATTTCACACGTTATTCTGTTAAAAGTTCAATTTTATTTATGTTTTTTTTAAAACAACTGGATATCGATGTCTCCGGTTGTCCCAGGTCAAAAAATTTATAGCTAAAAAGCATCCTAGTATCCCATAAATACGTACACAAAAAAAAACATCAAAATTGGTCAACCGTTTCAGAAGAGAATAATTACGAACATATACCGGAGTTTTGTCACTACAAACAAAGTCGCTTCCCGCTGTCTGTCTGTCCCTATGTATGCTTATACTATGCTATGTATGATTTTGATGTGGTTTTTTTTAATATATAGAGTGATTCAAGAGAAAGGTTTATATGTATAATACGTGCATATTATAGTACAGAAAAGCCGAGAAATTTAAAGATTTGTACTTCATACTAACCGTTAAAACGTACCTAGGGACGAATACGAGCGAAGTGAGGGTGAGACGCTAGTATATTTATAAGAGTAAATATTATGACAACTGATATCGATTACAGGAAAATATAGAGTAACCGTGTAAGCTTTTTATTTTATTTATTATTATACTGTGTTTGGTCGTGTGTATTTATTTCGTGGGATTTTTAGTTGGAGTTTGAAAATTTAATTGCTTTGGGCTTTAAATATTTTTTACACCTTTGATAGTTGTTACTGCTGTGATTCGATTACTGACCAAATTACGTCCCATGAATTAATTTTAATCTAAACAATTTTATATTTTCAAAACTGATATTTTTTAGCTTCAAATTATTCGTTAATACTATAATAAATCAATAATCTAAACTAATAATATTACAAAGAGGTAAAGTTTGTGAGTTTGTAAGGGGTAATCTCTGGATCTACTAAACCGATTTCTATGAAATTCGGTAAAAAGATAGTTTGAGACCCTGGGAAGGACATAGGATACTTTTTATCCCGGAAATCATTCCTTAAGGGGGTAAAAATGGGGATAAAAGTTTGTATTGAGAAGCAAGCTAGGGACGAACCCGAGCGAAGAGAGGATGAGTCGCTAGTTTAATATAAGAATGTCTTTCATGTCTTGGTGACCACCCGGAGTATATGCTAAGACCCCCCCCCCCCCCCTAATTATAACATAGTAATTCACAAATGTGGTTTTAAATCATTTTTTTCAAACTGAAAGTTAAATTAAAAGTTAATTTGGTTCATATTTCTGTTTGTTAAACAATTAATTAAATAAAAACTTAAAAAAAAAGCGACTTCCAGGCACTAAAAAGTAAAAAATAACTAAACGGGGGTTTTCATTTAGAACAGATACTTAATCAGATATTTTCGAAGTCGGTGTGTTTTGATTTGTATTGGCTGGCACTTTTCAGTGCCTGGAAGTCGGTTTTTATTATTTTTTTTTAAGTTTTTATTTTTCCATTTTTAGTGTAGACGTAATAAGCAGGTAATATTTAAGAAAAAAAAATTAAAAACATTTTTAAGCCATTTATTCAGGCATGATTAAGCCATTTATTCAGACCCCTATTGACAGTCACAACCCATCTAGGTGTAAAGTTCTCATCAATACAAATCAATCAAGCCCAAACATCAGGTAATTGCTGTAAATCGTTGAGGAGTTCCCGCGACTGTCTTTCGGGTCCATCATCAGATCGACTCCAGACCTTCATTAAATAGTAGTGCTTTAAAATACAAATGAAAAAGTTACCGAACGCACTAGTTGCCGCTACAATTTTCGAAGGTTCCCCTCAATTTCTCTGGGATCCCATCATCATATCCTGGTTTCCTTATCATGGTACTACCCTTGCAATATCTCCTTTTCAATAAAAAAAGAATTATCAAAATCGGTTCATAAACGACGAAGAAATCCGCGAACACACATAAAATATATATACGTTCGAATTGAGCACCTCCTTTTTTTAGAAGTCGGTTGAAAAACTAAGGCAAATTAAATACCCCGACGACCCATCACTACTTCCTACTAGTGTTGCCGATCGATAGTCGACTATCGATAGCATATCGATAGTTAATCGATAGTGACCGATAGTCAAAATATCGATAGTTCTATCGATACTATCGATAAAATCGATAGTATCGATACTATCGATAGATTGAAATGTGACAATACTATTGACAGACCACAATACTATCGATAGTATCGATAGTATTGATGCTCACAGATCATAAACTATCGATAGTATCGATACTATCGATACTATTGAAGTTTCAAAATAAAATAATATCGATGGTATCGATACTATCGATACTATCGATAGTTTCAGCTATCGATAGTAGCTCATTTTTCGATAGTATTGTACACAGTGTGCAGGTCAGATAGTCAATAATAGTCACAACATACATCTTGCATAGCAAATATTTTAAATGTGGTTTTTTAATTTTATTCGGTTCAAACTTTATGTACATAATTACATTTTATGTTTATGAAATTGGCAACATTTATAAGAGTCAATTAGGGTAAAACTTACCTAATACTATCGAAAAATTAGCAACTATCGATGGTCTAAAACTCAATAGTATCGATAGTATCGATACTATTGATAGTATTGTTTTTCAGAAGTTTGATAGTATCGATACTATCGATACTATTGATAATTTATAATTCATTAGCAGCAATACTATCGATAGTATCGATATCATTGCCCTCCTTTGATAGTATTGTTACATTTTGAGCTATCGATACTATCGATAGTATCGATACTATCGATATAGCTATCGATAGTATGGCTGTTTTGGCTTTAAACTATCGATAGTGAAACTATCGATATTTCGGCAACACTACTTCCTACTTCCTAGAATCTTCAATTTAACAGCCGTTTCTAGAACAATAGTTCTAGATACAGCTACAAAAATACTCAAAAACTACTGAACCGATTTAGTTACCGCTGTACGAGCATCGCGTTAAGTACTTCCCGTCTTAACCAAACGCTTGCGCGTTTTAAAAACGATCAGCGCCACCTATCGACATATAGCTAAAACTTGTGTTCTGTACATACCTATATATATTGTTTAAATTTATTTTAGATTAAGGTTCTAATGTATTTTATTCTATAGATAAAAAAATCAATAGTATTTTCTTTTCATTTAATTTATCAAATATTCGCGAAGATTAAAGGAAGTATTAATAATTAATCCGTATTAATATTATAAATGTGAAAGCTTGTGTGAATGTTTGTTACTCTTTCACGCCAGAACGGCTGAACGGATCTGGATGAAATTTGGCACAGAGATAGATTATGGTCTGGAATAACACATAGGCTACATTTTTTCCCGGAAAATGTACGGTTCCCGTGGGATGGGTTTGTTTATGTTTTCTGAGAGGTGAACCCAAATGAAGCGAGGGTGAGCTGCTAGTATTATATAATATTATACAATTTAAATAAAGGAAAACAATGCGAATATGCATGTACAAAAACTTTTTTTATTAAATAATTTCGGCTTTTATAGTTTTTTTTAATTATTAAATTTAAGATTTATGGATTTTATGATGTTAAATATAAAAATGTGTCATGTCTTTTCAATCCTTTGTGGCAACTAAAACTGGAAAGCACAAATTTTTGTGTTATAAAAAACTAGAAGTATAACTCTAATAGAAGAATTACAAACAAAAATAAATTTAATTTGTATACAACAATAGATATTTTAATAATAATAAATAAGTAAATATATTGGGATGTTAACACACAGCACCATCTAGTTCCATGGTAAGCTACGAGGCTTGTGTTATGGATACCAGATAGTTGATACACTACACATATATAACTTTAAATATATACATATTATAAATATAAACACCCACGACTGGAGTACAAACATTCGTGCTCATCACACAAATGAATTCCCCCAGCGGGACACGAGCCCGCAAATAATACGGATAATACATGTTAAAACAGATTGAAATAAAGCATAATAATAAAGTGATTTAGACACCTTTCGATTCTTCTGCGCAATAGTTGTTTTATTTAAATCCGTATGTTAAGCAATGCAAAAATATAAAAATATAAATAATTTTATCCTTAATACTTTCTATTTTATACCTATTTTATAAATTATAAGGCAGTGGTAGCCCAGTGGTTACGTGCTCGTCTGGAAAACCGAGCGAAGCGGGTTCAAATTCCGGGTCTCGCACCTCTGATATTTTCATGTGCGAATCATTGCTAAGATGATTACCAATTGCCTTACGGTAAAGGAAAACATCGTGAGGAAACCTGCATGTTTGAGAAAACCTAGCAAGTTTTCGAAAGACATGTGAAGTCCGCCAATCCGCACTTGGCCAGCGTGGTGGACTATGGCCTGATTCCCCTCGTATTGAAGGGAGGCTTGTGCCTAGCAGTGGGACGTTAAAAAGGGATGAATACATTATAAATTATATTTTAATAATAACTTTTCAAAAAAAAAATATCAAATTTATATATCACCGTAAAATTGTAAATACCGTTAGTTTATAGTCTATGTCGCGAGATTGTAAACTGTCAAAAGATTGTAAACAGTAACATACTGTTTATGATTTAACGCATTATTTTGCGGTAGATTACAATCTATCGAAGTGAAACTGTCAATTTGTGAAATGACAGAATTTACTATACAGTTACAAAACTATTACAGAGGGTATAATGAAGTAAAATAAAAATTTAAAATGGACAACTTAATATATAATATAAAGAGGTGTCCGTCAAATAAAATAAATGCTTTAATTTTTTGCTGTTTAAAAGTTTTATTTTTTGACTATGTGACGGGTATGACTTGGATAACATAGGTTAAGAGAGCTAAGGCGGGAGCGACATCTTATTCGAAGGAAGCCTTTCTTTCTTTCTAGGTTAGGTTAGGTTCGAACATTTTCATTATGCCCGCTACAATATTTTTGTAATTCTATGGTAAATACTTCCATTTCACAATTCAACGGTTTCACTTCGATAGACTATCTATCAAAAAATAATGCGTTAAATCGTAAACAATATGTTACGGTCCAAAATCTTTCGATAGTTTACAATCTCGCCAGATAGATTATAATATAACGGTATTTACAATTTTACGGTGACATATACATATATAAGGCAGCGGTAGCCCAGTGGTAACGCGCTCACTTGGGAAACCGAGTGAAGCGGGTTCAAATCCCGGGTCTCGCACCTCTGATATTTTCATGTGCAAATCATTTCTAACATGATTACCACTTGCCTTACGGTGAAGGAAAACATCGTGAGGAAACCTGCATGTCTGAGAGAACCTAGCAAGTTTTCGAAAGACATGTGAAGTCCGCCAATCCGCACTTGGCCAGCGTGGTGGACTTTGGCCTGATCCCCCTCGCACTGAAGGTAGGCCCGTGCCCAGCAGTGGGACGTTAAAAAGAGCTGAATACAATATACATATAATTGAATGTGATTTACTGAGGAAATGTTAAAACAATGAGACAAATCGATAAAACATTAATCCACTTTACATAGAACATGTATAATTGTATTACCAATTTACGTAGAGTATTTAGTTGTATGATTCATGTTGGTATTGGGCACAGGGTATGTACACATATTAGTTATTATATTAATTTGGGTTACGCAGAATAGCTTAGTAATTAATGCCATCATCTGTTACTGTTGAAGATTGAAATTAAATATAGTAAATTGTATTATAAAGGAAAACATCGTGAGATATTCATGTGTCAGAGAACATAGCAAGATATGTGAAGTCCACCAATCTGATGCCTCTCGTATTGAAGGGAGGCCCGTGCCCAACAGTAGGACGTTAAATAAGGGCTGTATACAACAAAATATGTTAATACTGGTAAGTTATCCCAGCTTTGCTCGAATGGGTCCCTACTTTTTGAACTCATGTTATACACAGGCGCCTAATTTCAGCACGCGAAGGAGTTATAAACATGTCCATACCCATACAAGGTTTTGAGTTTAGTACTGTGATTATCATGTTTCTTGTTCGTTATGGCAAATGATCTATTAATCAAACCGCTTCGTAGCGGATCACCGTTCAAAATCAGGGTTCTGAGTTCAACCTCAAAAGATACGACTAAGCAGTTATTTAAAAACATAAAGAAATATCTTATAAATATACAAGAGACTTAACCTTGCTCCGCTCGGATTCGTCCTTAGGTACTTTTTGACGGTTAGTATAGATTTCTCAAAGATAACGATATTTTATCGCAGTAAAAAGTGTCCTATATGTTGAACCGAATAACCAGTCATTATCATACCAAATTTCATGAAAATCTGTCCAGTGGTTTTCGTGCGATGCGTTCCCAGACAGACAGACAGACAAAAATTCTAATAACTATAGATTCGGCCTCTGTATCGATAGTAATGACTATTTCAATAAGATTTTCCAAAATATATTTAATACAGATTCGACTTAATTAGAATTTTATTATGTATATAGATTATATGCTAAGTTTCACGTAAATCTGTCCAACGATCGTAATAAATCACCCCCAAAAATATCCCCAAACTCTCAGTTTTATAACATTAGCGCGATTATGCCGCGATTATTATTATCAGATTTGCTACTCCTTCGTTCCTTGTCACTTTCCTTGCAAAGAATATTATTTTTCATTTTCAAAGCAATATCTCATGTTTATACGAAAACGCTTCCCGCTTTTGTAGATTTTTTTATGAATACAATATAAGCTGCAGTCGCCTTCGTCACGCTATACCCCGTCATATAAACGGAAAAGTTGTTTCATAAAGAATCGCGCTAAACTACTGTAAGTGAGTGTTAGAAACTACGTTGAAAATAAATTGTACGTTTCATGTACTGTTTCTTCTTTTTGGACATTGACTTTTATAAAAATGTACACGGGTCGGAAATCGAATTCCTTGCGTGTTGTGGATGTGTGTGTGCTCGTGTGTATGTGTACGTTACGTATGTGTGTAAGTTATTACTTATTACTTAGTACTTAATTAATACTTTTGCAAATGTTCGTAGGTATCGTTATAACGTAAAAACAGATAAACATAAAGACATTAAATATTTTTTGTGTTTTTTTTTTTTATTAATTGAAATGTGTTTAAAAAGTAGGTATGGTTTAGTATTTATTTGTCTAAAATAATTCATACTCGTTTAGTATAAAACCGACTTGCAATTGACCGATTTGTAATAAAATAGCATGTTTTACTTATCATCTATACTAATATTATAAAGAGGAAAGATTTGATTGTTTGTTTGATTGTTTGCATCGAATAGGCTCCGAAACTACTGAACCAATTAAGATTAAATTTGGTAAGAAGATAGTTTGAAACCCTGGTATGGCCGTTGCAGCAATATTCGATTGATTAATCTATTTTATTAAAAATAGAAAATAAGAAATCGTACTTAATATTGTATGTCTTTTTAATGTCAATACTTTTCTCTTCTCCTTTTTATTATTCGAATCTGTCACAAACGTAATTTATAAAAAGTAAATGAAAAAGGTCTTAATTAAAAATATAAAAGTATAAAAAGGATGTCTGTGTATGTTTGTGTGTATGTATATATATTTGTGCCTACACTGGGAAGGATATAGGGTAGTTTTTATCCCGGAAATCATCCCCTAAGGGGGTGAAAATGTGGATGAAAGTTTGTTTGGAAAGCAAGCTAGGGACGAACTTGAGCGAAGCGAGAGTGAGTCGCTAATTTGACACAAAAATAAGCAAACGTCCACTCAATAAGTGTCAAAACATCTTGCCTTACTATTAATAGAACCAGTGACTACATTCCTTTAGTACTGATCTAAGCCAATTCTAACTAAATATCTAAAATCAGCTTTTTTATTTAAACGATAAAAACAAATCATCGCAAGCGTTATATATGACAAATGGTACAGTAAATTAAATCACTTCAACTTCCGCAAACTTGTGCACGGCTTCCGTGTAATTTTCTTTGTTCGCATTCATGTAGCGATACACGTTCGGAAATAAAAAAGTACCTAAAGTAGCTCGGTCATGCTCATATAACATTAGAAGGGTTTTAATTTATTGCTATAGTAGTTACTGCCTATGACTTGAATTGCGTGTGTACTACTATTTTGTTTTAGTTCAAATTCAAAATATTTTGCTTAGCATTATTATATTACTAGCGACTTACCCTCGCTTCGCTTCGGGTTCGTCGCTAGACAAAAACAAATCTATCCGACGGGAACCGTACATTTTTCCGAGATGATATATAGCCTATAGCCTTCCTCAGTTAACGGGCTATCTAATGCAAAAAGAATTTTTCAAATCGGATTAGTAGTTTCTGAGATTAGCGCGTTCAACCAAACAAACAAACGGATACGGAACGGATTTATAATATTAGTATAGATTATACTGAACGCCTTGAGTCTACTATTTAGTGCTTTTAAATAAATTGATTTATGTACAATTGACATTTCTAATTCCAATGTGAAAGTTATATAAAACGTCACTATATTTTTGTCCCTAGGTAGATTTCCTATACAAACTTTCATCCCTATTTTCACCCCATTAAGGGATGATTTCCGGAATAAAAAATATCCTATGTCCTTCTCAGGGTCACAAACTACCTTCTCACCAATTTCATCTAAATCGATCTTGTAGTTTTTGAGGTTATTCGTTACAAACATACAAAAATACAAATCTTTCCTTTTTCGTCTCGTTTCGTCTCAGCCCAAACACGTCCACTGCTGGACATAGGCCTCCCCCAGAGATTTCCACGACAACCGGTCTTGCGCCATCCGCATCCAGTGGGCTCCAGCGACTTTGACCAAGTCGTCGGTCCACCTTGTGGGAGGCCTGCCCACGCTTCGCCTTCCGGTACGTGGCCGCCACTCCAGAACTTTGCGTCCCCAACGACCGTCCATTCTGCGAGCGAGCTTTTGTTTTCTCTTTGTTTAATTATTTTTTGTTTTCTATTTGATTGAGCTTGGATATTCTCTGGGCTATGTCGGTGACCTTGGTCCTTCTGCGTATCTCCTCATTTCTGATTCGATCTCGCAGGGAAACCCCGAGTATAGTCCTTTACATTGCTCTCTGTGTGACCTTGAGCTTTTTTATCAGACCCATCGTGAGCGGCCACATCTCTGTGCCGTATGTCATTACTGGCAACACACACTGGTCGAAGACTTTTGTCTTGAGACACTGCGGTATTTGAGACGAGAGGATATTGCGTAGCTTCCCGAACGCTGCCCATCCGAGTCTGATCCGTCAATTGACCTCTTTTTCAAAGTTGGACCTACTTAGCTAGACAGTTTGCCCTAGGTATACATACTCGTCTACAACTTCGAGCATAGAATCACCGATAAAAACAGGAACAGTACCACTATGCTCCTGCTCCATGCTCATGGGGTTTTTCCTTGGAGTATGACGGAATTAAATAGCTTCTGAAGGGCCATAAGGATCAGTTTTCCACCCGCCTTTAGAAGTTCGGCCGTAATTCCATCTTCACCCGGTGCTTTGTTGTTTTTGAGCTGTTTGAGAGCCACCCCAATCTCAGTCAGGCTGACGTCCGGGATTTCTTCGGTATGGTGTCGGGTTAGTCTGGCCCTTGGATCGTCGTCCTTTTTATAATAGTAGTATTGAAGTGTAGATGTGTTGATAATAAAACGCTCAAATAATAATATTATATCATCTTCATATTTTTACTGTCCTATAACCGATATTATTAAATCCGATCTTATCGTAGTCCCCTGTTCTGTATTGCGGCATTTATTATATTTATTGTATGTCTGTTTGTGGTAAAATAGTCATTAAGCACGGAATTAAAAGTGTATTTTATAAATAAAAAAAAACATGCTTTTTTCCAAGCGAAGCCTAGGCACATCACTACATTTATTTTAACTAAGTGTATAAGGATGTTTTGGTAGTATTACATACAAAGTTTCTTAAATCGCCTCGTCAATCATGTAAGAATGTCGACTCACGGCGGATTGATTTCCAAACATCGCGTAAACACATATTTTATGGGATAATAAAGGGGCGATACTGAATATAGAAAAAATATGTACAGCAAAATTTACAAGTTAACGGGTTGTAAGTTTGATTTCCATACATAAAAGAACCCTTTTGTGTTCACAAAATAATCACTAAGGGTGTATGCTTTTCTTGGCATTTTCATTTTTTACCGACTTCCAAAAGGTAGGAGATTTTATGTTTGTCTTTATGTATTTTTTTACTCGTTTAAAAAATCTATACTAATATTATAAACCTGAAGAGTTTGTTTGTTTGTTTGTTTGGTTGAACGCGCTACTCTCAGGAACTACTCATCCGATTTGAAAAATTTTTTTGCATTAGATAGCCCGATAACTGAGGAAGGTTATAGGCTATATATCATCCCGGAAAAGTGTACGTTTCCCGTGGGATAAGTTTGTTTTTGTCTAGGGACGAACCCGAAGCGAAGCGAGGGTGAGTCGCTAGTATTACAATAATTTGTAAGATCAAGTAGGTCTATATCAAGTGACAGCCTAGCAATAAATTTTAGTTGAACATTTCACATTTTACGTTGGACAGTTGAAAATAAAACCTTGGTCTCTATTCTTTCATTTTAATTTTTCAACGTTAACAAAACACCAGGTCTTTTCCTAACGTAATTTACTACGTTCAAAGGAATAAATTTCACGTAACATCCCTTCCTAAGCCCACAGATCAATACTCGATGACATATAAGTATTTAGTGTCTCTTGTATGTTTTGGGACTGGCGTGGAGCCAATATTGTTGTATTGACCGCCAATAATCTAGCCCTGTTTATCCCGTCCATTACTATTTCCACTGGAAATATTCTCTGTGATTTGCTGCTATGACTGATTTTACGTAAAGCTCTTGCAAAAGGGATAAAAAAGATACTTGTATTTAAATTACAATATTATCAATTATCAAGAGAGTTTTCCAATTGAATAATAACATAATGTAGACAGTGGTAGCCAAGTGGCAACGCGCTCGCTTGGGCAATCGAGTTCAAATCCCGGGTCTCGCAGCTCTGATATTTTCATGTGCGAATCATTTCTAACATGATTACCACTTGTTCTACGTTGAAGGAAATCATGGCAACATACATACATACATATTACATATATAGTACTTACTCCGATCTCACTAAGACAATTCAACTGCGCAGGAGATTTTGTGGTACAGTGCGTGCATGTTCCCTAAATAATAACACAATACAAGTGGTTTCTCTAGGACTAGTATAACGAGGCAGCCAAGTATGTACTATGTAATATATTTTTATTATATGTACATTGCTATCAATATGTAGTATTACCACTTCATATAACATGTAACCGGCCAAACTAGTAGAGCCCTAACAAAATACCAAATTAGTTTGGCCTAGGCCTAATAGTTAAGCCTAAAGTATTTAGGCCAAAAAGATTGTCCTGAGCTAAACTAGCATATCCTGATATACATTGGATGAACCGGTTTGTTTGCCTAGAACAAACCAGTTTGGTCTGATATTTAGTTTGGCCCGTAACATATATAATTTAAGAACAAATTATAAGTAGGTATAATATAAAACTAAGTATAAATTATAAAAAAATATACATAGCGTTTTCGGATTTACTAACGTTTTATCTCAATAAATCTGTAATCTAACTAAAAGTCCCGGTAAACATGAGTTACAGTTCAAAATGATACCGGTTTGAAGTGGAAAGGCCGAGACCTCATCATATTTGGCAACATGAAATAAAAATAAAACGTAAAGTACGTGGATACTTTTGAATATTAAATAAATGCTATACATTCAAAAGCTCCCAATCGGGCTTTTTATGTCAGGAAAAGAAAGGAAATATCTATACGACTTTTTCTGTATTGTTCAAAATTTGATATAAAAAATTAACAAATGCTAATAATATTATATTTCATATATATATATATATATATATATATATATATATATATATATATATATATATATATATATATATATACTTACTCTACTTGCAGTACGTAGTATAACTACAGAATGAGTTCTATACTGGTTAGTTGGAATTTAATGTTACTCTGGCACTAATTTTAAGTCTTAAAAGACGTAAAACTTCGTCTCCTCGCGTCTACTGGTGACAAAATGCATGCACCTAGATAGCAGATATATAGCATAAAAGTCATATTAACAAAAAGTGCATGTACGATGGCACGGAACCCTTTGTCTGCGAATTCGACTCACACTTGACCGATTTTTTCGAAGTGTTTATTCGCGTGGTCATCCCATATGAATATGATGATTATGAAATCATCTATCGAACTAGCAAAACCCGCGGCTTCGCTCGTGCTATTTGATCATAAATATTATTATGATCATAAATATTTTTTGGGTTGTGTTATAACGCGTACTCCCGTGGGAATGAGATAATCTCCCGCGGTAAAAAGTATCCTATATGTTGACCCGGATATCCAGCTATCATCATACCAAATTTCATCAAAATCCCTCCAGTGGTTTTTCTGTGATACGGTAACAGACAGACAGACAGACAGACAAAATTCTAAAAACTATAGATTTGGCCTCTGCATCAATAATAATGTCTATTTCAATAAGATTTTCCAAAAAATATTTAAGGTACAGATTCAGCTTAGTTAGAAATTTATTATATGTATAGATTGAGAATGCTTAGTGTTGTTACTTTTAAAAACATGTACAGAATATGTGTCTTATGTCCCGCCTACCTGAATTGCCCGACTAATGAGCCCTCCCACCACTACAAGGTGAACACACATCGAGGTCGTCTCCCCGACTTCCTTGGACTTTTCTTAACTTACAATGTTCTAGTATACGATTTCAAGTCCTGAGTTGGGTCATGTTTAATTATTAGGGTTTTCAATTAAATAATTCTATTTAATTTAAATAATTCCTGGAATTTAATTATGAAACAAGGATGCCTAAGGAGAGATAAAAACGTTATTTAAATACATTAAATAAAGTTTTAAATAAATGTAATAAATTCCTTCTAAAAACGATAATAATGTTTATTTCAATAAGGTTTTCCAAAAAAAAGTTAATGTTAAAAAGTTAGTTTAAAAAAGTTTATGTTAAAAAGTTAGTTTAAAAAAAGTTAGTTTATTATATGTATCGAATCGATACCGAGGCCGAATCTATAGTTTTTAGAATTTTTGTCTGTCTGTCTATCTGGGAAAGTATCACGCAAAATGCACTGGACAGATTTTGACCAAATTTGGTATGATGATAGCTGGTTATCCGGTCCAACATATAGAATAATTTTTACTGCGGGAAAATATCTCATCTCTGAGAAATATACACTGAACATAATAAAGTAAATATGGACGTACCCGAACGGAGCGAGGGTGAGTCGTTAGTATATTGATAATATACTATAAACACTACTCTTGTAATATTTTCCCATACTAATTTAATCAACTGGCTTTTTATCTCAAGGGAGGAGAACAAAAATATTGTTTTATCTAATTCCCCTCGTGGCGTCAAACGTGCAGCTGGTTTTGTAGTCTGTGCGAATATTTTATTAGAAAATGCATTTCCCTTTTTCATATTTTTAAACTTGATATTTTATCCGATTTCCTTAGGAAAGATTGAATTTTTTACTCAAAGTAATATATTTCTATATATTATTTCAATCATAAATTTTATTCTATTATACAACCAGTGATACCGATGGGACTTTCCATCGGTAATATAAAAAATAGCTTTCACAATAGCTTTAAGCATTTTTTTCTTTCTGACTTAAAAATGACGAACTTCAATATGATTGTTCATTCCCTATTTCCTTTTTTTAGGTTGGTTAGTATAAATTTTCAACAATACTTCTACAGAGTTCTTAGTAAGTAACTTCAGTATAATATTTCATGCTAAATCGGTTTAAGCTGTGTGTTTGTCAATTTGTCTGTGTTAGATTATTAAATAGATCATAGTAGGTATAGAAGCTAGAACACCGACTGTCATATTTTCCTTCTTATCAGTATTATCTTATATAAAAAAATGGATGTATATAATAAATTAACGTCGATGATCAATTACGAACGTTAAAAAATGTTTTTGTATTTTATTTTTTATTTATTTTTATTATTTGTTGTTATTGCGGCAATAGAAATACATACTTTGTGAAAATTTCAACTCTCTACCTACGTTTCGTGAGTTATAGCCCTCTGACAGACGAACGGACGGACAGCGGAGGCTTAGTAATAGGGTTCCGTTGGCACACTTCGGGTACGGAACCCTAATAAAAATTAATGTGTACATTACAAACTTAACCTCCTCTTTTTTTGAAATTGGCTAATAAAATATTAATAATTAAGGTAAAATGATGTTTTTTTTTATCGAGCAGTTATTTCTATAAGACAGTTGAAATCTTAAAACGTTTCCCATACATTATTATTATTATAAAAAAAATGAAGGACGAAAAATAAAATATTAATAAGGATTTAGGGTATTTTACTGAAAAAAACATTGGCTATTTTTTAAATAAATCTTGTCTCGTCTTATCCGCAATTCAATTTACATAATAAAATCTTCGTTTCTGTTTTCGACATTTTCAATTAAATAAAATAATATTACTTGCAAAATGTATTTATCATGGTATATATTTCTATTGAAGTACCCAGAAATAGAGTATGCTGTTGTTATTTATTTCAATCACTAGTAGGTCGCTTCGATTTGATTTACAAAAAACACAAATATCAATTTTCTACATTAAATTTAATGAGATTTTTCCTATAAAAAAAACCTGTTTTTAACTTGTAAGAGGTTTATTTAAAAAAAAAAAAGCCTTCCAAAGGATATTTTCATCAAAATAAATTCAGCCGCCAATTTGTCTTACAAACTTATACTTAGTATAGCATGATACTGTTACGTTATACACTTTCCTTTACACGACAATACTAAAATCTTATTTAGTGTTTCATGAGGTATCATCAGATGTTATTATCTGCTACATATAAGTTCGATATTATATTATTTTAATTTTTTTGTAAAATAATAAAACATAGTCCAAGAGACGACTTATCACTTCTTATTATTCTTTTTAATATTATTATGCTACTATCGATAATATTTTTGTAAAGAAAAAAAAATATTGTTCCTACGTTTCAGATGCTTTAGAGTAACCATGGTAATGAGGAGGATCAAAATAAATTCGCGAAAAATTCTAAATTTAATTAAAATGTTAAACAATCGCGTAAATCCAAGAAAGTATTATAAAAAACAAATCTCCGAGAGAAAAGAACTTAGAACTCTTACTAATTGATATCTGTATGTGCATATTATTTTGTAATCTATACTAATATAAAGAGGCCGAGTTTGTTTGTTTGCTCGTTTGCTTGTTTGTTTGTTTGAACGTGCTAATCTCAGGAATTACTAAACCGATATGAAAAAAACTTTTTGCATTACATAGCCCGTTTTTGAGAAAGGCTATAAGCTATATATTATCCCCAAAAAGGGTACGGTTTCCGTGGGATAGATTTGTTTTTGTTTATGGACGAACCCGAAGCGAAGCTAGAGTAAGTCGATAGTCTCACATATAGAAACATAATGTTCCTACTCGCATGTAAAAAGGGGTACGTAACTTAGAATTTATCGATATTTTGAACAATATTATTGATACTTATCTTGGCACTCGGCCTAAAATGTGTCGAGATATCGAATAAACTGCAAAGTTTTTCGAGATCGTTTTGATATAAATTGAACTCTCAATAACATTTGCTCTATATCGGACAAGTAAGGCAGTGCGGAAGACAACTTAGGTGATAACGTTAGTACTTAGATAACAAATACTAGAAATGTATGCCTATTTACCTAAATAACTTTCTAAGAAATTTTAAAACATATAAAAGACGACACGTCTGGCTCAGTTTGCAGTGGCCCTTGCTGTGCCAGCGGTCGTGGGTTCGAGTCCCACTGGGGGCATTGATTTGTGTGATAAGCACGAATATTTGCTCTCCCGTCATGGGTGTTTATGTTTATAATATGTATGTATTTAAAGTTATATATGTGTAGTGTATCAACTATCTGGTATCCATAACACAACTCTCGTAGCTTACTATGGAACTAGATAGTGCTGTGTGTTAATGTCCTAACAAAAAAATTTAATTCCATTTTCGCATAAGAAAATATTTTTTTTATATTTTTATCATATTACTACACAATTTAAAACATTTGCACTAAATGCGTGATATTATTCCAAGACATGTAATAGATGATAAAATCAACAATTTTTTACGTTAACAAAACAACAACAAGGCGACTGTTAAAATTGTATTGATTGAAATTAGAGTCACTACTTAGTAATTGATACAACTGAGGAATTTTGTCTTACTGAATCTTAATAAAACTTTTGTTTTACAAGGATTTCTTTTAATATTTGATTCCAATGATTTACAGTAATCATGAACACGGGAGAGACAAAGATTTTAGACGTCTCAAAAATTATTATCTACCCTCAAATAATTGAACAATTTTAAAGAAATAAAAAAAAACTGAAAAAAAGTAAGTTTAATAAAACGTTGAATATTCGCGAAGTCATAGAAAGTATGTATTCACTGTTATTCCAAGAAATATATCATTCAAAACTAGCAATTTTCTTAAATCAAAGCTTTCCAAAATTAAAATGATACCCAATTAGACATAAAAAAGCTTGCAAGTTTGGCTATCCCAAACTTTTACTTGGAAGCTTATTATCTTTAGATCTTAGTGAATATGTTGTAAAGCTTGTGATATTAAGATACAATATAAACTTTAGAGTAGAAGTTTTATAGCAAATTCCTTTTTTACATTATTTGCCTTTGAACGACTAAATAATATATTATATTATACACAGCATATAAACAGGATTAAGTATGATTACTAGAATAAAGCGTAGCATCAAAGTAACGAGCAGCCGTCAGGTTGTATTACTGACATAATAATTTGCAAACAATCGTTATGTTAAGCTCATTAAGTTATATATTATACGGTTTTACTAAGTTTGTTGTTTTTCAATTTTTAGCTCTTCAAAAGGTAATTGCCTAAAGGAAAACAAACCTCTGAATAATATTTTTAATATAGCGTTTGCAAATCAAACAAGACAGGGGAAAAGTTATTATGGTTACTACTAAAATATAGCTAAAATATTAAAAAAATATACAGTTGGAATTATTTATTTTTTAATTATATACTAAATATTTAATTTTTAATCGTATTATAAAGAAATTCTGTGAAAAACTAATAGAATGCTAGGTCACGAGCTGATTTCTACTCTAAAAAGGTCTAAAACAGCACAGAAGAGTAAAGAGTTTAAATGAACTGTGAATAAATAAACATGTTGGGACATTAATACACAGCACCATCTAGTTCCATGGTAAGCTACGAAGTTTGTGTTATGGATACCAGATAGTTGATACACTAAGCATATATAACTTTAAATACATACATATTATAAATGTAAACACCCATGACTAGAGTACAAGCATTTGTGCTCATCACACGAATGGCTGCCCCCAGTGGTACTCCAACTCGCGACCGCTGGCACAGCAAGTAGGGTCACTACAAACTGAACCAAACGATTCGTCATTAACTAAAACAAAATAAGTGTAAATACAGCATTTTCTACGAACTTATTCTATTTTATGATATCAAAAACAAAATATTTAAAAGTTTAACCGTAGAAGTTTAATGAAATGTCTTAAATGGATAAGTGGTTTTGTAAAAGCTGGAATCGAAAAAGTTTTTAAGTAATACTTACTTTTAGATTTCTTTTATACAAAAATTAATATGATCATTCACTTGATGGCATTGTACTCGTATTATTTATACCATAGGTGCTCAAACTTTATCATTGTAAAATCTAAAATTCAAATTTTTGAAAAGAAATTCAAATTTTTCAAAAAAGTATTTAAAAATATATAAATAAATAATTTCAGCTAGAAACATTTCGTAACGAGCGAAGGCGAAGCCAAATATTCACGGCTATTTCCAGAGAAAATCAATTGGTTTTTAATAAATTGATAGCCATAGTACTTAATAATGTGAACGGAAGTATAAAATTTCACACTTAAAAAAAAGGTTTTTTTTTCCCAGACTGCTACAGATATATTTTTTATTTTATTTTTTTCTGAATGGTCGAGGTGCCCCTATTCGTATCTGTGGAGTTACCCATTTCTTACCGGACACCCTCCATAATATAAATTCTTGGTATGTGAAATTTGATGTATTATAAAAGGACGTACTCTCAAGACTACAATAATAAATAAATAAATATATTGGGACATTAACACACAGCGCCATCTAGTTCCATGGTAAGCTACGAGGCTTGTGTTATGGATACCAGATAGTTGATACACTACATATATATAACTTTAAACACATAAATATAATAAATATATATATCCATGACTGGAGTACAAACATTTGTGTTCATCACACAAATGAATGCCCCCAGCGGGACTCGAACCCGAGACCGCTGGCGCAGCAATCTTATCCAATATCTTCATATCTCTTTATATTTTTCTAGAAAACATGTTTTTTTTTGCAATTACCAACTTTCTTCAATTTAACAACTTTCTGATATTTTTCTTGAGCTTTTTCCTTAAAAACCTGATTCCAGTTATTGTAAATATTTTAAAGAAATTAGCCAAATCGACCCAGCAATTTTTACCGCTTACCAACGAACCTCATTTCATTGTTATTTATGTAGGAAAATATTCTCGCAAGTTATGTCTGTTTATCGTTGTTTTTTTATTAGTTTTATTCTTTTCAGATATACATATTAGAGATTTTGCTATTATAAACAGATGTATAGAAAATAATAAACGAAAAATAATATACTGAATTTACCTTTCAAAACATAGTGAAATGATCTTAAAAAAGTTTTTGCGCATTGAGCTTAAATTAAGTACTTTTTAAACTTATGCTTAATTTTATAAATTTTGTTACATACCAGATTTTATTCTAAAGATATTGTCTTAAATCTGGGTCAAGTTCAATATCAGAGTAAAGCACACCTCGAGAGCTTTTGTCACTACGCTTATGCAAATGAGCAGCTTTATACAAATGCGGCCCTTACAGACATTTTGTAGTTTGAAATTAAAAAAGTTCATTTGTTTTACTATGTTTTATACGTCACATTTCTCTTTTCATATATCACTTTAAATGGCAAGCATGATATAATTAAAAGAATAAGGTTGTTTAAAATTAGGCTGAGCTATTGTCTATACATGCAATAAAGAAATATTTAGGTCGAGGAACTAACACTTCTGAACTAATTATAATGTCTATTTTTCTAATTGACAAATTTACACGTTGTGTTTTTACATTTTAAATAATAAAGCTCGAGAACTCTTCGATTGAATAGAAAAGATATAAACATTAATTCCAAAAAAGCTCCAGCTCTGGTAATAAAAAAAGTTTTTGTAAATAATTCTGTTTCATCACTTGACTCTGGTAGGAAGAGCACTTAGGTTACTGTAAACCACTTAATTTTTTTTTTATCTATACATATAATAAAATTCTGAGTCGAATCTGTACATTGAATATTTTTTGGAAAATTTCATTAAAATAGACATTATTATCGTTATAGTGTCAGAATCTAGTTTTTACAATTTTTGTCCGTCTGTCTATCTGTCTGTGTGTGTGTGTCTGTCTGTCTGGGAACGTATCACGAGAAAATCAGTAGACGGGCTTTGATGAAATTAGCTATGATGATAGCTGATTATCCGGACCAACATATAGAATACTTTTTACTGCGGGAAAATATTGTAAAAAAACATCTAACATATTAACTAAGCAAATCATTTCCGACATATTGACTTCTATACATATCATTAAATTGTAACTAAACCGAATCTATACATTAAATATTTTTTTGGAAAATCTTATTGAAATACTTTATACTTTTTACCGCGTTAAAATATCTCATCTCTGACCTAAACGTGAAAATATAACTAGGGACGAAACCGAGCGGAGCGAGGGTGAGTCGCTAGTATTGAATATGTTTAATATAAATAACTTTTATTGAGATGGGATAATTTAATAATCTCGTAGTAGGATGAAAAATCTATCTTAAAACAAAAGAAAATCGATATCCATTATACATGAAAAAATATAATAAATACATATAATATAAGGTAATATAAAAACCTAATTTTACCTCAATTTTTCCTTTGTTTTTTTTTTAATTTCAGATTTAAAAGTATGCACCTTTAACATTAAGAAAATAATGAATATGTTAGGGCTTAACACACAGCACCATCTAGTTCCATGGTAAGCTACGAGACCTGTGTTATGGGTACCATATAGTTGATACACTACACATATAATATACTTGTAAGTTTAAATACATACCTATTTTAAATATAAACTTGACTTGAGTACAAACATTCGTGCTCATCACACAAATGAATGTCCCCAGCGGAACTCGAACCCGCGACCGCTGACACAGCAAATAGGGTCACTACAAATTAAGCCAAACGTGTCGTTAAAACATATATTTTAATAATCTAATCTTACAATAATATATAGTTATATATCTCTTATACCATTTATTCTTGTTGATTTATTCTTCCAAACCAAATCTTCAAAAAACCATTACGTATATGACATAAATGGTCTAGCTTGGCGTCATAAATCCAGGTATATCGTGATAATATCGTATAGGATCCAGCTCAGCCAGTACCGACTGTAGGCGCTCGAAAATTTATATTTATGAGGTCAATAGCTTTTGCTAAGTCATATAACACCCTAGATCTATGACTGTAAAGCATCAATTTTTAGTTAATAAAATAAAATGTTTGATCGCTTTATCGATTATTGGAGAATTATATGGATTATTGAAAGATTAATTTATTTATTTATTTATTTATATGTAATTAATATCTAAATGCAGTAACCACTAAACATTAAAAAATTTAACATTTCAGTGAATATTAAAAAAGTTCAGTTCCTTCAGTTCCTCATCGTCACACTGCTGGTCACGGGCCTCCTTTCAATACGAGGAGGATCAGGTCATATTCCAACACGCTGGCCAAGCGCGGATTGGTGGACTTCACATGTCTTCACAAAAGTTGCTATGTTCTCTCAGACATGCAGGTTTCATGTTAGTAATGATTCGTAAAGAACGTAAGCGTGAGTTTTCGTAACTAGTTGACGGTATTAAGTTTTGCTTATTAACAATATTCCTTTTCAATATGATTTCTGGTTTTTCTCACTGAGGTTTTTACACAAGAACTATAATTTAATCTACAAAAATGCCTACGCAGATAAAGTTCAGTGAAAAGTAATAGACCTTATGGCTTCTATGTAAAAAAAGTGTGTGTTTGTACTGATGTACGCATGTAAGAAGTTATACTTCTTTGGTGTAACAGAACAAAAATAGCTAAAGATTTTATCCCGTATGTCACAACTCTCTGTTTGTAAAAGGAATGCAGCTAACTTCATCATGTCGCTTTTTAGCTGTCGGTGTGCGCGCGCATCGTAAAAAGTTTACTCTCATAATTTTTCCAAACGTGCCAAAAGAAATATAATTTCAAAAATAATAATTCTATACGAACTTTTGTTTTACAATAATATACATACATATGTATTATGTATAAATATAATATCCTTTAATATATTGTATAATAATATAACGCTGCTTAGTAACTCATGTCCTTAAAATTTGAGAAAATAAATATAAACTCTGAAGCATTTAATAAAATTATAATAATGTATAATATGTATTACATAATGTATTTAGCGAAAATCCTAATAATATCATGTACTTGAGATAAACTTGAAACGCATATCTCATCTCTCTTAATCAAATTTCTGCTCCTCAACGAAATTAATATCAATTGATTGTCATCAATCTCAATTCGTATTATTACGTTATATACAACGAGGACGTAGATACGTGTACTTACGTTTACTTACCTTTGATATGTTTGATATGTTTAAATAAGACATCATTCTAAAATCGTTAAACAATGGAAACTTAAATTTTTTCTTGAAATGACCAATCCGCCGGATACGAAGGGACGAAATTTTGACAACACTTACTACTAAAAAGGTGTCCCTTAAATTCCTCAAAGGGGTTGTGTAAAATTAAATTACAAAAACAAACACCTGAATGCGTAAAAAGCAAATTAAAAAGATGAAAACTAGTTGACATGGGAACATAATACTATACAAACATGCATAATATAGCACGACTCACTGTAAGTTTAAAACGTTTATCATCCTGTAAAAAAGTATAATCTTTATATGAAATTATATGTTTAATATTCATGGTTTGTCCAGTGAAACGGGCGTCGCATGCTACTATTACAATCTAATAGTAAATAATATTTGACGACACGTTTGGCTCGGTGTAAAGTGACTCTACTTGCTGTGCCAGCGGTCGCGGGTTCGAGTCCCGCTGGGGGCATTCATTTGTGTGAGCGCGAATGTTTGTACTCCAGTCATGGGTATTTATATTTATAATATGTTTGTATTTAAAGTTATTTATGTGTAGTTTATCAACTATCTGGTATCCATAACACAAGCCTCATAGCTTACCTACCATGGAACTAGATGGTGCTGTGTGTTAATGTCCCAACATATTAAAAGAAAAAAAAAATAATTTAACCTCCAACGCAAAAAGAGGCGAGTTTTAAGTTTAACGTGTGTATCTGTCTGTGGCATCGTAGCGCCCAAACGGATGAACCGATTTTAATTTAGTTTTTATATTATTTGAAAGAGTAGCCTTCGCATGTTTGCAGTTATCACTTAACAGCTCTTTTCTAGTTGGTAAAAGGCGAACCACTTCTACAGATCTAATTTATTCGAAATCTGGTATCCAATTACTTTAATGACATTGCAATGATATGGTAACCTTGCCCTGATGCTGCATCCCTGCAGCATCCACCAACAGCAGCACCTGGAATTTGCAAGATACTCAACTTTGCACTAAAATACTGCAGCGATATCGTGTGTTTTCTGATTAAAAAAGGCCTGAATAAATAAGACATTGTGTTGGAACATTTTTATTTTTTTTTTAATTTAAGAGTTACTATTTTTTAAACTAGATTTTTTTTACCAAAACGTATGTAATTGCAATTATTAGATACAATTTTTGAACAAAATATTAAAGTTATAATCATCATTATTATATTCCATCACAATCTGTATATCGAATGGAATTGTAAATGTAATTAAGAGCTTTCAATACCTGTAATTGAAATAATAAATAATGAAAATTTTATGCGTTTGGTATGTTTGCTAGTATTTTCAGCTGCAAAATGTATATCGTATACGTATGTTCAGCCTTTTTTAATGTCCTACTGTTAAGCTCGGGTCTCTCCTTTAATATGAGAGGGATCAAGCCATATTTCACGGTGGCCAAGTACGGGTTGGCGGACTTCACATGTCTTTTGAAAACTTCCTAGGTTCTCTGTTATTTCGCCGTAAGACAAGTGGTAATCGTGTTGAATCGTGTTTGTAATGTCAAAATAACAGCTTTATACTAAATGGATTATATTATATAAGAAAACACAATTTTTGAAAATTTTGTCGGTCTGTCTGTCTATTTGTTCCGGTTAATCTCCGAAACGGCTGGACCAATTTTAACGGGACTTTCACTAGCAGATAACTGATATTATAAGGAGTAACCTAGACTTATTTTTAAAAAAAGCAGGGGTTTGCTCAAAAAAAATAAACTTACCTAGGTACGAACCCGACCGAAGCGAGGGTGAGTCGCTAGTAATAAATATTAATTTATTCTTAAACGTAAAATATGGTGCAAACATCTGAAATACTTTATAATTTTATGTGAATACCTATCTCTATCGATAAACTTGATCAAAGTTAAATTGTCAGATCAGTGCTGACGTCGCTTTACCACTAACGTAAAGACGGACTTCAGTCTCCACACTTCACAGTAATAATAGCTTAGAATCTCCAAGCTTCGAAAGTTTGAAGACAATGTCACTGATAACATTTTGAAACTATTTACATTATATAAATTGAAATGTACTTGTCTATTTGTATTTATTTATAGATATTTGTTTATGACGGTCTAGACCTGTGGGTTAAAACAAGATTTTATACAATCCATACTTAATATTATAAAGCTGAAAAGTTTGTTTGTTTGTTTAGTTAAACGCGCTAATCTCAGGAACTACTAATACGATTTGAAAAATTCTTTTTGCATTAGACAGCCCGTTAACGTAGGAAGGCTATAGGCTATGTATCATCCCGGGAAAAGGTACGGTTCCCGTGGGATAGATTTGTTTTTGTCAGTTTTTGTTAGTTTCTTATAAATACAGAGTAAAAAAATTGTATTGAAATAATAAATTTACTGTGAGAATTGCAATATCATTCCTATATATTTTTTAAGGTTTCTATTCCTTAACAATTGTAGAATTTATCTTGGGTTTGACAGACTTGACAGACTAATAAAAACGGAAGGACTTGACCGACTAATTTCATAATGATATAGATAGATGCTAGGACGAATTTTTAAACTTCTAAAACAGGTATAAAAGGGGTGGCTTTTTATTTTTTTTTAATAACCAATATTTTTATAGACCTAGGTTAATACTGTCGTTTATTTTTTAAATGATTTTTAAAGTAAGAGATACTGAATTGGATGTACATATAATACTTTCTTAGATTTTCGCGAATATTTGACATTTTTAAATAAAACTATTTTTTCGGATTTTTTCGCGGATTTATTTTTATTTTTGGCCCCCGAGCCACAATATGGCTCACATAAGTCCTTCATCTGGCCCGCGACGACATCAATAGATATTGCGCAATATTAGTTAATTCGATCATCTATCTATCGATTATGAATAATATGTTCATGTTTGTAGGTACTTATTTAAAATATGTAGGTTAGGTACTTAAACCTTCGCTATTCTTTCATTTCTTTTGGCCCTCTACGGTTAAAAAAATATAAAACCGGGCCCAACACAAAATTATGTTGGACACTCCTGCTTTACAGCAATCATGGTCACGAGAGAGACTGATTCCCAAAATAAATCCGAAAACATAGTTTTATTTAAAAATGGATGTACATATTTTTATTATGCATGTTACGCGATATTTTCGTCATGTAAATCGATTTCATTGGAACATTTCATAAAAATACAAATTCAAAAAAAATTCCACCCCTTATTATAGAATAATCAATTTTGAATGATTTCGAATTCGGTGTATATTTTTGTTAAATATTCGCAGTATTAATATTCTCTAATAATACAAACCGTACATGATTGTACTTCAGATTGTTATTTAAATTTTAACTGAAAATAAAGTGTTAATGTTAACATCTCTTTATTGTGTTAATTTCAAGTTTCAATCAAATTTTGTCGACCAGCACATTCATGACCTCATAAATATTCCTGTTCTTGAAAACGTTTACTCATATAGTGATATTCCAGTGGCAGAGCGCTTGGTTGGGAAACCGAGTGAAGCGGGTTCAAATCCCGGGTCTCGCACTTCTGATATTTTCAAGATGATTATCATTTGTCTTACGGTGAAGGGAATCGAAAGGAAACCTGCATATCTGACAGTACCTGGGGAGTTTTCTAAAGACATGCTCAGTCCGCTTGCACTTGACCAGCGTGGTAATTGATGATTGATGATGCTTGATTCCGGAATTGAGGCAGCAGTGGGGTATTAAAAAGGGCTGAACTCAATATATTATTTAAGATAAAGGAGTATCTATATTTTTACTCTGCTTAATTGACTACTAGCCAAGTTCAATAGGATTTAAATGAGTTAAACGTACTGTAATTTTACCGTTTAGGATCGCCTTTTTTGCATTTGATTAGGAAATCTTCTGTTAAGAACGATTAAATAATGAAGCAAGCAGTCCTTGCACTTGCTTAATTATGATGTAAACGTTATAAAACAATTTATATAATTGTATAAAATAAAATTTAATAATCTTAATACTGAAATTCAATTCTGGTATTTGGAAAAGTTTATCTAAAGATATTAACAAGAAAAAATATCCAAAAACGTTGAATATACAGACAGATATCTTATATGGTCATAAAACTTGTTTTTGCCCTTGGCTCCGCTCGCGTAACAAGTATGATATGATGTTACTTATGTTTGTCCATCCTGGTTGCCCCCTTAAAATTTCACTCATATCTATTATATCTCTTTAAGTTGAAAATGTTACAGACACATAACTACTCACTTATTTTTAACTTTCGCAGTTATACATATATCTTATTTTTTTTAAACTAGCTAAAATTTTAAAGCTGTTAAACGTTAAGCGTATTAGTGTGTTTGAAAATAAACCCAAACAGATTTGTTGACCGATTACTGACCGCTAAAAATACAGTCTATTTCTCTTGAAAAACAGCAGGAGTGAGATTCAATTTCAAGTTCACTTAAACTTCTAATGGTAGAACGTTATGATGCTGACATTGTGTTGTTTTAATAAATATCGTTTCACATATTACGAATACACCCTCCCAAAATAACTTAAAACAATAATAATTATAAATAATATAAACGTTCTCTGTAAAAATTAGCTACAAGTATTCATACAAACATGAGTACATTCTATGTAACAACACAATCGCGCAGGACCAACGGATTTGCGTGTAATCCAATACATGGGGGTATAATACTTCACGAATACGAGCTTTTCCAAAGAGCTTATTTTCAGAAAAAATCAAAAACTACACTCAGCCCGTCCTAAGTCAAACCCAGTCAACTAACCAACGTCAGCTTAAACCCAGGACCTTCAGATCTGCAGCCGTACTTGCTAGCCACTAAGTCGACGAGCAACAAATTATTCAGTGTAAGCCCATAATACACACAGAAAAACATCATACAATAACGAACGAGACTGGAATTCGATACCGAATGAAAAATATACATACATATGTATATTCCAACTACAAGTACCTAATACGTCAACTTGTCATTTATTGGAAATTTTCTTTACAGATAAAAGCCATTGTGGTCAGTGAGAATTAGCGACTGTCTTTGTTTTCTACGAAATAAATAAATGTGTTGGGACATTAACACACAGCACCATCTAATTCCATGGTTAGCTACGAGGCTTGTATTATGGGTATCAGATAGTTGATACACTACACATATATAACTTTAAATAACATACATATTATAAATATAAACACCCATGACTGGAGTACAAACATTCGTGTTCGTCACACAAATGAATGCCCCCAGCGGGACTCGAACCCACAATCGCTGGTGCAGCAAGTAACTGAGCCAAACGTGTCGTCAATAGAAATACAACTATTTCTATTTTAAGAACCACCATTCAGTAAACATTGTCTTGACAGTGCACAATGGAGGTCCGAATGAGGTGTCAAATTACCTTTTCCCATATATATTGAGTATCAAGTTCATCTATGTATATAATAGTGTTTGTTCCTGAACATGTCTTGAATTCTGATATTTCTATATTAACTTAGATTTTGGCGACATTGAGATATAAAATATTTGTAGGTATACCAATTATTGGCGATATATGTTTGTTTTAAGACTAACCTCAAAGACGAAGAGCATGTGCCTATAAAATAAAGTAAAATAAATATTATATTTATTTATCCAAAATTTGAAACCTTATTTATTTATTATTTCTTTTTAATAGAATAAAACACCTTTTATTATTTTAGGGAAGTATTTACAGTAATTCATAGGGGCACAATGTTTAATAGATTTTTCAAATAAAAATATCTTGAACTTAAACTATAGTTTAAGAGTTTTCCTTACAAGGAGAGACTTTCCCGAGACCATGATTGCTGTAAAACATTTAAAACATCGAGAACCAAAAATCAAAATAAATTTGCGAAATAATCCAAAAAGATAGTTCTATTCACAATGTCAAAAATTCGCGTAAATCTAAGAAAGTATTATTAAATAGATTTGTTTATTCATATTCAGTTTTCAACTATTAGTGCTTCATAGCAAAACTACAAGTATTACAAGTACATACGTACTGTATTACATACATATAAATTAGGTTGCATATATTAACATAATCAAATTTACAGCAATTTGGCAATATTTACTGTATTGCCAGTTAATTGATATATATTTACTTGTTCAAGTTACTTAGGCTTTTGTAAGTTAATTATTTCATAAATAATTAGATTTAAAATAAAAATGTATCTAGTCTCTCCCGTGAACATAACTGCCGTAAAGCATTCAAAACGTCGGGAACCAAAAATCAATATAAATCTGCGAAAAAATCTGAAAAAACAGTTTTATTTAAAACTAGCGACTAACCCTCGCTCTGCTCGGGTTCGTCCCTAGTTACGTTTTAACGTTTAGCTCAGAGATAAGATATTTTCCCGCAGTAAAAAGTATCCTATATGTTGATCAAATCTGTCCAGTGGTTTTACCTTGATGCGGTAACAGACAGACAGACAAAAATTCTAAACATTCTAGATTTGGCTTTTGTATCGATTATAAAGTCTATTTCAATAAGATTTTCATAAAAATATTTAATGTACAGATTTGGCTTGGTTACAATTTTATTATATGTATAGATATATCTAGTCATTAGTAAGCTTTTAGCGTTAAAGTTAGTTTTTAGCGATTTTAAATATTACTCTCGTATAATTTATATCCTATGCTCGATGCAACGTTAAATTCGCTTTGAATAGAATAACTCCTTCAAAGAACTTGAGACTCGAACCCACTACACATAATAAGTTCCAGTACATTTTGGACAGATATTCAAATGCCTGATACACCACCCACCGAAGTTGTCATTTGTGCACCAGTTTTCAACTTTAGCAGGGAATTAATTAGAACCGTAGCATGTGGCCATTTTAGAATGATCATAAACTTCCCGATAGATTCACAGGAATTTAATATCTATCCCATATTTATAAAGGGCCAATATCGCGTGAAATATTCAACATTGATGGTGTATACGAATATCGAAACTCCGCCTGACGGAACATACATTGTTACTGAACTTTTCTAACAAATTCGACGCAACGCCGTTGTGCAGTTAATTTGTTTTGTATACTGTAACTACAGCTGTTAATATTCTGAACAGTTTTAATTAGACTGTATCCAGCTAAGTTTTTAATAATATTAGTATATTGTGAAAATTAAAAAAGTACTTCATTCATATGATGTTTAAATCTATATAAATATATAAAATTTAAATGTATGTTTTTAATGTCAAAATAACAGCTTTTTACTATATACATAAAAGTATATACGGTGCTTATAAGAAAAATAAAAATTTAAAAATTTTGTTTGTCTATTCCGGCTAATCTCAGAAATGGATGGATCGATTTTAACATGACTTTTACTGGCAGAAAGCTGATGTTATAAGAAGTAACTTAGGTTACTTTTATTTTAGAAAAATAATAAGGGTTCCGCTCAAAAAAATTAAAACCCTTAAATGTGAAAAACCCGCGTACGTAGGGAAGCGCACGCAAGCGAAGCAAGTGGGAAGTCGCTAGTAATTTAATAATTTTAGCTGCATCCATGTGAACTAAATGAAAATGAACTATAAATAAATTCAACATTCAACATATTTAGTTCTAAGAAATAAATAAATATTGATATTGAAGCTGCGGGCTACATCTATTGATACAACACTTGTTTGAAGTTATTCTGCGCTTATTATAAGCTGTTTTCTTTGTATAAGCTAATGTATATTTTCCTTATTTTAGCGTTTTTGATCTGCGCCATCTATTGATAATAGTTAAAGGATTAAAATAATCTATACTAAGATTATAAAGAGGAAAGATTTTTTTATTTGTTTGTTTGTACCGAATAAGTTCCGAAACTACTAATCTGATTTAGATGAAATTTGATAAGAAGATATTTTGAAACTCTGGAAAGGATATAGAATAGTTTTATTCGTCAATCATCCCTTAAAGGGGTGAAAATGGGGATGAAAGTTTGTATGAGGAATTAACCTAGGGACGAAGTCGCTAGTGTTAATATAATCATATTGAATAAAAAATATCATGGTATGTTTAGTTATATTTAGTAACAAAAATATTTTTATTGACTCTTACAATAGATTACTAGGATCACTTTAGCATAGCTGCAGATTCGATATTTATTTAGGGCAAGACTTTATAGTAGGTAGTTGTTAAATAAACAGAACAACAGACATATTAATCTTTGTCCCGTTAAGACAAAAGCACTGGATTTTTGGACTTCACAACACTTTTAAACAAGTGGGATATTGAGATAGGATCTTGCTATTAAACCACCGTGCTACGGAAATCAATTTGCATCATCCACTCAATAGATACATCATACACTCTATATATAAATATAACGTGAGTTTTATTACTAAGACTTTAACATGCAAAACTTTAAAAATAGACTAGTGCTCTCGCAAAACACCTGTCAGTCTTGAAATTTGTTGCTGCTTAAATAGTTCCTTTCTATGTATTTTTACATAATGTATCATAAAACAAGGGGAATAATGTTTATAAACCATATAATTTGAAAAAATATTTTATACGTATAAAGCAAAATTAAAAGCGAAAAATAATAAGTAGGTATATAACTACAGCTATTGATACTCTATTGATACACTCTCATCTATACATATAATAAAATTCTGAGTCGCATCCGTACATTAAATATTTTTTGGAAAATTTTATTGAAATAGTCGTTATTATCGATACAGAAGTCGAATCTATAATTTTTAGAATTTTTGTCTGTCTGTCTGTGTGTCTGTCTGGAAAAGCATCACGAGAAAACGACTGGACAGATTTTGATGAAATTAAGTATGATGATAGTTAGCTATCCAGGTCAACATATAAGATGCTTTTTACTGCGGTAAAATATCTGATCTCTGAAAAATCTATACTAACCGTCAAAACCTAGGGACTAACTCAAGCGGAGCGAGGGTGAGTCGCTAGTATACCATAAGAAATTAAGGAAAGAAATTGTGTGCCAAATATATTACGTTGCATAATTTATTTTACTTCTAAAATAAATAAGTTTTATTCCAAATATTTTTGCAAAATAAAGAATGATCAGTCCCACGTTTAAAATTTAAAGCTTTAGTTCGGCAGTGAATTAGAGGTAAAGTTGAACTAGATCTCGGGGGATATAAAACTACCGGCTATTCAACTAGACGAAGAATAATGGTCAAACGTGATTCGAAAAATATAATTCGCATAATTGCTTTTCTCCGGAAGAAATCTAGAGGTTTTAAACAATAAATTAGAATTCAACTTCATAGTTCCTGCAATGGCATATGATACAATTCAATTTTCTTGTTAACAGCTTCAAAGCGTGCCAGTTGCATATCTATACTAATATTATAAAGCTGAAGAGTTTGTTTGTTTGTTTGTTTGGTTGAACGCGCTAATCTCAGAAACTACTAATCCGATTTGAAAAATTCTTTTTGCACTAGATAGCCCGTTAACTGAGGAAGGCTATAGGCTATATATCATCCCGGAAAAATGTACGGTTCCCGTGGGATAGATTTGTTTTTGTCTAGGGACGAACCAGAAGCGAAGCAAGGGTGAGTCGCTAGTGGCATATATAATCTTTCAATAAATGGACAGAGACAAAACAGTTCAGTACAGTTTCCTCTATGTATCCGGTTTTCTTTTATTAATCGTCTTCTTATAGTAGCTATTAATGAGTTTTAGTGTTATCGATAAAAAGGTTTGGAAACAGTTTTTATTTTATATATGTAGATAGGTTTTTATTCATAAATATTTTTCCAATAATGAGTACGAGATATATAATTATTTACCAAAATATTATATACAGTCTTTATCATAAAAAGTATATTTTTATGTTTTAAGCACAATTACTAAAAAAAATATAATTTTCTACGTGACATTGGCCAAGTAATTTGTGCTCATCTGGCACGCTTTGATGTCATTTACAAGAGAATTACATAGAATTGAAATAAAATATACGTTACTGCACAAATACATCTTATTTTAACAACGATGTAAATTAAAAGTTACACACCTATGTATATGTAATAACATTCTAACCAAGCCGAATCTGTATATTAAATTTTTTTGGAAAATCATATTGAAATAGATATTATTATCGATACAGAGGCTGAATCTATAGTTTATAAAATTCTTGTCTGTCTGTCTATCTGTGACTGCATCACGAGAAAACAACTGAATAGATTTTGATGAAATTTGGTATGATGATAGATGGTTATCCGGGTCAACATATAGGATACTTTTTATTGCGGAAAAATATCTCATCTCTGAGAAATCTGTATTAAACGTTAAAACGTAACTAGAGACTAATCTGAACGGAGCAAGGGTGAATAGCTAGTTAAATATATAGGAAGATCATTAGTTTGTTTCCATAACAGCAGATAAAGCTGTAGGGATGCAAGTTGGTGAAAACATCAAACAATTGAATTTTGACGGGCTGGCGTCGCTTGGAATCCGGTGACCTGTTTAATGACTGGCCTCAGTCAGAAACACATAACCTTTGGTGTGCAAATATGAAAATATGACATTACTGGCGTTCAAAACAAAAATTTGGAAACACGAAAACAAAGTATCACTGAAAATATATTGTATGTGATAGATATTTTGTATAAGAGTATTTTATTTGTTCGAATATATGTATATATTCAGCCCTTTTTAACTTCCCACTGCTAGGCACGGGCCTGCCTTCAATACGAGGTTCTAATAATAGTTCTATATTACATTTTATTTTTATAAAACTGAAGAGATTGTTTGTTTTTTGTTCACTGAACGCTCCAACCTCTAAAACTATCCATAGATGTGTAAATCTTAAGAAGTAAATAAAAATGCGATTAGAGCCATGGGCAAAAGCTTGTAATATTTACAGAAAATTTGGGACATGAAACTTTGCTTCCAAGTGAAAAATATATGCTTAATTATACACAATGTTGCTCAGTGGTTGTAAGATTACAAAATATGCGTACAAATATTAAAAGTTTTACCACCTCTGGCTCAGTCGTAACGTTGCATCATCTAACTTCGTCAACAGAACTGTAGTCATTAGGGAAAACGAACCTAGTGCGAGTGAATTTGTTTGAATTTTAAATCAATATGTGACTTTTACAGCAGTAAAAGCTGACGTTATTTACACCGTTTTGAATGACTTCCAAAAAAAGGAATTTTGAGTCCCATAATTTTTATGTTCTGTTATAAACGGTTAGTATGGAATAGATATATAGGAATATGTACGAGTCATATCTATGTATAGGTATAGAAAAGTAGGTAAGGTTTTTTTTAAAGTACTTATTTAAAAAAAAATTGAAATCATCCCCGACTTTACCATTATTCGTCTTAAACTCCGAAATATTCTTTATTTTCTTTCTTTCTTTTATTTTCTTACCAAATCCAATCTCCTAGCCCCTCTTTTCACCCCCTTAAGGAATGATTTCAGGGATAAAAACTATCCTTTGTTCTCTCAAGGGTCTCGAACTATTTACATACCAAACATCTAAATCGGTTCAACGGATTTAGCGTAAAGACAGACAGAGTTACTTTCGAATTCATAATATTAGTATGGATATTTTTAAGCATGTTTACATATACAATACAATAATATATAATTCTAAAATTTAAACTTTGATCCAGCATTTCTTGAAATGTTTTCTACGCCTCTAAAACAAATTAATTAGAATAAAAATGAGATTTTCATTAAAACATATAAGGTAAAGAAGGATTTTTTTTAAATCAACCCCCAAGGGGCTGTAATAGGGGATTAAAAGTTTGTATGAAACTTTTTATTCTTTGGACATATTTGCATGAAATTTCGTATGAATTGAGTACGACAAACATAATGAGTTACGTATTTTAGCATTTTCTAAAATTCAATCCCCAAGAGAGTAAAATAGAGGATGAAAGTTTTAAATATTCGCACAGGCCAAACTCTTAGGGCTAGAAAATTAAAATTTCCCGTATCAAAAAATAGCACGTATTTCTCTTATGACGTAGGCATCCACTAAAAAAGTATTTGGGGAATGAAAAGGGGATAAATGTTTGTATAAAACTTTTTATTCTTTTTGCATGAAATTTCGTATAATTCGTAGTTTGATCGCGAGCGAAACCGCGGGTTGTGCTAGTTTTTAATAAACCTTTAACAATATTTTCATCGGATTATTAATATAAAAACTAGATTTTCAATTCTCAATTCGGTTGTGGTTTTTTTTGTGTACGTTAAGCCATACCATGCATATACGTGACATAAATGAACCATTTATGAATCTCTAATTGTCTATAGCTTGTCATTTTATTTTTATTATGTACAATTTTATTATATATGTATTTTTATATGTATAAAAAACAAAAACAAATTTATCCCACGGGAACCGTACTTTTTTCCGGGATAAAAAACAGCCTATGTGCTATTCCAGACTATAATCTATCTCTGTGCTAAATTTCATCCAGATCATTCATACGTTCTGACGTGAAAGAGTAACAAACATCCAAAAATTAAAACTTCACATTTATACTTATAATATGAGTAAGTTAGGTAATACTTCAAGAATTACAAAAAAAAATCCAATATAGTTAAGAGTACTACTTTAATATAATATCTGAGATAACTCCTTATATACGAACACACAAACAAACTTTATCATTGTATAAAATAACATATTATATGCTAGTTCTAGTTAAATTTTTTGGCTCTGAAACCGGATGGCATGAAAATACCCGATAATAGAATCTCTTACATACTACGTCTGCAGTGAGAGCATGCGGGCGAGTAGTAAGCGCATTTAAGAATTTCAACTGACTGGAATCCCATTCAATGGTTCAAGATTCTACTGTTTTAATGTATGAAAATGAAATCATTTGCAGATATGTGCAATTTTATGAAACTTTAGCCATTAAAATAAGTTTAGCTAAAATTATAATATCGGAGCTTTTATACTACGTGCTGGATTTTTTTAATTGTCAATTCAATTCAATTCAATTTTCTTGTTAATGCCTTCAAAGCGTGCCAGTTGACGTGCACAGGTTACTTCGTAAATGTCACGTACAATTTTAAAATTGTCTCTATATTTATTATCCTGATAACTTGTATCTATACATATAATAAAAATGTAACTTATCTTTGCCTGTACATGAAAGATATTTGAAAAAAAAAGTATTATGGGGGTCTTTATACACGCAATAGAACCCAAAACAAGGATTTTTTAAATTTTTGTCTGTTTGTCTATACGGTTGCGCGCGCTTATCTCAAAAACAGCTTAACCGATTTGGGTACGGTTTTCAATAATGCATTGTAAGCTTTACTTAACATTCAGTATTTGTTTTATTTCAATCGGTTCTTAAATAGAAAAGCTATCAACATTTAAAGAACCACTTAAGGACTAACTCGAGCGAAACGAGGGTGAGTCGCTAGTATAATATTATAGATGTACCTAGAGTCGCATATGAGTTAAATGAGGAGAAGTCATTAGTCGTTATCTCAGTGCTTATGTATCCAACATACCAATTTACCGAAAGAGTTTTAATAACAGAATTATTAAACTTTAATATCAATTCTATTGGTATTATTAATTCTATTGGACACATTTTACTTTGAAAAAAAAAAAAAAATAAATCCGCGAAAAAATCCGAAAAGATAGTTTTATTTAAATGTCTAATATTCGCGTAAATCTAAGAAAGTATTATAAAAAAAATTTGAAAAGATATATTTTACTAGGCAGTGGTAGCCCAGTGGTAACGCGCTCACTTGGGAAACCGAGTGAAGCGGGTTCAAATCCCAGGTCTCGCACCTCTGATATTTTCATGTGCGAATCATTTCTAACATGATTACCACTTGCCTTACGGTGAAGGAAAACATCGTGAGGAAACCTGCATGTCTGAGAAAACTTAGCAAGTTTTCAAGAGACATGTGAAGTCCGCCAATCCGCACTTGGCCAGCGTGGTGGACTATGGCCTGATTCCCCTCGTATTGAAGGGAGGCCCGTACCCAGCAGTGGGACATTAAAAAAGGGCTGAATACAATATTTTATCTATATATGGATATAAATCTTAAAAATAAAGTTCTGTTTAAAAATTTGGAAAAAAATCTCTTTAAAAATAGATATAAGTAGTTCGAGCAAAGACGCACTAAACAAAACACACAATCAATTCCGTTAAATGAATTTGACATATCGAAAGCTCAAACCTAAAACTGGTAATTTTTTAATAACATTTACTAAATAATTTAAGAGGTTTCCATGTATTAACTATGAAATACAGTCTCTGAGGAAATCCGAGCTGAAATTTCCATAAAACGTAATTTATTAATTCGGCATTTCTAAGGTGCCTAATTAGGCAAATTCTAATTCTTTTGATCTCAGAACGCTATACTCGTACAAGTTTAACGATTCAGTGTAAGCTATATTCATTTGCTTATAAAGGATAATTGGTAAAGGTAGGGCTACCACCTCATTGTATTATGTTAAAACAGTATTTCAGCCTTAATACGTCGATAATTAATATATGTATGTATGTTTGTATGGATATATGTGTGTATAAATATATTTATCTTTGTGTAATTATCTTTAGTTGATATATTTAAATATTAAGTTTATACCTTTTAATGCTGTACTGTACCTACAACGCAATAAATTAACCCTAATTTTCTCACTACTGAAGGGTTTCTGGAAATCTCGAAATAAGTTATCCTTTGTCAACATTCTGTTACTTTATTTTGGATAACATATGTTTTATGGTACATAAATAAAATAAATAATTCTAGGTTTATTTTCGTACTTACAATTGCTTCTTCGGTCTAGGGGTTAGTTTATACGGCTACACATCCGAAGCTCCTGGGTTCGAGTTCCGGTTCGGGTCAAGTGTAGTCAGTCTGATAAGAAACCTCAGTAACAGCCTACCCAGAATTGGAAAGTTGGCACCGTTACCCTTCCTTGCCTCTGAAAACACTTAACCTCTCGGTCCTGCGTCTGATCCCTCATCAGTCAGAATGGAAGGAATTTAGAGTTTACATGTATTTATTATGTGCATACTTGTACACTATTATCTCCTGTGCACATGTCTAATTTCAGTAAGATTTGACGCCATGGCCGACATTATTGAGGAGAACGTAATTCATTAGTTATTAGTATTATAAATATAATTAATTTGTCGTAAGTAGCCATGTGTCATTAGGACAGTGGAAAAGCGTCTAAGTGTCGCTAACTTCTATATTAGAGGCGATAACTTCTACACTACACTACTTCTAGACTATCCTGTCATTACCAAAATTTTGTATTATTTGTGTCTCTTGATGGTTACTTATATGGATTAAAGTGACAGATCATAACTAACAAACCCATTCTCTATGAAACAGATCAATCCCATGAGGATCTAATTTTACTCCATAAAAGATGTATTGTAAATAATATTTGTATGAATAGTTTTTCAAAGCTAACCCTAGTTCAAAACTCGATGTGCAAAAATATAGTCTTTCAAATATCCAATTTTTAATTCCATTTGTCTGTACTTTTAATTGTCTGTACGGTTGTTGGAATTTTTTATTCGAACATTTTGTTTAGATATCGTATTTTTCTATTGTTTCAATACGATCAATGGAAGAGGATTTAAATTTTGTATATAAAGTGAATTGAGCTCGAAATTCTTGTTAGAATTGTATTTGGGTGCTATGAAGGAACGAAATGTACAATATAATATAAATAAATATACATAACTTATATCGAAAATTTGTATTAACATTTACTGTATATATTATGTTTAGTACAGATTTCTCAGAAACCCGGATAACTAGCTATCGTCATACCAAATTTCATCAAAATCTGTCCAGTGGTTTTCTCGTGATGCGGTCACAGACAGACAGACAAAAATTCTAAAAACTAATGGCTCTGACCTCTTAATCGATAATAATGACTATTTTAATAAGATTTTCCAAAAACTATTTAATATACAGATTCTACGAAGTTAGAATTTTATTTAAATAAAACTATCTTTTCGGATTTTTTCGCGGATTTATTTTGATTTTTGTTTCCCGACGTTTCGATTGCTTTACAGCAATCATGGTCACGGGAGAGACTAAGATGTTAGATGTCACAAAACTTTTGTTGATGTTAAAACGAAAAAATCCGAAAAGATAGTTTTATTTAAATGTCTAATATTCGCGTAAATCTAAGAAAGTAGAATTTTATTATATGTAGAGATAACAAATTTTGTAACCAGAGACCTTTTAAAGGCTCCGCAGTAAAAGGGTTCATATGGAACCCTAATACTAGATTTAACCTAAAATAACTTTTAGTAACAAAAACTAGCTAATGCGAGTTGGATTTATATCATATGTAAATGGCATAGAGCCCGAGGTCTCTATTCACATTTTACCGATTTTTATCTTAATTAGGATTACAACATCGCGTTCTTAGAAAAATATTTTTTGTAGCAGATTCTAAGCTCTAATTAAGACTTTATATATAATATTTTATTAAATTTACATAATTATTCAATACATAACCCGTCTTCTTCATTCTACGTGACATTGGCGAAGTAAATTGTGCCCAAATGGCACTCCTCCGGACCATTGAATAAAAGAATTGATTTGAATTAAATTTAGTTACAACACAAAGTAAAACACAAAGTATCGTTTCGGCATTTTTAACAGTGTACCAAACAAATAATAATTGATAAAGATATTTGATAAGATAAGACTATGTGAACATTTCGCGATAAACATTAATGCCTATATGCATACACCATTAACTATCAAATCAATGGCACACCTTGACATGACTCTCGTTTACAATACCCTTCCGAGTGACATCATTAAATCACCAAGTGACAAAATTTTTACTCGTAAACTTAAAGATATGTTAATTGACCTCGCTTGCTACAGCATAGCTGAATTTATGTCGAAGTAAGTACAATTATAACAATAGTACAACGTGTATTGTGTATGGAAGTAATAGATATTATCTACCTTTTTCCTGAATACCTAAATAAAAAATAAAATAAATAAATTGTAATGATTTTCAAATCTTTGGACATTTGTTACTAAAATAAATAAAATGTAAAATATCTAAGGAAAGATTGAATTAAAATAAGTAAAATGAGAATTGTGATCAAATATTAATTATTATTATATAAAACGTAAAATGCTGTGTAATAATATAAATATCTTATAATTATGTAAAATAATGTAGAAATAATTAATTTATTGTATGACCTGTAAAATTTTTGTAATTTTATCAATAAAATCTCTCAATCTCTCAATCTCTCGTCTGTCAAGTTACTAGTGACTATACGTGATATTATATAATATTAACTAACTGCCTCGGCAGTGTAGTGGCTAGTATATACGGTTGCACACCAGGGTCCTGGGTTCGAGTCCCGGGTCAGGCCAAGTTTAGTTATTGGGTATTTCTGTATAGAAAGCCCCCGTGCCTTAGAGAGTACGTAAAACCGTCGGTCCTGCTTCTTAACTCTCACCGGTCGAGTAGTCGTCCCACCAGAGTATGAGAGTGACAGGAATAGAGAGTGCACGTTGTGGCTGCGCGCACACGCACTACACTATAATATCTCCTGCGCAGTTGGCTAGTCTCAATGAGATTGGTCGCTGTGGCTGGAATCGGTCAGGAGGGCATTATATAATATTAAAGTTATTATTACTATACTGTTGCTGAGTAATAGAAGGATAAACCAACAAACACATTGCATGCCCTTCCACATTACCCACTCATACTCATACCAGACGAAGATACGCTAATATAATAAAAATATTTCATATTTAAATAGCCTTCACTGTATTATAAATCAAAGTATATAATTACGCAGTTCGTTCAACTATCCGCATCCCCTAATGAAAGGACGCTAACGAATTAATGCGGCAGCGTCAGACGGCTCAAAATTAAACGTATTGAAATGTCTACTTTAATTTTTTTTTTTTTATAATGGGCAAATAACATAATGGGCGTATGATATTAATGTTAATATTTTTGCTGAAGTAAAAAAAGAAGATGCATATTTTGGGCGTATATTTTTAAATATGAGACATTAACACACAGCGCCATCTAGTTCCACGGTAAGTTACGAGGCTTGTGTTGTGGATACCAGACAGTTGATACACTACACATATATAACTTTAAATACATACATATTATAAATATAAACCATTACTGGAGTACAAACATTCATGCTCATCGCACAAATAAATGCCCCCAGTGGGACTCGAACCCGCGATCGCTATCACAGAAAGTAGGGTCACTATAAACTGAGCCAAATGTGCTGACAGTTTTTTTGTATACGTTTCGCATTTTTTTTTTAAATTTCAAACTCTAAACGCATTTTTAGTACATAAACTTAGTTTAAATGATTAATTTGATTAATTATGATTTAATCTTTATGAATTTCTTTTGTCATTTAGTTCAGAATTGTTCATTGTATTTACCATTTGAAATTAGTAACATATAATATGTAATATCTACGATATTATGACTCTTCTATACGTCTTTTAGTCTTCTCTCTTTTTCAAAGGTCCAAGCCAAGGAAGCACAAAAAGTATTTTCTTATTATTAATATTATGTATTCAGCCCTTTTTTAACGTCCCACTGCTGGGCACGGGCCTCCCTTCAAGACGAGGGGAATCAGGCCATAGTCCACCACGCTGGCCAAGTGCGGATTGGCGGACTTCACATGTCTTTCAAAAACTTGTTAGGCTCTCTCAAACGTGCAGGTTTCCTCACGATGTTTTCCTTCACCGTAAGGCAAGTGGTAATCATTTTAGAAATGATTCGCACATGAAAATATCAGAGGTGCGAAACCCGGGATTTGAACCCGCTTCACTCGATTTCCCAAGCGAGCGCGTTACCACTGGCCTACCACTACCGTATTATTAATATTAAATACTAATAATACAAAGGGGCACTTAAAAAGTTTTTAGTTTATTTTATTTGGAAAATTCTTATAAGTTTTATTGGCTAATAATAATGTCTAATTAATACTTTCTTAGATTTAAGCCAATATTTAACAATATACATAAAACTACCTCTCCTCCCTCCGGGAGAGTCTCTTCCGTGACCATGATTGCTGTAAAATGCAAAGCATTCGAAACGTCGGGAACCAAAAATCAAAATAAATTCGCGAAAAAATCCCAAAGGATAGTTTTGTTTAAAATGGCTAATTAATTAGCAATGGACATATTATTACACATAAATAAACTAACGTCCCACTGCTGGGCACTGAACCCCGTCGTATCGAAGGGAGGTCCGTGCCCCGCAGTGGGAAGTTAAAAAAGCACTGAGTTACGTAACTACGCGAGCGCAGTCACGGGCAAAAGCAATATCGAAGATTAAATCAATATCTTATGAATTGGAAGATATTATTAGAATTCTAGAAGTTCTAAGTGTTATTAATCTCACTTGCAAATGAGATGCAGCAAGTCTTGGAAAACTTATGAAGTCGCGTCTATTTGCAGGATATTATACGAGTATGAGTGCGCTACTTGATTGAATATTCCGTCTTGATTTTAACTTACTTCGGTTTCAGATGCTAAATCATAATATGAGAAGGCCCTACCCGTGTAATCGGCTTCTTTATGAATATTTTATTTTTTTAGGTACATTAATAAAGTAATCACACTACCGCACATTACAATTACTAGTAAGCCAAGTAATTTGAATAGTAAAAAATTGTTATGTATGCTGACAGAGACAAGTGAAATGCTTGGTGGTTGGATACGCACTGTTTATTGCTCGACTAGGTTCGCGTTGTGGGCGCAGCCACTAAGTCCATTTTTCAAATTTACCCACACACAAATATATAAAAAAAATTAAAACTAGTGGAAGTGGGCTGGTCATGTCTGGATGATGGCCGATGGAGGCGACGCTTGTTAGAGTGGAAACCACGTACTATAGGACGCCATGCGGCGCGATGGACCGACGATTAGAAGAAAGTGGCAGGTACAGGATGGATGCGGGCTGATCAAGATTGGGATGGTTGGCGTTCTATGGGAGAGGCTTTCGTCCAGAAATGGACAGCAATAAGCTGAAAACAAAAAAAAAAAAAGGTTTTCTATCAGTTAATAAATGATAAAAAGCTTATAACCTTCAAATTATAAGTAATAAAACTAATAAGACTTAAAAAAAACAAGTAAAATACAAATTCCTTACAGCTTTATAACATTAGTATAGATAGATAAATTCTATTCTTGCTTTCTGACTTTTGAGTTTATATAAAGAGAAAACAAATAGGGTCCTTTGAAAATCCTATTTTCAGTGCGTTTTACACGGTTGCACATGAACACAATATGTATGGTGTTATTATACAGTTAGCAATGTCCAACCAACTGTAAAATATTTATTTTTATTTTTCTATAAGCTTAGAAGTATCAAATTATAACTTACCTAGTATGTTTGCTTCGCTTACCTAGTATGTTTTGTTTCGTATTAATACAATAACTTATAATTATTATTTATAACTAGCGGCTCACCCTCGCTTTGCTCGGGTTCGCCTCTGGAAAAACAAAAGCAAATCTATCCCACGGGAACCGTACACTTTTTCGATAAAAAGTAGCCTAAGCGTTATTCTGATGTATGAGCTATATTATTGTAAAGTTCCATCAAAATCCATTCAGTTGTTTTTGCGTGAAAGAGTAACAAACATCCATACCTCTATACATATAGACATCCATACATCCTTACATCTTCACAAACTTTTGCATTTATAATATTAGTTGGACTGTTATAATTGAATTTGATTGGATTTTCTTTTAATTGAGCGAAGCGAAGATATTATCTTTTGTATTTGTACTCTATAAAAGGATTTAAAATAATATATTTTATTCTTTTTTGAAAATTGTAAGAGCTTTTATGAGGATTTTTAAAATTCAAGAGCTCTTAATATTTTCTTTTTGACTTTTTTTTTAATTTTACGCGAACCGAAAAATATTTTTGATTAAAATCATACTTATCTATATTTTTAGTAAAAGTTATTTAGGGAACTAGCGTAATTCAAATTACTATAGTCGGTATCGAGCGATGTGCATAAATTTAACTTAAAAATTTGACTCAATTATAATTCATGACATGCAAATTATAATAAGACAAGAAACATACTACAGTAAAAAAATCTTACACCTACTACTTACTTTGACGACACGCTTGGTTCAGTTCGTAGTGACCCTACTGGCTATGCCAGCAGTCGCGGGTTCGAGTCCCGCTGGGGGTTGATTCCTTTGTGCAATGAGCACGAATGTTTATACTCCTGTCATGGATGTTTATATTTATAATTTGTATACATTTAAAGTTATATATATATATATATATATATATATATATATATATATATATATATATATATATATATATATATATATATATATATATATATATATATATATATATATATATATATATATATATATATAGTGTATCGACTATCTGGTATCTATAACACAAGCCTCGTAGCTTACTATGGAACTAGATGGTGCTGTGTGTTGATGTCCCAACATATTTATTACTAATATTATAAATGTGAAAGTTTAGATGTTTGGATGTTTGGATGGATGTTTGTTACTCAATCACGTCAGAACGGCTGAACAGATATGGATGAAATTTGGCACAGAGATAGATTATAGTCTGGAATAGCACATAATCTACTTTTTATCCCGAAAAAATGTGCGGTTCCCATGGGTGAGATATGTTTTTGTTTTAGGCGAACCCGAGCAAAGCGAGGGTGAGCCACTAGTAACGATTAAATAAATACACACATATACAGACACGCACGCACGCATACAATCACTTATGACTATTCGCATTTTATATAGCGTATTTATGTATGTACGCACGTTTATCAAAATCTATCATATTATCTAAGTGAGCTAAAATTTCAAAAATTTAAGGCGTTGTTGTAATTTTTTTGTAAAATGCAGGTTAGCCGGTGTATGTAGAATTACCGAACGACAGGCGTAGTTTGCAAGGCATTTAGGCTTTGGCATGCCGTGCCGGAGATAGGCATTTCAGGATTTAGGTTTTAACCTAGAAAAAGACCGTGTTTTAGATTGATGATTTATCGTGCGAGGTGAAGCCGAATTTCATATAATTGTCTCGCTATTTTAGACATAGTGTTCACGTTATAAAAGTGGTTGGAAAGATTTAAGGGTAAAAATATAAATAAAATACATAAATATATTGGTACATTAACACACAGCACCATCTAGTTCCATGGTAAGCTACGAGGCTTGTGTTATGGATACCAGATAGTTGATACACTTCACATATATATTTAAATACATATATATTAAAAATATGAACACCCATGACTGGAGTACAAACATTCGTGCTCATCACATAAATGAATGCCCCCAGCAGGACTCGAACCCGCGACCGCTGACACAGCAAGTAGGGTCACTACAGAGCCAAACGTGTCGTCGAAATATACGATAGTATTAATAGGTCTTGAAAGATTTTTTAACATATTTCTTGCATTGCGGGTTTCCGTAGTTAAAGTAATTTATTTACCTTTTAATATAGTATATACTTTATAATTTTAACGTTATCAATATTACTTTTAATATTATTATATATCAGTTTTTTGAGAATAATATTTTATAGGTCATCCGTAAAACAATCGTAGACTAAATAAAACTAAGCGATATGTTTATTTTTGCTCTTAATTACTAATAATTAATGAAACATTGCTTCGAATAATATACTCGTATTTTCGTAGAAATAACTTTAAGCAAAAACAATAGATAAAATACTTTATTTACAATATCAATATACTCCTACATGTATCTATACATATAATAAAATTCTAACTGAAACGTATCTGTACATTAAATATTTTTTATAAAATCTTATTGAAATAGTCATTATTATCGATACAAATGCCAAAGCTATAGTTTTTAGATTTTTTCTGTTGGTCTGTCTGTCTGTCTGTCTGTCTGTCTATCTATCTGGGAACGCAACTACAGGACAGATTTTGATGAAATTTGGTACAATGATAGCTGGTTAATCGGGTTAACATGTAGAATAATTTTTACTGCGAGAAAATAACTCATCTCTGAAAAATGTATACTAAACGTTAAAACTTAGGAACGAACCCGAGCGGAGCGAGGAATTGACAAAAATACAGGTCATTTAAAAGAATATGGCAGTAAGTATAAAAATAATTCAAAAGCCGCATCGACTCCAGCTGGTATAACTGAATGTTCCTTTGTAATCCCTGATAAAGCACCTTAATTATAATTTTGTAATTTAAACAATATGTAGGTAATTAACTTGCGTATTTAATAAGAAATATGGCTGGACATATTCCTTTGACCATTGTCTTAGTCTATAAGATTCTCTTTTGCTCTAATTAAAGCCAAATATAACGCAAATATTAATTTTTCATAAAGACTTACGTATTAGTTTAATCTATTCTAATATTATAAATAGGGAAAATTAGTTTTTTTTTGTTTGTTTGTATCAAATAGGCTCCAACACTACTGAATCGATTTAGATAAAATTTTCTGATAAGATAGTTTTAGACCCTGGGAAGGACAGAAAAGTTTTATCCCGAAAGCAATCCCCTTGGAGGGGTGAAAATGGGGCTGAAAGTGTGTATGGGGAAGCAGGCTAGGGACGAAACCGAGCGAAACGAGGGTGAGTCGCTAGTTAAAATATAACAGGAATGTAATGAAATGTACATAGTTCCCAATAAAGACAATTTTGAATGAAATTTTGAAAAGAATATTTTGAAATTTATTATTATATTTAAATATTAATTTAATTAAATTTGATTTTAAAATAATTTTTTTTGGTTATTTTATTTACTATTTATATATCTACTTACAACAAAAATTCGTTTAAGTATATTATATGTTATATGCCCTACATCATTGACTTTCAGCTAGGATGAAAAGTAATGACACATCACACGTTGAAATCTATCAAATCTCTAAGCTACAGACACCTTGTAACCCGAAAAACATACGCCTACGCGAGTCAAGTAAAAATGTACTTAATATTTAACAATAAATGAGCAAAAGTCATTAGTTAAATATGTATATTGTATAAGTATTCAACTGTATTTGTATAGGCATACCTCGTCAACGCTTAAAATAGGCATTGAGCTTTCAAACCATTATTCTTTACTCATTTTAGCTAAAAATGTTTCAAAGATAAATTTTTCTCATTCATCAGAATCAACCTCGACACAAAGTACTTCAAAGCCATAAAAATATACTGTAAAAATAGACCTTAGCATCCCATTACAGAGAACCATAGGGTGAAATTAATTACAGAGCGAAGGTGTAAATTGTAACGAGCTATTTCTCAGTAAAATGAGGTGAATTATTTATACAGTTTGCACTAAAAACAATATTTTTATGTATCAGAGATTATTGCTCGTAAATAAAAGCTTCTAGTGTTAAAAGTATCATATCTGAGACTAGGGACCCGTCCTTGCTCCGCTCGAGTTCGTCCGTAGTTACGTTTTAACGTTAAGTATAGATTTCTCAGAGATGAGATATTTTCATGCATTAAAAAGTATCCTTTACATATGTTGACAAAGTGCTAAATGGTTTCATACTTATTTTATTTTATATGTGTAATAATTTTATATGTGTATGTATATATGTATGTATGTATGTACTTGTTTGTCTTTGTATGTATTCATTGTAGATCTCTTTATTATCTCTCTTAGAATACTAAGATGTTTGTAAGCCGCCTTTACCCATTGTCCATAATATCCTGTGCCAAAAACACATGTAATTTCTAAAACTTATCCCAGAAGAAGCATTTCAAAAGGACATGAAGTAAAAGTACCCTTGACGCCGATCTAGCCCTTTTTCCATCCGTTATGCCGCGAAAGCCTTTTAAACTCGCCTGAATCCTACTTACCTACTTTTAAAGTCTTAAAATTGGTGCCCTTAAAATTGGTGCCCGTCTTCCGTAGAGCGGTTACAAACAGTATGTATATATTCAGCCCTTTTTAACATCCCGCTACTGGGTACGGATCTTCCTTCAATACGAGGGGGATCAGGCTATAGTCCATCACGCTGGCCAAGTGCGGGTTGGCGGACTTGACATGTATTTCGAATATTTGGTGGTAATCATGTAGGAAAATATCAAACTTGCGAGACCCGGGATTTAAACCCGCTTCATTCAGTTTTCTAAGCGAGCGCGTTACCACTGAGCTACCACTTCAAACTTACAAACAGATGTATTTATGACTTTTATTATTTTGTACTTCGATGTCGTGATATTTTACTCGTATTTATTATCAATATATAATACGTATAGATATATTATGTAGATTGAATTAAAATACACATGAGTATTTATATAATGTTTTTGACCTAAATTTTCTTCGGTAAGCAAGTAATGGGTAAAGCGATATTAATTACTAGGCCAAAGTTTATCTAGGCCGATAATTGAGATAGGGATCGTTTCGCTGTTCAGGAATGCAACTTGAGTACGGAATATATGTAACGGGACGATAAGGCCCTGATCCAATGTGTAATATTCCTTAGTATTAGAAATTCATCCTTACTTACTTGCATATATAGCACTTGTTTGTTCGTAACAGAGTCTTGAAATATTCATTGAAGTTGACTCTCGATAACTGAAAAAAAAACTTTATTGAACTTATAAAAGATAACATATAAGGGAGAGAAGCCTACTAAATTTAAAAATTTAAATTAAGATTTTGTGTGATCCGGAACGCATCCATAGTAGGTCATGCGAAAGTTAATGTCAGTGTGGAAGTTTTTACACAAATATATTATAGTACTTTTAATTAATATGTTGGTGTTAATTTGTAAAATAAGGTAAGGGTAGTTAATATATACGTTATAATATAATCTTTGAGATAGTTTGCAGTATTTTTGTAATGATTACAGTGTATTCATTGTGGTTTCATGAAGACTGCGGTGAAGATTTAGCGGAATGCCAAAAGTGTAACATCTGATTATGCATTAATTAGTCAGGGGCATCTATCCCTGACATCTATAGGCAACTAACCCACATGTCTGGGTGAGATGCCTATTTTCTATTATTTAAAAAAAAAAACATTTTTTAATCTAAAATATACTGCGCAACAGTTTCAAATTTAATCTGAATAGCATAAATAAACATTGAATTAAAATAAACAATACGTATTTTATGTAGTATCTTACATATATAATTAATATTGATCTTGTTTTAAAACTATAGGCAACTCTCCCTGACTTAACATATACAAAACAAAATCGGGTTACTTATACCATAATATATAACTCAAAAATGGCTGGATCGATTTTCGAAATTAAAAAAACATGGCTAACGCTGGCTAATAACTATTTATATCAATTTAAAACATACCCAGGGATACATTTGAGCAAAGCGAGGGTAAGTCACTTGTTCTATCTATGATATCTATATTAAATTATTCTCTATATCTGTTATATCTAGATAAAACTAAGTAATGCCCGAAGCTTCAACCATACGAAATCATTCAAACATTAAAGATGGACTATAGAAAAGAGTTCCGCTAGAACAGGGATGAAAAGTAACCTGCAAGTTAATCAAGTCGGCTTAACTATTTGTGCTTGGATTTTTAATAGATACCTATACAAACAGTATCCCAAACTTTTACAAATATACTATCAGTCGAATTCACTAAAGTCAAAGGACTTTTGATACACTTTATTAAAAATATTTTCTAGTTTCTTTCAATACATTTTAATAAACGAATAAAGTGAATAAATAAAAAGAAAGTATAAGTATAACTTAATTTCTTGATTCTAGAAACTTTTGCAAGGGCAATATGAAAGTCGACCGTTTTGTGAAAGCTTTTCTAAAATGAGCCGACTTTTATATTGTAAGCACCTGAGCTCAGGAATGTTAAACAGTATCTGTCTCGCTTTATATCTACCAATCTCACATACCTCTAAATATTACATACTTAGTCTCATAGAAAATAAGAAAAAAAGAGTTTAAAGACGTTGAATAAAATTGAAATACAGATTAAATAAAAATTATAGGGACAATAGTCTACTTCAGTTATGCTAAGTTTAATAGTCGAAAATAAAATAATTGTTTTAATCATTGGCAAAAATCTACATTAACCGAGAATTGAACTCTTAACCCTCACAACATTTCCTTCTTAACATTTCCTCTTAAGTTCAAACAAAATTCTAATCACGGAACTCTCGAGCCGTCCAAATCGTTTTATTACAAAACTTTTCCAGATACTAAAATAAATAACCACAAAATTGATATAGCTCGATCACAATTGGTAAGAAGTTCTGTGGCAATAAAGGAAGAAATATGAGCATAACTTATAAACCGAGATACGTTATTGTAGTAACTGTTTTCACTATTAAGTAACCAATTAATTGGACTCTCATACTAAGTGCACTTTAGAATGTAAGCATTCTTTAAAAAATTATTGATATTTTAAACCATATTACTATCGATTTTACTCTTCACTCGGATGTATGCATGTTTTTCTAATCTATACTAATATTATAAAGCTGAAGAGTTTGTTTGTTTGTTTGTTTGTTTGTTTGTTTGTTTGGTTGAACGCGCTAATCTCAGGAACTACTGGTTGGAATTGAAAAATTCTTTTTGTGTTGGATAGTCCATTTATCGAGGAAGGCTTTAGGCTATAGAACATCACGCTACGACCAATAGGAGCGGAGCATAAATGAAAAATGTTGCAAAAACGGGAAAAAATCATTCCTTTTGAGAGCTTCCGTTGCGTGCGCTGCGTAAGCGGTTGAAGTTACGCAAAAATCGTGTATGACGGAATTGTTCTCCTTTAAAAGTTCTAAAAAAAAGTCCGCGACAGCATATGTCTATCTTTTAAGGTTGACTCAAAATAACCCTTTTTATGGCAATCAAATTTGTTCTAAAATAATGCATTACTTCCGAAGGTGTTTTTATAAACATGATATTAATCCTTATCCAAATAAATACGTTATTCATCACAAGTATTTAATTTTGAACAAAATTGCCCTTGACATCATTTGATTTCAATGAATATCTTAGGAGATATCATAGTTTTAAAATATACATATTTAACTTTACGCGGTCTATGGGTGAGCGCGCTCTCAGCCCGATACAAGGCGAGGGCAGGGCGGTCGTGAGGGGGGAGGGCGCTGGCCGGCGCGCCGGTAGCTCTGCGAGCAAAGTCACTATTCCACGCGGACGAAGTCGCGGGCAAAAGCTAGTATTAATTATATACAGGTACCTTTCAACAAATTGATTTACTAATAGTAACCTATATATATATATACCTACGAGTATCATAAAATGCTCTTTTTAATAGTCAATTCATACTTGTTTTTATATTACTTAAGATATAAATATAAATAATCTATCTGTTTTTAATTTCATCCTCATTGTCAATCTGATACAGCGTGAAGTTGCAGTGTCTTTTAACGCCTTGCGGAACGCTTACACGCCGGCGTATCAGTTAATATGTATGTATTCAGCCCTTTTTAACGTCCCACTGCTGGGCACGGGCCTCCCTTCAATACGAGGGGAATCAGGCCATAGTCCACCACGCTGGCCAAGTGCGGGTTGGCAGACTTCACATGTCTTTCGAAAACTTGCTAGGTTCTCTCAGACATGCAGGTTTCTTCACGATGTTTTCCTTCACCGTTAATAATTGATTTCTTAGAAAATACCCATAATTTCTTAGAAATTATCCAGGAAGGGTTAACAAATACAATAAAATAGATTTGAGTCTTGCATACCCTTTCCTTTTGATAAAATTAAAAACAATTTTCTTATCTGATTAATTAAATAGCTGAATTATCAAATTTCGTTTATGCGATGTCTTGATCTAGATTATGTATCAGACAATGTATTTAAAATCATTTTTTCTTTTAATTTAAACCAACTTTTCGGACTTTTGCGCGGATTTATTTTGATTTTTGGTTTCCGACCTTTCGAATGCTTTACAGCAATCATGGTGACCAGCGAAAAAATCCGCGAAAAAAACTGAAAATATAGTTTTATTTAAAATGTCAAATTTTCCCGTAAATCTAAGAAAGTATTATCATTTTTCTCTTACTTTTGACAAAATTATGTTATGTATTTTAATATTTTAATTTATTTTGTAATCTTTTTTATTGTAATACTAACAGAACCCTCGGCTACTTATGCCCGCGTTTAATCTACAAAAATCTCTTTCGCTTTATGTATAATATTGTTCATACAAAAATACTAAAATCGCGATTCAAAAATGGGAGGTGGGGATAGAAGGATGAATAATACTTTACGGTCTACTCTCATACCTACAAAATATACAAAAAACATTAAAATCGGTCGAGCCGTTTCGGAGGAGTGCGACCACAAATACCGCGACACGAGATATTTACATATATATTAGATAAAAGCAGTAAGTTATTAAAATAAAAGAAACATATTATTACTATAAATAACTTAAACTTCTCTAAGCTATCATAGCTTTCTATTCAAGAAAGAACTTTTAAAATTGAACTTAGAGCTTATAAGCCTCGATACACAAACAAACTTTTATCATGTGTTAGTAAATACTATTTTATAATATATTAAACACATTACCTTAAGTTCGGTTGAAATAATTAGTACTTTAAACATTTCTATATTTAAGAATATAATAATAATAATAATGTCCTCCTGACCGATTCCGGCCACGGCGGCCAATTTCATTGAGACTAGCCAACTGCGCAGGAGATATTATAGTGCACAAGTGTACGCGCAGACACAAGTGCACTCTCTATTCCTGTCACTCTCATACTCCGGTGGGACGACTACTCGACACGACCGGTGAGAGTTAAGGCGCAGGACCGACGGTTTTACATGCTCTCCAAGGCACAGGAGTGAAACACCGCGAACTTCCCAACTCCGGGCTGTTACTGAGGCTTACTATACAGAAAGACTTAATAACTGAACTTGGCCCGACCCGGGAGTCGAACCCAGGACCTCAGGATGTGCAGCCGTACATGCTAGCCACTATACCACCGAGGCAGTCAAAGAATATAATAAGGTATAATAATAAGGTTTTCTAATAATTTAGGATGCAATTGCCTCGTCTTAACCAATTAAGGTCTATTGTCGTAGATTACTTGTTTTATACAATCCTTGCAAAGTTAATTAAGACTGGATTCTGTTACTGTAACTTAGATAAATCTTAATTGTCAAATTAAATCATTAGATAATATAATAGAACTAGCTTTTGCCCGCGACTTTTTCCGCGTATTTTATGGTTCGCTTTTAATGGTTTCATCATGATGTTTCTATAATCTTTGTTATGACTACGGTAAATATACATGGATAATAAGTTATATGTTTGGAAGGGTGTTAGTTACTCAATCATGCCAGAACGGCCGAACGGATTTGGATGAAATTTGGCACAGAGATAGATAATAGTCTAAAAATGTACGGTTCCCATGGGATACATTTGATTTTGCTTTTCTATATTAAATATTAATTACTATTTTTTAGAGCATTAGCTCAGTGGTAACGCGCTCGTTTGGGACATGGAGTTAAGAGGGTTCGTTTCGGGTTTCGGATCTCTGATATTTTCATGCGCGAATCATTTCCAACATAATTAATTACTACTTGTCTTATGGTGAACGAAAACATCGTGAGTAAACCTGCATGTTTGAGAGAAATTAGCGAGTTTTAGAGAAACATTTGAATTCCGCCAACCCGTAACTTGGCCAGCGTAGTGGACTGTGGTCTGATTACTGATCCCCCTCGTATTGGAAGGCCTGTGCCAACAGTGGGATGTTAAAAAAGTCTGAATACATAACTAATTTTCTATATATTCAGTATTGATTTATAATTATTTAATAAGTATACAGTCCCTTTTAACCCTTTTTTAATGTCTCAGTTTAATTAGCATTTTCCATATCCTTATTACTATAATATTATGGATAGTTGTCGATCTCAGGAAGGGCCGGTAGTCGGGTGAATATTTCATTTAGAGACCCAATCTTGCTTCGCTTTTGTATTATTTAACAAATACCTATTATTACAGGAATAAAATAAAGCAAATGTCACTTCTTTATAAAGTTAAAATTTTTCAGTGGTCAAAGAATTATTAAATTAGTTCAGTTGTTTTAGAGTTTATCAATTACAAACAAACAAACCGGAATCTTTATAATATTAGTAAAGATTAATATACATATTTGTGTATTTATCAGTGTATAAAAACCTTCAGCCTAAATCATACAGTATTAAATGAAAATACTTTACATTTAAATTAGATTTCGTACAGAAATTTCATAAAACAGTGTGTGATATGAAATCGCATTTTGATGTTATATTTCTGAATATTTAATTTTCAGGTGAAAATCTAAAGTTATGAACATTTGTCGAGGATTTTGTTTGTTAACTGGAACTGAGGTAAGCGGTGGAAGTTGACCGATTGCGGCATGTTTGAATAACCTGGATTTGAAGCGTTCTAACTACTGGTCTAAGTTGGCGTATGATTATAACTTCTGGCTTTGGCTGCTTATTTTTTGTTGATGTTGTTACATAATTTAACTTTATTGAATTTACTATCGGCTTACTCTCGATCCGTTCGGGTGTTTCCCTACTTACGTTTTTACGTTTAGTATAGATTTCTCAGAGATGAGATATTTTCCCGCAGTAAAAAGTACCTATCTTATATGTTGATACAGATAATTAGCTATCATCATACCTAGCTTCGTCAAAATCTGTCCAGTAGTTTTCTCGTGATGTGTTCCCAGATAGACAGACAGATAGACAGAAATTGTAAAGTCTGTAGATTCGGCCTCTGCATTAATAAAAATGACTATTTCAATAATATTTTCCAAAAAATATTTAATGTACAGATTCGGCTTAGTTACAATTTTATTATATGTATAGATAAAGATAAAAATTGCTTACAAATATCAGTGTTGGCTCCAGTGGTCAAAATTAGACTAAAATCATTACCGAACATTTGAAGTAAACGTATATGAATCGAATTTAATTTATAAAGATATAAATAAAAGTTTAAAAAAAACCGAATAAAAGAGAGCCGTTTTTCGGCGTACGGGAAAGCTGTGGGCGGCGATATACATTTATAGATCATACACGGCTGTAACTATAGCAAAATATAGGTGTATTCGGCCGTTATATACTTGGTATGGTCAACTACTCTATGTGATAGAAAAAGTTTTACAGAGAGGTATGATGACACGTTTGGCTCAGTTTGTAGTGACCCTGCTGTCTCGGGTTCGGGTCCCGCTGAGAACATTCATTTGCGTGATGATCACGAATGTTTGTACTCCATTCATGGGTGTTTATGTTTATAATATGTATGATAAAGTTATATATGTGTACTTTGTGTAGTATATCAAGTATCTAGTATCCATAACACAAGCCTCGTAGCTTACCATGGAACTAGATGGTGCTGTGTGATAATAACCCAATATATTTATATTTATTGCAAGTGTAGAACATCTTTACAATATAATGTCACGCCTGAACCACGCTTATGAATCGTCAATACTCGACAAGGGAGCTTAGAAAAAATATCACTCTTATTGGATTATTCATGGAAAATTGCCGTGAGTGGAAAAGTGATAGAAAACTTTCCAAAGAAATCGTCATAGCGAGAAAACTTTCAAAGAAATTCTATTACTAGAGCAATATTTGGTTATACTATAGGGAGCGGTAGTGTGTTAAGAAGTCAGTACAGGTTTGAAAGGTTGAGAATATGTATATGAAATAGTGGAAAATGATAGTGGTATTGGTTCTTCTAGTGTTAATTTGATATAAGTGACTCTGGTATACGTAGAAGCAATAAAACGTCTATATTGCAAGTAACCGGCTTTAATTTCCGATCCAAAAGCCCAAGCTCGTAACGATATTAATACATTCGTGTAGTTGTATCTGTCTGCCGAAATAGTCGAGGTACTTTATGATGGGCTTAATCCTATAATAATAATATAATATTTTATTATTAATTATAAATTTTTTTTACAGATTTTTATAATTTGTAATGTTTTTGACTATTTCAAACAACGCAATTTACCTTTTTTACTTTAAAAAAATGTCCCTGTCAATGCTTACTAGAAGGAAATACTATACATTATAACTAACTATAACTATAATATACTAAATATATTTTACTATATTTGATTTCTATTACGCTATGATCTATACTAATTTTATAAATGTGAAAGTTTGTGAGTATAGATTTGTGCATGTTTGTTACTCTTTCACGCTAGAACGGCTGAACGGATCTGGATGAAATTTGGCACAAAGATAGAGTATAATCTGGAATAACACATAAGCTTCTTTTTATCCCGGAAAAATGTAAGGTTTCCTTGGGATAGGTTTTTTCTGTTTTCCTAGAGGTTAACCCGAGCAAAGCGCGGGTGAGCCGCTAGTATGTAATATTAAAAGCCTGTATTTCACTTTAAGGCATTTGTAATGAGTTTCAAATGCCTGAATAACTTCACTCGCGAGTAAAATTACCAAGATTATTTGAAGACGAAGAATACTATTTCACTATGAGACTTTAAAAAATCACTAGACACATGTTACTCTACTCGTATCCAAGCCAACATCCAGTGTTCAATAGAATCAAGAGCTCTTCAAACACCTGAAATATCTATACGTTGAAGGCAAAGTACCCAATACTTCTCTGTCCCAGCAAAGTTGAAATATCGCATCAATTTGTATAGATTTAGATCTTGGTGCAGACGCGGCCCTCGACGAATCCAATTCAATTTATTTGTTCAGTAAATAGCGCTAAAGGCCCTTTTATATGTCAATAAGAATTGTGACGACGCTTTGTAGGCGTTTTTGCTTAGTCGTGTTTACATTACATATACAATTTATATTAAATGAAGCGTAAAGAGATAAAGATAAATTGTTGGTTGAACCTATTTTTGTGAGTGTTTAGAGTTTGTAACAGATATCACCGTACATTTTACAAGTACTTATTTTTGTTAAAAGAACGCTTTAATATACGGTTTATAATAACTTAAACATAAAAAATATATTAGAATTGTCCGAAATAATTTATACGAGGTTAATGTATGTATATAATGTATGTATATAATGTATATATATAATTTTTGACCTATTTCCAAAACATAGATACTTAATTGGGTTATATGTTTTTAATACGTGTTGTGAACCTTTTGTTGTGTGTTTAAACTTGAACAGCGGGCTCTGACCGGAGAAGTGTGGCTTGTGACATACCTCAGTGGAAACTGCTAGAGGCTAGCGTTAGCCTAACCTATACTAATATTATAAAGAGGAAAGATTTTTTTGTTTGTTTGTTTGTTTGTTTGTACCGAATAAACTCTGAAACTACTGGGTTGATTTAGAGTAAATTTAGTAAAAAGATAATTTGAGATCCTGGGTATGACATAGGTAGTTTTATCCCTTACCCATCGATTAAAGGGGTGAAAATGGGGATGAAAGTTTCTATAGGGAATTAACCTAGTATATGTATATGAATCCTCCACCTCATAATACGAAGTTCAAGAAGAAACGTTTTAGACGTAATTTTGTAACATAACATTTTTAGTTAAAAGTGAATACGCAATTATTTAAAGCAAAAATCTAAATTCCTTACAAGAGTTAGAAAACCTTTTTCTTCTACATATTTTGGGTGTTTTTTCTAATAATATTATTATATCTCGATATTGAAATAATTAAAATACAAAAAAAAATATATTTTTTTCATATACCTACTTAGCTGAAAAATTGTTACAATATTTATAAGTTTTTTTCTTGCTTTAAGCTTGGAGATATCCTATCCATTGCAGTGCGTCCATACGTAAAGATGTAAAATAAAATCATAAATACTACTAACAATTTTCATAAAACATTCTAATGCTAGAAAGAATATATACCAATAAATATATGTTGGGACATTAACACACAACACCATCTAGTTCTATGATAAGCTACGAGGCTCGTGTTATGGATACCAGATAGTTTCTACACTACACCTACATATATAACTTTTAAATACATATATATAAATACAAACACCCATGACTGGAGTACAAACATTCGTGCTCATCACATAAATGGATGCCCCCAGCGGGACTCGAACCTGCGGCCGCTGGCACAACAAGTAGGGTCACTACAAACTAAGCCAAACGTGTCGTCTAAGTTAGATAATGGTTATGAAAGCGAAATATGTATTTAAAAATATAATCGCGTCTAACGACGATTCGACGTTATAACATTTTTACTGCAAATTGCGATCTTTACAAGTGAAATATTGTGATTATTCTAAATATTTGCTTCGTTTTTATACTTTATATTAAAACTTTTCCTTAAATTGGATTTTAACTGATCCAAAATGAAAATTTATTATTATAGGCTTAAACTAGTGTTCGATAGAAATCGTTCCAGGATCCCGTAATACCGCGTGCCAGAAGTCCAGGGAGATTTCTGCCAGCTTCTGTACGAATGTAATGATTTTACATTTTAACTATTATAAAGAGAATTAATATTTTTGTATGTTTGTAACGAATGAACTCAAAAACTACTGAACCGATTTAGTTGAAATCTGGTAAGAAGATTGAGACCCTGGGAAGTACATAGAATATTTTTTATTCCGGAAATCATTCCTTAATGGGGTGACAATGGGGATAAATATTTGTATGGGGAATCAACCTTGGGACGAACCCGGGCAAAGCGAGGGTGAGTCGCTAGTTGGTAATAAAATTTTACTAAAAAATATGGCGATGAGTATATATGTATATATACAAAATAATCGATATTTTTGTGTCCAATTGCAAAACGCATCCAGAAATACAGTCGAGTGAAGTCAAGTGCATACCAATAGTATTAACATAAATATATTGCATATTACAGACCTTTTACTGAGTGATCGCTTCTCGCACTTAGCTGATTTTCACTCATATTTAAGTAAAGAAATATAAAAGTAAAATTGTATCAAAATCTTCCCCTTGCGCACGTCTAGACGGTGCTTAAATAAAATAATATCGTAAATGAATTAGAAGTGTTACTCGTTAGCTTTCCCCGTTGGCTTATTCTCTTTTTTATCTTAGTACCTAATATATTAGTATCTAATGTCTTCATGATGATTGACGCAATAGTGTTAATAGAGAAGCTACTTAATATTTTCTTGGATTTGCGCGAATATTTGACATTTTAAATAAAACTATCTTTTCGGATTTTTTCGCGGATTTATTTTGATATCTGGTTTCCGACATTTCGAATGCTTTACAGCAATCATGGTGACGGGAGAGACTAAAGTGTTATGCAGGCTTCTCACGGCGCGTGATATTACGAGTCGCGCCGCACCTGCTCGCGCCACGCGCTGTGAAGGTAGGGGCTCGGCGCGACTCGGGCTGGCGCGCTATGGCGCGTGTGATCCGCTACATGTCAGTAACTTCAAAGGTGCGTGCCGCACCCGCGCACTACACAAGTGAATCTTGAAGAAAAATTATATAAACATGTAGGTACTACACATACACTATAATTGCTACTACTGCTACTACTGCATTATAGTTTATATGTATCAATATGTGTGTACATGTTTGTTACTCTTTCACGTTAAAATGACTGGACGAATTTGGATGAAATTATACAGATAGATTATGATCTGGAGAAAACACAAAGGCTTAACATTAGGCGATTTGGGCTGTACTCGAATAAAGTAGTTACTTGTCTATACTTATAATAAAATTCTGAGTCGAATCTGTACATTAAGTATTTTTTTTGGAAAATCTTAATAAAATAGTCATTATTATCGATACAGAGGCCAAATCTATAGTTTTTAGAATTTTTGTCTGTCTGTCTGGGAACGCATCATGTGAAAACCACTGGACAGATTTTGATGAAAGGTATGATGGTAGTTGGTTATCCGGGTCAACATATAGGATACATTTTACTGCGGAAAAATATTTCATCTTTGAGAAATCGATACCAAACCTTAAAACGTAAGTAAGTAATAAATAGTAAGTAAGTAATAAATAGTAAGTAATAAAATATAATTACGGTGAAGGAAAACATCGTGAAGAAACCTGCATGTCTGAGAGAACCTAGCAAGTTTTCGAAAGACATGTGAAGTCCACCAACCGCACTTGGCCAGCGTGGTGGACTATGGCCTGATTCTCCTCGTATTGAAGGGAGGCCCGTGCCCAGCAGTGGGACGTTAAAAAGGGCTGAATACAAGTAATAAATTGCATCGTACTTTATGTACATTCTAAAGTATAAGTCTTATAATATCTATTTTTAAATTAAATGATTCACTTTTATAGTATGAAAATTAATAAAAAATATGAACATTTTAATATGAGATCCCCGCGTCTGTAAGTCTAGACAGTGTTTAAACAAAACGACGTCATATTATTGAATGCAGGAAACTTGAGCCTTGAGTGCGTCCTTCCATTAGTTTCTAATTTAATAAATTTGATAATCGTGCAAATATTATATAGAGTAAGGCAAATTTAAATTTAAAGCTGCGATAGCCCAGTGGTAACGCGCTCGCTTGGAAAACCAAGTGAAGCGGGTTCGAAGCGCACCTCTGATATATTCATGTGCGAATCATTTCTAACAAAATTACCACTTGTCTTACGGTGAAGGATATCCGGATGAAGAGACATGTATGTCTGAAAAAACCAAGCAAGTTATCGAAAGATATGTAAAGTTTAGACTGATTGATCCCCCTTGAAATAAAAGGAAGGCTCAAAACCCAGCCGTAGGACATTAAAAAGTCTGAATATAAAAGCTAATTTAATTTTATATTACGTGCACTATATATCTTAATAATGTAAGTATAACATTAAAATTATATTACGACAGTGACTTTTTGATCAATTTAAGTCCAACGGTCAATACCAGTGATATTATATTATAGTGCAAAATTATGCAAAAACAAGTACACTCTCTATACCTTTTTCTGGTTCCGGTGGAACAGTAACTCGACACGATTGATGAGAAATTAGGCACAGAACCGACTTAACGTGTTCTATAGGCTGCTACTAAGATTTTTAACAGAAAACTCAATAACTGCACTTGGTTTATCTTGGGATTTGAACCCAAGATCTCAGGATCTGAAAAAAGTGAATAAAATCTACAACATTACAATTTTTCAAACATATTTCAATATTTTCGGAAATAATAATAATTATTATCTATATTATATTAAAAATGTATAAACAAAGCCAGCTCATAGTGTTAGCGTCTTGATAACTCTAAAGGACATTTGGGATGAAAGAGCATTTTTAACTGTGTCAGGGTTAGAACGTGAGTCACGTTGAAACTGTTTAATGAACTTATATATATAATTTTCCTTATAATATAGGTTAATTACCATGTTTACGACTTTGATATATCTTATAATGAAACGATGAAACTATAATGGAAATTAAATGATTAATATATTTTTAACCGACTTTAAAGAGAAGAGACTGCATTTTTTTGTGGGTATGTTACTCGAAAATATAAAAATCGATACAATTGGGAAAGGTACAATATACAATCGAAGATCGATTTTCATATTTTTGATGAACATATTTATTTTAAGCTATATTAGCTAAAAAAATCGACTTTAACGGTGGAATATTTACTTTTAATCAATTTTGAAGTCAATGTATCTTTTTTAACTTTCATAAAATTTACTTATAAATATGAATATTTTGGGACATTAACACGCACCATTTGGTTCCATAGAGATTTGTGCTATGGTTACCAGATAGTTGATACACTAAACCAAAAGTATAAACAAAATGTATTGCAAAATATTACAATGATATTGTAAGAATGCATTTCGCTCGCAGTAACATGTCAGCGTCCAAAAGTCTAGACGCTTGTTAAACAAAACAACATCGTAAGTGAATGCGGGAAGCGTTAGGCGTCAGTGCCCAGTGCCCCTTATTGTAGCTACCCTAATCTGACGGAGCTTCGCTACGGACGTTTTAATCATGGTCGAGTAGGGTGACCATGATAAGTTGTCAGATTTTCTTATTAGTTAAATATTTATTTCGCCTTTATTGTTTCTAAGAATAAAAACCTCACCGAGTCAAAGATAACCGTTAATAGTGAACCTCTAGTGAAACCACCATCACATTATTATCATTTCACTAAGTATTCTGTCAATATATTTTTTTATTCATTTTTAGTTAAGCAGTCCGTACCTACTATCAAAAATTTTAAGCTGTCTGAATGTCATGGTGTAACGACAACAAAAGTAAACTAGGCCTGCTGTAGCATAGAATCCCATTATCTTTGACTGTTAGAACCCATAATTTACAATATTCACTGAGCGCTATTATGTTATATCTATCAAATAGTAATAATTCTAAATTTAGTATTCACAAATGTCAAAACTGTGCATTAGTGGTATAAAGTTCGATTCTAATGTGTTGGTTGAGCTTAAGAGAATTTACGCTAGTAAATTAAATATTAGTAGGTGAAAAGCTTTCTTGTGGAACCTGTAAAAGAGATAAAGTTGTGAATGAATTCTCTTCGTCCGTATAAATCACTGTAATACATTCTTTAAAGTGGACATCACAAAATATTTACATATATACATATAATAAATAACATCACTACATAATATAAAATAAAGTCGCTTCTCGCTGTCTATCCCTATATATGCTTAGATCTTTAAAACTACGCAACGGATTTTGATGCGGTTTTTTTAAATACATAGAGAGATTCAAGAGGAAGGTTTATGTATACGTGTATAATATAGTAGAGAAGCACTGATAATTTTAGAGGTTTCTAATGTGATGCCGTAAAAACACATTATTTTGCGCTTACATTGTAAACGCTGCCTGAACCCAACGAGATAGATCAAAATAATGTACAACAGTATTGTACATCTTAAAAAAGTCTACAAAAAAGTCCGCGATAGCATATGTCTGTCTCTTAATGGTAACATACTATGTCCATTTTACTATATCCAAGCTAAGGACGAATCCGAACGAAGCGAGAGTGAGTCGCTAGTGTTTCAATAAAGATTATGTATTTTTTATTTTATTATAAAGGAAAATTATCACAATAACTAGTTATCGATTTTATAAAAGTATTGTTCTTGAGTACAAAAGAGTAGTCGATAAAAATAGTGAAACATGGTTCACTTAGTGTCGCTACCAAATATAATAACGTGGTACGTGTGTATGTGTCAATAAAATTGCATTTTATACTGTGTTGGGAGGACAGCTCGTACACTCGTGGACAAAATTAATTTATATATATATACCATAACGTTTGTGTATTATATAGAATTTTATATTTTATGTCAGTTTGTCCGTTTGTTATTCGCTTCATGCTAAAATTGATGGTACAATGTATAATTCAAATTTTATCAACAATTCTAGTATAAAAGCGAATATATGGTGATTCTGCTTGATAAAGTTTGGATGTTTAAAATATTTATATTTAGAGTTGGGTTTAGTGAATGTTGCCAAGTCAAAAAAAAACTTTGTACAAGAAATCTCCGATAATTGTGAATCGATTTTCATTGGGATTTTATTAAGATATAAGTATAGATTCAGGACCTTGTTATTAAGTTGGTGGTCTAGTGGCTAGCATGTACGGCTGCACATCCGAAGGTCCTGGGTTCGAGTTCCGGGTCGGGCCAAGTTTAGTTATTGAGCCTTTCTATTTAATAAGTCTCAGTAACAGCCCGGACTTGGGAAGTTGGCGGAGGGCACGTAAAGCCGTCGGTCCTGCGCCTTAACTCTCACCGGTCGTGTCGAGTAGTCGTCCCACCGGAGTATGAGAGTGACAGGAATAGAGAGTGTACTTGTGTCTGCGCGCACACGCGCTGCACTATAATATTTCCGCAGCTGGCTAGTCTCAATGGAATTGACTACCGTGACCGAAATCTGTCGGGAGGACATTATTATTATTATTAAGTTACAACAGGTTTTTAATAGCATAAAAATAGTTGTTTTTTTAATTTATGTTAGAGATTAAGCCTAGAGATTAAGTTACTGGATGCATTTAATAAACTTTTTAATGGTTATTTTTAAATAAACTATAGGTAAGTATATATAATTATTATACAAGACAAACGTAGAAAGTCATATCACTAGATAGTATAAAACAAAGTCGCTTCCCGCTGTCTGTCTGTCCCTATGTATGCTTTGATCTTTAAAACTGCGCAACGGATTTTGATGTGGTTTTTTTTTATAGATAGTATAATTCAAGAGGAAGGTTTATATGTATAATACATGCATATTATAGATTAGAAAAGACGAGAAATTAAAAGATTTGTATTCAGCCCTTTTTAACGTCCCACTGCTGGGCACGGGCCTCCCTTCAATACGAGGGGGATTCAGCCATAGTCCACCACGCTGGCCAAGTGCGGGTTGGCGGACTTCACATGTCTTTCGAACTTGCTAAGTTCAAAAGATTTGTATTTCATACTAACCGTTAAAACGTACCTAGGGACGAACCCGAACGAAGGTGAATCCCTAGTAGATGCATATTACATTCATTGCTTTAAACATTTAAAGGTATATTATTCAAAGTTGAAGAATATTTTCTCTAAGTTCAAATATAGCCGAAGAGTAAAATATTTCAAGTGCCTGATGCATTGAACGATCTACGTATAATAATTTAAACCTTTAAGTTCTTTTCCATTATAAGAAGGCAATGAGTCGGGAGGTTATTTTTAACGTGTGAAAACGTTTTGATAAACTGTATGTTATATTGCAGTATCAATATCATATTTGATTTATGTAAATGTATTGAATTTTGACGACACGTTTGGCTCAGTTTGTAGTGTCCCTACTTGCTATGCCAATGGTCGTAAGTTTGAGTCCCACTGGGGGCATTCATTTGTGTGATGAATGTTTGTACTCCAGTCCTGGGTATTTATGTTTATAATATTCATGTATTTAAAGTTTTATATGTGGAGTGCATCAACTATCTGGTATCCATAACACAAGCCTCGTAGCTTACCATGGAACTAAACGGTGCTGTGTTAATGTCCTAACTTATTTATATTTATTTATTTTTCAAATGTTAATAAGCTATTAAAAAGTATTTAGAATATTGATTTGCTACAATACAAATAGCAATTATTAAAATGTAGCCAATTTTAATGGTGTTAACAATTTTAATAGACATTGAACCCTGTGAATATTAGAGGGTATTTACTTTAGTATTATAATATACACATTACACATATTATATTTTAGGAAGAAATAGTATAAAAACTTGAAACAAGTTAATAGTATGCAATAAGTAGGCATTACTATGCACGAGTATACATATATATAAAGGTAAAGACAATAACTATTTATACATATAACAAAATTCGGAGGCGGATCTGTACATTTTTTTTATGAGATTAAGTGACAAACGAGCAGACAGACCACCTGATGCAAAGCAGTACCTGTCGCCCATAACACCTACGGTTCTTGCCTGTAATTGCGCTGGCTACCTTATCCTTCAAACCGGAACACAACAATGCAATCATTGTTGCTTGGCGGCAAAAAATATTTTGGAAAAATCTTATTGAAATAATCATTATTATAGTTTTTAGAATTATCGTCTGTCTGGAAACACATCACGAGAAAACCTCTGGACAGATTTTGTTGAAATTCGGTATGATGTTGGTTATCCGAGTCAGATGAGAAATCTATACTAAATGTTAAAACGTAAATCTCTAGTCTATATGTATATTGTCGCCAAATACCCTGTTCTTTGGTATTAGACGAATATAACATGACACGTACTGACAGCACATATCATAATTATTATAATGTAACTGTTAAACATCTGATTTATTGATTGCTGTTAAACATATGATTTACTGATTTCTAGTAATGAACATAACTGATTTAAAGTACGAGGGTCTGGTCCCTCACTAGTGGCCTCCAACCTCCCCTATAGCCACCCCGAGCCTCGCTAACCTGGTAACTGTTCTGATTTAGTCAACTGATTTAACTGATTTCACATTACTGGTCTGATTTATCTCATCACATGTTAACACATGTCTATGCTAATTCTAAGACTCTGAATCTGATTTCTGATCAAGCAATCTGCTTACGCAACAACACTGAATATTCATATACTGGTAGAATAAATCCACTTACTTGACAAAACACGGTGCTGCGCCTGATCTGCCTCGCTCGCGTGTCGTCCGCGTCTGTACCGCGTCTGTGTCAAATCTCAATCTATCCTATCAAATTCTTTTCGTACTACCCTCACGTTAATGACACATAATAATTTGAATAATTGAACATTTATTTCGCGATTACCCTGCGGTATTCGCGACACTCCCCGCCCAGAAGAAAATGAAATTGCGCTGATTTAACTGATTACAATTGATCTTTAATTTTCATACACCAATTACAAATGTTAACAGTAATAACAATCATTTGATTTAAAATATTTGAATAAGTTATAATCAATCAAACAAAATTAACATAAGTTGAGAAGTCCATTCTTTAACTCTGTCGCGGGCTTTTGCAGCTGACACTCTGCTTGGTCGTTTGGAATTATTGGGCGTTGAATCTTTAATTTCACTGTTTGCTATTTTACTTATTCCAGGTTTTTCTAACTGATTCGGCTGTATCGATTCATTTTCAGGGACTGCTACTGTATTCATGTTATCGTCAACTTCAAGAGGATACAGATGACTAATTGATCGAGTCAACGTTTCTCCTGTTATCGTACTAATTTTTGCAACTCTGATATGTCCATCCGAACCCTTAATCAGCTCTTTTATCTTGAGCCTGAATTTGTGTCGCTGTGTATTGACTAATTTCTTCTAAGTTAGATTCCTTAACTGATTTACCATAATTATGAATTTCTATTACAAATCTATCAACTGCTCCTTTTAATTTAGATTCAATTAACTGTAATTCATTTAAATTAAAATCACTGTCCAATACTCGTGTATACGCAGACTGAGCTGAATTTATATATGTAAGAAGAGATTCGTGAATAAGTCTAAGTCGGGTTCGGATGACTTCTTCCATTATGAATACAGTATTTAAAATTGAGTTTCAATAATCATATTATATTGGAAACTGTAACAAGACACAAAATAATTCTAAATAAATAGTTCACAAATCCTAGCATATTTAACCAGTTTGTATATTTATAATAAATTGAATTATATGAATAATTTTATATTTCATTTATTAGCTTTTATTTTCTTTACAGTTTTATTCAAAAAAAAATTTTTGTTCAATAAATAGTGTAAGCTTTGAAAACCACTGACCTTTTTTACAACAAGTACTGATTAATTTATTTAGTAAAAAAAAACCATAATTATTAAAATATGAAATAAAATCGTGAATCAAAGTAGGCACTGTTATTTATAATATATACATATTAACTAAATATTTCGTACACTGGTTACTTTATAAATATCGAGATTATACTTGTATAACTTTAAAACATTTAATCTCTGTAGAATCATTACTGCTTTTAAAATTATCTATTTATCATTTCAAATTCTTTAGAATTAAAACTTTCAACGTTCAGCTAACAATTATTAATTATTTATATATAGGTGCATAATATGTATAGGAACCTCATTCTCAATTTTTTTTTTCAATTTAAATTAATATATTTTTTTTGAAGATGTAGGTAACAGAAAACCGTATTCATTCAACATTATGCGGGTAAACTGCTTTACTTATAAATATCACGCTATTTATAATTTTATCACTGACGTTTGAATGTTTGAGAATAAAAATTAAAATATAATATTATATTGATTTACTATTATCACTTTAGTGTATAATTTTTAAATAATAATAAATGTTAAATCCCAGCAGCTCCACCATGTCGCCAAATACCCTGTTCTTTGGTATTAGACGAATATAACATGACACGTACTGACAGCACATATCATAATTATTATAATGTAACTGTTAAACATCTGATTTATTGATTGCTGTTAAACATATGATTTACTGATTTCTAGTAATGAACATAACTGATTTAAAGTACGAGGGTCTGGTCCCTCACTAGTGGCCTCCAACCTCCCCTATAGCCACCCCGAGCCTCGCTAACCTGGTAACTGTTCTGATTTAGTCAACTGATTTAACTGATTTCACATTACTGGTCTGATTTATCTCATCACATGTTAACACATGTCTATGCTAATTCTAAGACTCTGAATCTGATTTCTGATCAAGCAATCTGCTTACGCAACAACACTGAATATTCATATACTGGTAGAATAAATCCACTTACTTGACAAAACACGGTGCTGCGCCTGATCTGCCTCGCTCGCGTGTCGTCCGCGTCTGTACCGCGTCTGTGTCAAATCTCAATCTATCCTATCAAATTCTTTTCGTACTACCCTCACGTTAATGACACATAATAATTTGAATAATTGAACATTTATTTCGCGATTACCCTGCGGTATTCGCGACATATATAGAGATAAAGACAAAATAGTTCAGTACCATTTTCTCCTCTGTTTCTGAACCGATTTTTTTTTGTTCAGTAGCTATTAATGAGCTTTCGATAAAAAATACACTGAAAGAAAAGTACTTACTATAAATATTACAATAAATTGAAATGACAAGCAAATCTTTAATAAACTTATGTATGTACATAATATATTGGTATCTGCGTCGATATTCATTTTCTTTACACTTAAATACTAAATTTCAAGCTACACCTCCAACTTTAATAGGATTTGCCGCTTGTTACTATTTACAGTGCTTCGAAAAGTCTGAGTGCTTTATTTTTGAAACTTTGCTTGGAATTGTGTAACTATTTAAACGAAGTATTGATAGTGCACTTTGTAGTGTAGTTTAAGAAGGATAACTAACTTTAAATTTGCCTGTAAAGAAAACAGTAAGGCAATTTAATAAAATTTTAAAGCTTATATATTTAAGAGAATCTTAAATATATAAATATAATAAGTTTATTTGGAACAAAATAAGTCTATCCCACGGGAATCGTACATTATTCCGGGATAAGAAGCAACCCATGTGTTATTCCAGACTATAATCTATCTCTGTTTATACTCTTCTGACACGGTCCGTGACCATGATTGCTGTAAAGCATTCGAAACGTCGGGAACCAAAAATAAAAATAAATCCGTGAAAAAAATCCGAAAAGATAGTTTTATTTAAAATGTCAAATATTCGCGTAAATCTAAGAAAGAAAAATAATAATGTATCGGAAATACCTATATAGAAGTAATCTTAAATTCCTTAGTGAGGAAAAATGTTAATTTTATTTCAGCTACTTTTAGGAACGTGCCAAGAGAGTGAACAAACACTATCGGGTCAGATTAAAAGGAAACTTTTAAAAGCCTTCCTTAGCACTCTTAGCGCTTTTACTCCGATCGGTACAAGCCCGGTGATAGGAATTACGAAGTTTCGCAATTAGATTCCTGTACAATTGGCTCTTGGAAAACAATAGTGGTATAGACCGCGTTAGCTCTGAGATATTAACTCTCACCTGTTAGGTACGGTTAATAAACTTCTAAACTTTATAATTTAACTAGCGACTCACCCTCGCTTCGCTTCGGGTTCGTCCCAAGATAAAAACAAATCTATCCCACGGGAACCGTTTATTTTTTCGGGATGATTATAGCCTATAGCCTTCTTCAGTTAACGGGCTATCTAATGCAAAAAGACTTTTTCAAATCGGATCAGTAGTTCCTGAGATTAGCGCGTTCAACCAAACAAACAAACAAACAAACAAACTCTTCAGCTTTATAATATTAAGTATAGATATAACAGAATATAATAAAGTCGTATTTTTTAACGAGCATAAGCCTTCGATTATGACTTTGTTTATTTGTTTCAAATATTAATAAATATTAGAGAGTATTAGCTTCATAAATCTTCTTTTCTTTTTCATCCAATTAAATACGCTCTAAGCTTTAATATCAATATTTAAATATAAAAGCGTAATTTTTATCTAAGTGAGTTTAAAGTATTTTAGAGCTAACTTCTAGCGAAGACAACACTTAAAAAAACATCTTACTTTTACGACATTTTATCATACTATCAGTACTAAACAATGATAATGCTTTCTTAGATTTACGCAAATATTTGATATGTAAAATAAACCTATCCTTTTGGATATTATTATTAGAATGCCTTGGACCAAAAATGAAAATAAATCCGTGAAAAAATCGGAAAACGTTAGGTACTTGAACAAATTGATTGCCAAATTGACATACTGGTAATGAAAATAAAGCCTCACTAATCACTCAAGCCTGATGCTTTATTAAGTAGTATTGTATCTTAATTGAACCAAGAGTATAGAAAGTGGAAAGAAGAGTACCAGCCACAATGGGCTGCTTGGTATTGTGACATAATGGTGTGGGGGTGTCATGATGGATTTTAGGGATAAAATATTTTTTTTTGTTTCAAAAATCAGATGATGTCAATCGACGAAATCGATCTTGTCGTCGCGTAAATTTCATCTTAGATATATATAACTGACATGTATGATGTACCTACAATAATAATTAAGGGTACATTTGTTTTGTATATAATACTAGCGACTCACCCTCGCTTCGCTCGGGTTCGTCCCTAGCTTGATACCACATACAAAATTTCATCCCCATTTTTACCCCCTTAAGGTATGATTTCCGGGATATAGTAGTAGTATAAGTAACATATGTCCTTTTAAGGGTCTCAAACTATCTTCTTAGCAAATTTCATCTAAATTGGTTTAGTAGATCCAGAGATCACCTTAACAACGTCACAAACTCACATACTTTATCTCTTTATAATATTAGTACAGATTATGTAATATTAATAACCATATTAAATATATTGTTTTTATATTTTAAATTATTAAATTACTATTAAGTTATTTATACATATAATAAAACTGTAAAGCTGAATCTATATATTAAATATCTTTTGGAAAATCTTACTGAAATAGACATTATTATTGATGCAGAAGCTGAAAGTATAGTTTTTAGATTTTTAGTCTGTCTGTCTGTTACTGCATCAGGTGAAAACCACTTGACAGATTTTGATGAAATTTGGTATGGTGGTAGCTGGTTATCCGGGTCAACATATAGGATACTTTATACTGCAGGAAAATATGTCATCTCTGAGAAATCTATACTATACGTTAAAACGTAATTAGGGACAAACCCGAGAGGAGTGAGGGTGAGTCGCAAGTATTATATAAGAGTATCAATATAATATGTCCATGTTATGAATATTATGATTTTTTTTTGTAAATTTACTTTGTTTATTTAATGAACAGATTTTATTAAAAGGTCGCATATTATAAAATCCAAAAAAAAAACACCCAAAATCGTAAATAAAATACGTACATAAAAATTAACTTGAAGTCAATGTACTTTCTAGTTAAAAAGATATTATTTTAAAAACATTTTCATCAAAGCTATTAATTATAAGATGATGCCAATGACCGTCTAGTGCATATTATCTTGATTTTAAAATACTAAGTTATTTCACAAGAAACTTAAAAAAATAAGAGCATCCAACAGACATCGCTTAAATTCTAAATCAAATTACGAGATGTTTTAACTACTTTAATTTTTAAATGGTTAATATAATGTATTATGATAGTGTATTGCATTAGAATGATATTTATCACTGTAGGAATATATCCCTCTGAGGGTCGCACTACTCACTATAGTCTAATTCAATTCAAAATATTTAATTCGGCATTAAATTATTACATTTTTTTACTGACTCTACCATATACCATATTATGTAAGTGGAGTGTGCCTTATAAATAGGGTAGTGGGCGTATTTTGGTCTGATTCCCTGAGGCCCTTCTATCATGTCCAGAGTGGCCAAAGGGATTTAATTGTTTGAAATCCTATAGCTTAGTCCCTTCTTTAGAAATCTGGCATGTTAAAGCATCCTCCTATGTTCAAGGAAGGTGTTAGATACTGTTTGATCTTGGTTTCTCTTAATAAATGAAGAAATTTGTTGTTTTCACCATCTATACTAATATTATAAATGTGTAAGTTTTTGAGGATGTATGGATGTTTGTTACTCTTTCACGAAAAAACTACTGAATTGATTTTGATGAAACTTTACAATAATATAGCTCATACATCAGAAAAACACATGGGCTACTTTTTATCCTGGAGAAATTTACGGTTCCGTGGTATAGATCTGTTTTTGTTTTTCTAGAGGTGAACCCGAGCGAAGCGAGGGTGAGCCGTTAGAATCTAATACGCTAAGAAGCAAGTGAATGTTTAAGACCGGCAACAAAAAAGTTTTCTGGAATTCGGTAATTTTTTTTCATGTGTACGTGCTATATCTTGGATAGCTGTTATGGATCGATTTTTAATATGCTTTTTATATAGTGATCTCACATAGATTTCTTATTTTGACCAATGAGGATATATAATAGTTTAAAATAATTTTCAATCTGTGTACATTAGAAAATAAAAAGTAATTTAGAAATCAACTATATATGAAGAGAAAAACGAAGTAGTAAATTATAACCGGAAAATATCTTTTTCAGAAAATACGTTGAACTGTAGCAAAAAATACGTAGAATTTTATATAAAAGCTAGAGTTTTTTACTAAATATTTATACAAAATAAAATAGAGCTAAATCCACAACAATGTACTTTAGTTATTTTAAATAAATAGTTCTTAGAATGATATTGGTGTCTGGGTGTTTATTTATTTCTCTGCAAGTTCATTGTTCCCACGTACTTGCTATTTATCTTCAAACATATCGTAAAGAAGATTAAAAACCATTCAAGCGCTAGTCTGATTCAAAATCTGGGGTTCCGTATTTATTTCTATAGGTAATTTGTTTTTTTAAATAACCGTAATAATATAACCGTATAAATATAATCACTACATATTATATAATAAAGTCCCCAGCCGCGTTTGTCCGTCTGTCTGAATGCGATAAACTCAAAAACTACCGAACGGATTTTCATACGGTTTTCACTAATAGATAGTAGTATAACATCTTTACTAAGCCTCCTAAGTAGGACAAACTAGTATATACTTTAATTGTTTATAAGCATTCAGACGAGTTAAGTTCTATACATCTACGAGACAATGCGTCTTCTAGACCGAAACAAACATCAAATCGACTACACTAAAGTTGTTAACTACATCAATTTAATCTATATCTACATATATTTGTTTGACAACCGAAGTAATTTCCATACTAAGACCATATTCAGGAAAATTGTACGGATATTATCTAAAAAACATATTTTAACGACACGTTTGGCTCAGTTTGTAGTGACTGTACTTGCTGTGCCAGCAGTCGCGGGTTCGAGTCCCGTTGGGGGCATTCATTTGTGTAATGAGCACAAATGTTTGTACTCCAGTAATGGGTGTTTATATTTATAATATGTATGTATATATGTGTAATAGTGTATTAACTATCTGATATCCATAACACAAGCCTCGTAGCTTAACAAGGAACTAGATGGTGGAATAGGTTAATGTTATTTAATTATTACTAGCGACTCACCCTCGCTCCGCTCGGGTTCGTCCCTACTTACGTTTTAATATTTAGTATAAATTTCTCAGAAATGAGATATTTTCCCGCAGTAAAAAATCTCTACATATAATAAAATTGTAACTAAGCTGAATCTGTTCATAAAATATTTTTTGAAAAATCTTATTGAAATAGACATTATTACCGATACAGATGCCGAATCGATAGTTTTTAGAATTTGTGTCTATCTGTCTGTCTGTCTGTCTGTTACCGCATCAAAGAAAAACCACTAGAGGGGTTTTGATGAAATTTGGTATGGTCATCGCTAAGGTCAACATATAGGATACTTTTTACTGTGAGAAAATATCTCATATCTGAGAAATCTATAAACGTTAAAACTTAAGTGGGGACGAACCCGAGCAGAACGAGGGTGAGTCGCAAGTAATGACTAATTCCATAAGATTTTCAAAAAAATATTTAATGTACAGATTCCACTCAGTTAGAATTTTATTACGTTATGTACAGATATATTTATTTAGGTAACATATAATATGCTGTCTGATTGGAAGTGAACCTCAACTGTTTTAGAACTATGCAAGCATACGAACACAACAATAATAATACCAATATATTCATTAATTCATTCAAAAATCAAAGTTATAAGTCTTTGTATTACTGTCGCTGCAATATAGGTCATGTAACACAAATCAGGAGAAGCTTGGGGGTTACGTTTAGTGATGAAGAACCAATGTTACTGAGATTAGCCTGTTACGTAAGTATGCATACAAACAGAGTTCTTGCACTCTCGTCAACTCTTAAACTCTATTGGGATGACAATCGACCGGTGAGACATACGGACCGACAGCTTATGTGTTTTTCGAGGTACGTGGTGAAATACTCCCAACTTCCCCATTTCCAGTTGTAACTAAAAGTTTTAATAAACAAGTAACTACGATTAACGTGACAATAAACAAGTAACTACGATTGACCCTACCCGGGTCTCGAATCTAATACCTTCGAATTTGTTACCAGGCACGTTAGATATTTGGTTAGCTATAAAGTACACCTTCATGAGTATCTAGCTGCAAGCCTTAGCAAGTGTTACAAATTAGAAAAGTATCTATTAATTAGTACTATTCGGTTCAAAATTATTTGTCAAAATTCAATCAATGTGTTTTTACAGGTAGCCCAGTATTAACGCGCTCGCTTGACAAACCGAGTGAAGCGGGTTCAAATCCCGGGCCTAGTACCTCTGATATTTTCATGTGCGAATAATTTCAAACATGTTACCACTTTTCTTACATTCTTATATTGAAGAAGGGCCCGTGCCCAACGGTTGGACGTTAAAAAGGGCTGAATAATGATTTTAAAACAACCCAATCTGTAAAAACTCGAGTAAAACGCCAAATTATTTCTAGTTTTTAATATTAAGAATATGTCTTCACGGAATCTTATGAAGCAGACAGCAAGTACTAAGTGTCAAGTATTGGGGACACGGTGAAGTTGCATTTTCCTCCCACATTCCATCCACGCCACACCAAATTCACTTCGCACTTAAGTTGAAGTACTTTTATATAAGTAGAGTTAATAGTTGAAATTTATTTAAAATCTTTACGTAATGGAAGCTGGAAAGTAATAAAGACCTCCGAGAAATGAAAATGGTTGGAATCAAATACGCCATAATAGTCTATAAATATAGATATGTTAGGACATTAACACACAGCACCATCTAGTTCCATGGTAAGCTACGAGGCTTGTGTTATGGATACCAGATAGTTGATACACTACACATATATAACTTTAAATAACATACATAAATATAAACACCCATGACTAGGTGTTTGAATTTATAATATGTATTACAGTTTATATACTACAGTTTTATTATAGTATACATATGTACATATCTATACTATAATATAACTGTAGAGGTCGAATGTCTGTACATAGAAAAAAATTGCTAAAAATCTAGTCAGTGGGATGTAAGAAGAACAATAGGAAAAATTCAGATTTTTTTCAATTTTTTTGTTTCTCTGTCTGTGACTGTTTGTCTGTTTGTGCGGGCTAATCTCCGAAACTGTTGGAACGATTTAAATGAAATTTAGCACAGTATTACCTTATATTCCCGGTCAACATTTAAGATACTTTTCATCCTGGAAAATTAAAATGTTCCCGTGGGATAGGTAAAAACTATGGTAAGTTATATAGCTTAGTGCACAAAAACTACTGATTGGATTTTAATGAAACTTTGCAATAATATAGTTCATACATCAGAACAACAAATAGGCTACTTTTTATCTCGGAAAAATGTACAGTTCCCGTAGGATACATTTGTATTAGTTTGTCTAGAGGCGAACTTGAGCGAAGCGAGGGTGAGCCGCCGCTAGTTATGAATATAAATACCTATGACTGGAGTACAAACATTCGTGCTCATCACACAAATGAATGCCCCCAGCGAGACTCGAACATTACATACAATAATTACATTTTAACTAAAAAGCCCAGACTGAGGAATAATATAGACAATATGTAATGTATCATATTACTAAACTTGAGACCTAACAATATTGATTTAAAATAATATATAATGTATTATTAAAAAAAAAAATAAAAACCGACTTCCAGGCACTGAAAAGTAAAAAATAACTAAACGGGGGTTTTCATTTAGAATAGATACTTAATCAGATATTTTCGAAGTCGGTGTGCTTTGATTTGTATTGGCTGGCACCGACTTCGAAAAAATCTGATTAAGTATCTATTCTAAATGAAAACCCCCGTTTAGTTATTTTTTACTTTTCAGTGCCTGGAAGTCGGTTTTTATTTTTTTTTTTAAAAGTTATTATTTTTCCATTTTTAGTGTAGACGTATCATCAATACAAATTAATCAAGCCCAAACACCAGGTAATTGCTGTAAATCGTTGAGGAGTTCCCTCGACTATCTTTTGGATGCATCATCAGATCGACTCCAGACCTTCATTAAATTGTAGTGCTATAAAATACCTAATGAAAATGTTATCAAACGCACTAGTCGCCGCTACAATTTTCGAAAGTTCCCCTCGATTTCTCTGGGATTCCATCATCAGATCCTGGTTTCCTTATCATGGTACCACTCTTGGGATATCTCCTTTCCAACAAAAAAAGAATTATCAAAATCGGTTCATAAACGACGAAAAAATGCCCGAACAAACATAAAAAAAAAAAAAAAAAAAAAAAAACATATATACGGTCGAATTGAGAACCTCCTCCTTTTTTTGGAAGTCGGTTAAAAACAGTAGTATTAAATAAATAACAATATGTATACTGAGTAATACGTAAATGAAAAATAAATAAAATATATTTCAAGCGAAAGAGAATATATTTTTTTAAATAATATAGTTTTATTTATTATTCACTATTATTCATCATTCATTCATTATTTTATTGTTAAAAATTGGAAATTAATTTAACTGATCTATACATATAATAAAATTCTAATTGAATAGAGTCTGTATTTTTTGAATCTTATTGAAGTAGTCATTATTATCGATACAGAGGCCGAATCTATAGTTTTTAGAAGTTTTGTTTGTCTGTCTGTCTATCTGTCTGTGACTGCATGACGAAAAAACCACGGGACATATTTTAGTGAAATTTGGTATGATAATAGCTGGTTATTCGGATCAACATATAGGATACTTTTTACTGCGAGAAAATATATCATCTCTGAGAAATCTATATTGTGAATCGCAAGTCTATACATATAATAAAATTCTAACTAAGCCAAATCTGTACCTTAAATATTTTTTAGAAAATCTTATTGAAATAGGCATTATTATTGATGCAGAGGCCGAATCTATAGTTTTTAGAATTTTTGTCTGTCTGTCTGTCTGTTACCGCATCACAGGAAAACCACTGAAGGGATTTTGATGAAATTTGGTATGATGATAGCTGGATATCCGGGTCAACATATAGGATATTTTTACCGTGGGAGATTATCTCATTCCCACGGGAGTACACGTTATAACACAACCCAAAATGTATTTATGATCAGAATTTTTAGAAACTTGGTATTAATTAATGCTCTTTAATACAATTAAATAAATACATGTTTTAGCGTTTTTTTAATTCATCCCATAAGGAGATAAAATAAGGGATGAAAATTTGTATAAAACCTACCTCTTCAAAGTTTTTTTGTTGTAGTTTTAGCGCGAGCGAAGCCGCGGGTTTTGCTAGCAATACTTATATATGTATATAAAATAATTGCTAATCTAATATTATACGATTATATTCATTTACAAACATAAAACTAATGGAATACCAAGACACAAATTAGAATTTAAAAACTAAAGATGTAGCCTTTTATTTTCCATATTTACTTCATTATTTTTGTTGATAATAATTAATTGAAAATTCTTCGTAATATCCCTACTAAGTAAGTAGTCTCGCTATAATTGAGTCAGATGGTCAAAATATTTCTTGGTAATGAATAAATTCTTAGTTAATTGTTTGATAAATCCTTGCATACCTTTGAATTTTTCATCTAGATGTTCCATTAGATTGTTCTGTTTCGTAAAATACATTCATTTAATTACTTTAGATTATAGCAAGTATCTTGAAGTCGAAGTTTTACTGGTTTCAAAGTTCAAACTTAAAGAACTTATAGTTTAGGTATTACCTTCAAAGTTTTCGCGTAGGACGTAGTTTTTTCAACTTCGTGAAAGTTTACTTATGGGACAGGCAAAAGGATAATTATTAACGTCTTATTTCTTTCTCTTTTCTTTGGTTTCTTTCATTAAAAGATAAACGAATTTTTTTAACTACACCGAAAAATATATGAATATATTACATAAAGCAGCTTTATTTTACTTAAATATATGTACATATATTAATTGAAAATTAAAATACAAATTATGAAATCTTCTACAGAAAAAGTAATGGACATTAACGATAATCTATATTCATATACTAATAAATAATATTAAAAAGGTCACATCGACACATAGAGTCGAAATTGGTTTTTTATGAAATTAACTGTGGTGATAATTTAAAGAAGGTAAAATGCTTTGGTAAACATTTAACATCGAATCGCAACGAGTCGAAATTTGAAATTTAAATGTTAAAAAATCTTTGATATTATTATATTTACTAATATGAAGATATAATTAAATACATTTAGAGGATTAGTATATATTATTTGACATTGCCTGAAATAAACTTCTGATCAAAGCTTGGAGGGGTTCTCTATACTAATATAAATTAACTAAACGGAAAATATCTGCAAATCTATATTAAAGTTTAAACAACATATGTATGTATTACTAGCGACACACTCTCACTTCGGGTTCAACTAATGAAAAACAAAAACAAAGCTATACCACGGGAACCGTAGATTTTTCCGAGATAAAAAGTAACCTAGGTGTTATTTCAGAATATAATCTATCTCTTTGCCAAATTTCATCCAGATCCGTTTATCTGTTCTGGCATGAAAGAATAACAAACATACATTCATCCTCAAAAACTTTCACATTAGTGTGGATAACAATAATGTAATATAGTCACTATTATGAATGTGACCTAAATATTTACAGACATTTTCAAATATTTTTTTAATTCAGTAATTAAAACCTAGATTTCAGGTACTCATACATTTGAAATAAATACAGATCATCGAATCTTAAACAAATAATTCGAATGGAGACGTTGTAATTGCGCTTTTGCCTTGCATCAGCAAAGATAAGTGGGCAATCGTAGAGAAAAATAAAGTTCCCGGTTTCGCACCCCTGCCCTCGGGTCCCTCCCCCGCGTCCCCTCGCACCCCTCTGTCCCCCGTTCAGTCTGACGCCACCCTCGGTACGGAGACGTTGTACCGCGTAAATACAGCATGTTATACAAATGGTATGTGTGTGATTTTGTAGAGTGATTGTGAGTGTTTACATTTATTAGTGGATTTTTTAAACCATGCTTTGTACGTAAGTACTTGATTTTATTCTTAAATAATTTAAAATTAAATATATTTGTGTATAAATAATAATAAATTTGATATTTTTAATGTATAATAAGTTATTATGAGTCTCTAGGTAGAGACTTTGGAGATTTACTTACAAATTAAGTTTTTACAAATGGAATACCTAAGAAATAAAAATTAACTGTGATAAATTACGGAAACGATTTAGATATTTGAATTATAGAATCATCAACGTTCATCCTATCGTTTCATCTCAAAGGGTCGGCTTACATCTACATATCTACTAGGGTAGTACCAACATAACTAAATTCCTAAAGGGCCTCATTTATCAAAACCCTAATAGACTTAAGTTATTTATTTTTAATCCATCAAACCCTATAACTTTATTTACTTTAAATAAGAAAATACTAGATCTATTATAGTATTAATAAACCATGTTCTAGTAAGTTAGCTCACGGTAAGGGGTTGACTCGTCACATACAAAGTCGGCGTGTTTTTCCATGAATAAGGAATTCATGAGTGCGGATTGAGCATACAGAGATCCTATTTGCGCTCGTGGGCTACTGAATAAAAAACAGCCAGACGTAAACGTAGGATAAGTGAAAACGTAAATCGTTTGGTTTGAAATTCTTTGATCATTCAAACATAGAGACGAATGTGGAGCTTGTTATGCTTTTTGTCAATAATATTATCCAAATATTTACATTTAACATGTGAACAGCGAATGTTGTGTATGTTGTTAATATCTATTGAAAAAGAAGATGGAAAAGCTTACAATAAAGCTCACTTGAAAATTATTTTTTAAAATTTCTAGGTGAAAATTGAAAGTGCAACACTTTTAATAATATGTTTAATATTTTTTAAATCATCTCTATGCTGCTTTTATGGTTTTGTGATCAACGAATTTGGTGGATTAACCACATTTGAAATTTCTACTCATTATTTTAAGTAAATAAAAGTTATTATTTCATTCAGTTACCTTTTCAAGTTGCGCTTTATGAGACCGTTTTAATGTTTTATATGGAATAGATAGACTATGTACTATATTATATATAGCCTTTGTCAATAACCAGGCTATCTAATGCAAAAAGATATATTAAAATCGGATTATTAGTTCCTGAGTCAAACAAACAAACTCTGCCACTTTATAATATTAGTATAGAATAAATAATTGATATGAATCATAAATAAATAGAAATGTAAATATTTTTCACTAAAATAGTAGATTTTTATAACTTAAGAATATCTGACTTTTTAATCGAACGTTACGTGACGAGAAAAAACTTAGTTCTTTAAAATACTTATTGAATTACTACAAGTAAACTAGATATAGCCTAGAAAGTTATAAGTAACGAAGCTATTTAGTTATATTTTCTTTGTATTTTTGAACTAGCGAATTACCCTCGCTTCGCTCTGGGTTCGCTCCTAAGTACGTTTAATTTTTTTGAGCGAAACCCTAATTTTTTTCAAAAATAAAATTAGCCTAAGTTACTCCTTATAATATCAGCTATCTGCCAAACAGACAGACAGACAAAAAATTAAAAAAATGGGTTTTTCTATAAGTACCGTTTATAATTGCGTTTGCATTTAGTATAAAGCTGGTACTTTGAAATTACAAACAGACACTTCAATTTTATTTTTCCGTATAGATAATATAAAGCATTTCAAGGAAAATAACATGGCTCTATATATTACAAATCCTTCGATAAATTTCAACTGGGACGTGTCCGCTCATAATTTGATCGTCAATATTAACCAGATAATTATTATGTATACAACAAATAATAAAGTTTTATGATTATTGTAATATTGTTCTTTGATGTATCTACAACGTTTTCGTTCAAAATTATAATTGCTCGTAGAAACTTAGATACGAAAGGTCTTTACATAAATTGGTTGAATAACTGACATTCTTTAAATTAATATTAATATTTATTTTTTACTAAATTTACTTCTAGGAAAACAAAAACAAACCTATTTCACCGGAACCGTACATTTTTCCAGGATAAAAAATAGCCTGTGTGTTATTCCAGACTATAATCTATCTTTGTGCCAAATTTTATCCAGATCCGTTCATCCGTTCTGGCGTGAAAGAGTAACAAACATACATCAATACATCCATACTCACAAACTTTCACATTTCTAATATTAGTATAGATTATTTCTTATGGTAAAAATAATACTGTAAAAACGTATATTTTAAAATTTGTACTAACATCATATATTGGTTTTAGTTTTAGACTAAAACTATATACTGAATTCAATACAGAAGTAGCTATGAAGACGGATATGTAACTTTTTCGAGGAAAAGAAAAAGATTGCAACTATTTGATGTTATTTTATGTATATAAGGATAATTATTTTTTTAAATAAATTTTATTTTAAATAAAACTATCTTTTCGGATCATTTCGCGGAAGGGAGAGTCTTCCCGTGGCCATGATTGCTGTAAATTCGAAACGTCGGGAACCAAAAATCAAAATAAATCCGCGAAATAACCCGAAAAGATAGTTTTATTTAAAATGTCAAATATTCGCGTAAATCTAAGAAAGTATTAGTTGTTTTATTTTAAATATAAGTTTAATTGTTTTGAATAATTGAATTTTTTACTATAATTATGAGAACTATTGAATCTTTAAAATAACTCGTAAAAGGCAATATTGGGTAAATATTTTTTTGTGTTACATATTGCATTATATGTATATCTGCCAATTTTGAAGTAATCTTTATACATAATATGTATAAATAGGCAAATATTACTACTAAACTACCTTAGTTCAGTAAATTTTTCTCTTCTATTTGTCAACTGATTTTCTTTTTGTTGATTAGTAGCTATTGACGAATTTTAGGGATATTTTAAAGATTTTTTTTAAAGGTAAATTATATGCATATATACTTTCTTTAAGTTTTCAATAAAGATTATGGCCCTCAACTACTGGGCGAGCATTAAACATGGATAGTTTCTGTCTCACGAGTGGTCTCATATGGTACAGTTGCACCCATCAGAACAGATTATATTCAAATTAATCAGTTCAAAATTATTTTTTTCACGTGTTGTAAAAGTTTTTTGTTCATAGATTTTATATTATAATTATAATGTGTTTATTTTATATACTTTTATTGATATTTTGACTGACAAAAATGTATACATTATAATTCTACGTGATATCAATTGCAAGCCGATTGTCACATTTATTTTTAATTGATATCATATTAATTGAAGCAAAGAACACTCTTGTAGTGTAATAATTACATTTAAAATCTTTTAAGTTAAAAAAAATATTGAAATTTTCTTAAAATGTCAGTAAATGCTAAAGTTTTTACTTTTAAAAACAACATGTTTTTACTGCCATGTTGTTTCACAACACAAACGTGGTATTCCAATATTTCGACATTGTCAGGTCAGTTGGGTCTTGTTTTACACGGAGAAACAGAACAACAGTGTTCTAGTACAATGTTTTATATAAAAAAATAATTCAATAACTGTTTGAGTATATAACGATTGCATTAATATTTATATAAAATAACACAGATTTTTCTAAAGCCTGTTAAATGTGAAATTATTATTATAAGATAATAACGACTCACCCTCGCTTCGCTCATAGACTAGTCTATTATGTCAGGGAAAACGCGTGTTTTCGAGTTTGCATGCGATTTTCTTTCTCATTATTAATTAGGCATAAGCATCGTGGTCAAGCGGGCAAAGCGCAAGATTGACAATCACAGGTGTCCGAGTTCGAATCACGGTCGGGTACAAAGCTTTTACCTTAGTTCTTTTTTTTGTATTTATTCAAGTTTTTTGTTTTTTTCTTTAATCTAAAAAATACGCTATAACAAAAATGAACTCCGAGCGAAGTTCAGTCGCCCAGGTACTATATATAAATTATGCAATTTCTTAGCGAATTATTAATACTTTCATGACTCTTCTTTTATAAGAAATATAATGCATGTAAGGCAGTAGTAGCTTAGTGGTAATGCCTGCTTGCTTGGGATATCAAGTGAAACGGGTTCAAATCCCGGGTCTCGCACCTCTGATATTTTCATGTGTGAATTATTTTCAACATAATTACCACTGGTCTTATGGTGAAGGAAAACAACGTGAAGTTGCATCTCTGAGAGGAACAAATGTATGGCTTGAACCCCCCTCGTATTGAAGGGAAGCCCGTGACCAACAGTGGGACTTTAAAAAAAGAGTGGATACAATACATATTGCACGTTTATTTATGAGTTATCCAATATTATAAGTTATCAGAGGTGATCGTTACGATGATATAATTACTTTTAAAGTGGTTTTAAAGTGGGTGGACCTTTTCTGTCCCAAAGTAATTATTGAATATTTTTTATATTGTACAGCCGGCTTTGATTTTTCCAAAAAAAAATATTGGAAAAATATTTGCTTCACAGTATTCTTTCAGTTACAGTCAGGGGTATTGATAAAGTATCTAGACACTAATTTATTATTTTTAGGTCATTTTAACCCAAAAATTTTAACTCAAATGTTTATTTTCAGAGTTTTCAAAGATATTAGTAGCTTAGTATAATATTATGACTTTGTCTACATTTAAAAAAATCTTCTTATATAAAATTGTGATCATTTAAATGAAATGAATCGAAATAAACTTTATTCAAGTGACTTATTACAAGTGCTTTTAAATCGTCAATTTATTGTAAGCATCAGTGTAGTCTGTCCGTGAGGAAGCTATCATTTATAATAATTAATATCTATACATATTATAAAATTGTAACTAAGCCGAATCTGTACATTAAATATTTTTTGGAAAATCTTATTGAAGTAGACATTATTATCGATACAGAGGCTGAATCTATAGTTTTTAGAATTTTTGTCTGTCAGTCTGTCTGTCTGTTACCGCATCACGAAAAAACCACTCGAGGGATTTTGATGAAATTGAATATGATGATAGCTGGTTATCTGTGTCAATATATAGGATACTTTTTACTATGAGAACATATCTCACCTCAGAGAAATCGATACTAAACTTTAAGTAGGGACGAACCCGAGCGAAGCGAGGGTGAGTCGCTAGTTAAGTAATATAATAATACTAAACAAATATGTTTGACAAATAGATAAAAGTGTTTATTTAGTAAATAAAACTTTCAATGTTGTGCTTAAATAAAACGGTTAAATCTATATATCATATATCTCACAACCAATATTTATTAAATTGGTTGAATTGAGGTTCAATTGAATTGAATTTTATGTACATTGCTTACGCATATTTATGCATATTTGCTTATAAATAAAATGAGAGTATCTATTTGTTAATTCAAAACTGCTTTAAAAGTTAACTTATCTTAGAATGATAATTTGTACGCTAAGAATACCTTAACAAACATTAAAATAATTTAAAAAAAGACTTCCAGGCACTTAAAAGTAAAAAAATATCTAAACGGGGGTTTTCATTTGTATTCAGCCTTTTTTAACGTCCCACTGCTGGGCACGGGCCTCCCTTCAATACGAGGGGGATCAGGACATAGTCCACCACGCTGGCCAAGCGCGGATTGTCGGACTTCACATGTCTTTCGAAAACTGTTTTCATTTAGAATAGATGATAATCAGATATTTTTGAAACAGGAGCCAGTCGATGCAAAGCAAAACAAATCTATTTCGATACGTATAAATACATCACAAATCGATGTATAATATTTTAATTATAATTAGAGTCATACCTTGTCATATTTATCTATTAGATATTCATATCTTAAAGCATTGTCGGCTGGACCGTCTTCAAAAATATCTGATACATAATCTAATCTAAATGAAAACCCACATTTTACTGTCTGGAAGTTGGTTTTCATTTTTTTAAGAGTTCTCATTTCTCCATTTTCAGTGCAGACGTAATAAGCAGGTAATTTGTGAGAAGAAAGTTTTTTTTATTACATATTCGATTAAGCCATTAATTTAAAAATTATTTATTGTTAATTTTTTAAAAACCACTCGACCGGTTACGATAAAATTTAAATAGAACCACCTGAAAAGTATACCCTTTGAAACAAAAAAAAGAATTTTCTAAATCGGTTTAGGCGTCTTTAAATAATCAGTGAACATATATTTAAAAAAAAAGATTCCGACGAATTAAGAACCTCCTCCTTTTTGAAAGTCGGTTAAAAAGTATACAATACTATCCGACACCGATTTCAATGTTATAATATTATATGACCAATTCTTGTATAACTATTTCGTGTACCTCGGAAACTGCTGTAGCGATTTGAATCAAATTTTGTATTTAAAGTTTATCGATAGAGACCTTTTCTGAAAAAACTTAATTTTTCACAAAAAGAAACATCTTATAACTTATATCCTTTTATACATTCAACTATCTGGCCTTATGCTGACAACGCCATATATTGTAAAGTACAATAGGTGTTATTAACCCACAGAACAAGCGCCTATGTCGAGTGAAGCTCGGTCGCCCAGGTAATGATTTTAAATGTTAACGAGATCAGTGTCTTAGAAGCGAAGGACTAACTTTCATGAGTTTCTCGGTCGAAACAAAACAAGAGCAACTGGCTACTAAATTTACCAAAAACATCTTTTTTTTTAAATCATATTCAACTTAATTGAATTAGCGGCATCCCATTATGGTTCTACGCCTGAATTATACAGAAAATTCTACGTAGAACTCCGTTTATCTAACAAACTGTAGCCAACTTTGCTTCATAAGATTAAAAAAATATTAACTCATAATGAAGTTTCTTATACGTTTTTAGTATTCATTAAGTTGTCCATAATTTAATAATAAATCGGTGAAAAAATATTGAAACTACCTGAAAACTTTCAGTAATAAACTGTAATTAAAAAGATTTTTAGCGTCTGTTTCTTTTTTCTTTTTTTTTACTAATATTATAAAGAGGAAATATTTTGTTTGTACAGAATAAGCTCCGAAACTGCTGAACCGTTTTAGATGAATTTTGGTACGAAGATAGTTTGAGATCCTCGAAAGGAAGTAGGATAGTTTTCATCCCGGAAGTCATTCTTTAAGGGGGTAAAAATGGGGATTAAAATTTGTATGAAAAAGCAGCATAGGGACCGAACGTGAGCGAAACTAAAGAAATAAAAGTAAAGTAAATAAAAATAGAATATTCATATAACAGTTTTTACATCTCTATGTGACTATCATTACTGTTCATGTTCCAGTAGAGACGCCAACCACTTATTACTGTGAAACCTTTGATGTTGAAAATAGCGCTTAATCATAATATGTATATATTATGTATAAATTAATTACTTCACTAGAATACTTATTAAATAACGGTGATGTTATTAAATATCTTGAGTTGTTACTAGTTTTAAATAAGTTATTAAAATGTGATAGTGATTCAACCTACATATATTAAGCAATGGATGGTTTGAATAAAATATATAAAAGAGTAAGAAGGGTACGGAAGTAAAGTGATTGCGGTGAGTTGATGTAATTTAGTATGTGTTTTTATCAGTTTACCATTACACAGAGAATCTATAATAAATTTACATTAAAATACTAATATAGACATAAAAAAATTGTAATTATAACATTTGGTAAGTTAACTGTATAAAATAAACATATAATTATAAAAATAAAAAACCCGACTGCATAAAAGCTAACTAAAAATATGAAAACAAGTTCAAAGGAATATAGTATTATGCAGTTGGAGACATACACGTTTCATCCTTGCCACGAGATGTACATAATCCATCGTGAACTTATTTTCATCTTTTTAGTTAGCTTTTATGCAGTCGGGTTTTTTTTTTATTTTTATAATATATATTTTTTAATTACAGCTTTTTTCTTTTTGCTAATTAGACATTTGAAGTTATATTTAGCAATTTTTTATCCTAAATTACTTTTAAACATATAAGTTGCATATATTTTTATTTTTTAAGTATTTTTAAGTAGGAAAATTAGCGAGAATGGTTGTTAACCAACTTTAAATTAGTATATATTCTAAACTGTTATTGAGAATGAAAAATGATGAAAAAAAAACTTAAAAATGATTTTTAAATACCTATTCAACGATATCCCGCTTGACATAGTTCGTCGATTTTCTTTTTTTTTCTTTTTCACATTATGGCGTCCAAAATCGGTCATTTTAATTTTTTTACAAATTTTTATGCCATCATATTATTTCGTCATGAAGGCGCAAGTGTCATAACATTTGCGCCATCATGACGAATCAAACGACGTATCATTTATCAAAATAGGCCCACGCGTTTCGTTTAAATAATGCCACAAAGGTACAAACCCACATACATACATACTTACATACATACGTACATACATACATACATACATACATAGACTGATAAACACATTAACCTCCTTTGCGCCGCGCAGTCGGGTAAAAATAGAGTTAATTTTTCCATACTGTGACAGACTCACATGACCTCTCATCATCGTAAAACAAAATGAAATATTTACGATACGTATAATAATTATAATAATGTTATTTTAAATATCTCTATAAATTTTAAATGGCAAGTATTAGTAATCCGACCAATAAAGTTCATTAGTTATTAATTAAATTTAAACAAGATTTTGTTGTGAAACTCATATTCAATACTAGTCACTTACCCTCGCTTCGCTTCATACAGGTAATTAATAATAGCCTATTGCTCCAAATCATATTTTACTTTTACACGCTAATTCAGCTGTTTCGTCTGTCTGCATGTCTGTACGTATGCATGTGTGTATCAACACAGACACACACATACATACAAATTTTCGCAGTCCCAAGTATTCCGATATTGCGCACAACATATTACACAGTTACAGTGTCTTTGGATATGTTATGTATATATTTCAGTACTAGTCATTCACCATCGTTCTGCTCGGGTTTGTCTCTACTTACGTTTTAACGTTTAATATAGATTTCTCAGAGATGAGATATTGTCCCGATATGTTGACTGAGATCAGCTTTCCCCATACCAAATTTCATCAAAATTCCTCCAGTGGTTTTTCCGTTATGCGGTCACAGACAGACAGACATATAAAAATACTAAAAAGTATAGATTGGGCCTCTTTATCGATAATAATGTTTATTTTAAAAGGATTTTCCAAAATAATATTCAATATACAGATTCGGCTCAGTTACAATTTTATTATATATATTGAGATGCCCTTACAACCCTACCTCTTGCCACTAAGTACATCAAATTAGACTTATAATACAGTTTTTTTAAGAGGCCAAAGCGCTTACAAAAGCTCTCCAAAGCCTTTGTCGGGAGATTGAGTTCATTCTGCATTACTGTTATACTTTATAATGGACATAACTAACCGTTGTTTATTACTAATAAGCACCAAGCTACTAATACACATAAATACTGTTTTTTGTGTGTATATTTGAATTTAAATATTCGTTAAAATGACTGAGTAGATTTGGATAAAATTTAGTAAACAGGTAAATCAAGATTCTTTTAACGTTGGAAAACGCATTTACGCATACCACCTGCATGCAGGTGGTTATGTGGGACTTACCGGTAAAACCAGTATTACCCACTAAAACCCAACCAAACCTCCCCCATTTAATGGGGCGTCGCAGAATCGCCCACGCACTCAACCACGACGTCGCGATGAAAGACTAATTGCCACTCTGTTCACTCTGTTTTTAAAGAAGTACTAGGAGCAACTCGAAAGGTACATTGCCCATCGAAGTGAGCCGCCTCCCAGTACGTTTTTTGGCTTCGCGCCCGGCTGGATTACCGGATGTTAATAAGACCCCCTCCCGCCCCCACTCCCTCTTCCATCCCCACGATATGGTGAACTCACATGGGGGGAGAGAGTCTAAGACCCAAAGTAACACTAAACAATTATTACACACCCGAACGAAGCTAGAGAAAGTTGCTAGTGAATAAATAAAATAGTCTGAACATGCTTAATATGAATGAGATTGGCTTTAATTTAGTAGGAGTAATTATGCTAATGCATAGTAATAAAGTTTAAGCTGAGTAAACTGTGTACATAGGACGACTTATCTATAGCTATAAGGGATCTCTTCTAGAATCCCTAAATTTAAGAATATAAAAAGTGAGTGAGTGAAATAGTTTTTATCCCGGAAATTGTCCCTTAAGGGGGTGAGGTTGGGGATGAAAGTTTGTATGGGGAAGCAAGCTAGGGACGAACCCGAGCGAAGCAAGAGTGAGTCGCTAGTACAGTACCTATATAATATTATCTTTAAAATTATTTCAGTAAGTTTTGACAATAAGTCAACGTTTGATTTTTCTACTGAAAATCAAGTAAAAAAGATCGGAGAGTACTACAATTTATTTAAGATACTAGCGACTCACCCTCGCTTCGCTCTATGTACGTTTTATTTTTTTGAGCTCCGAAACTCCGTTAAAATTGGTCCAGCAGCCGTTTTGGAGATTAGCCGGAACAAACAGACAAACATTTTAAAAATTGTGTTTTTTTTCTACATGCATTTGGTATAAAGCTGTTATTTTGATATTACAAATAGACACTTCAATTTTATTTATCTGTATAGATTTAGGTTTTCGAACATCATTCGGATAAGTTACATTAAATTAATTGTACAGGCTCCTTTATTAATTCTGACAAGTCGACCGCAAGTTTATTATCGGCTAGTAGTAAATCGGATTTATTTAATCCATGTTAGTGGTAAGGATAGTTTTGAATAGATAGCAATCCTTCTTTAGACCAAACAATTATTACCTCACAAAACACTTTTTCTGAGTAAGAATAAGAAAATCCTAACCTACCAATATTATAAAGGCGAAAGTTTGTAAAGATGTATGGATGTTTTTTACTCTTTCACGCAAAAGCTACGGAATGGATTTTAATAAAACTTTACAATAATATAGCTCATACATTAGAATAATACATAAGCTTCTTTTTATCCCGGAAAATGTACGGTTTCCGTGGGATATATTTATTTATTGTGAGCCGCTAGTGTATTATAATATTTTCGGAACATATAATATATTTTTATACATTAAAAAACATTTTACTTTTGATGTTTTTATAAATTTCTCAATTTTCTACTTCCAATATTCTTGAGAGTACATATAAAACAATTCAAAATTTTAGGTCGAGCATCGAGTACGCTTACTTATGTATATCTCTACTTGGCGTCGCCCCAATTTCGATCGTATGGTAATGATACTTTTGATAATAAAACCAGCAGACGCCTGTCTGTTCTCCATTCAATTGACATGACCATCTATATACTTCGTCCTTACTTTTATTTACCAACAAAGAGAAGGAGGTTTTCAAGTCCATATTTTTTTTATGTATTTCCACACAAAACTTTTTATAGTCCGATTTTGAAGAAATATTTCTTTATGTATTACAAAAGTGTCATTTTGCAGGGTTTCGATAGAAAATTAGAACTACTTATTTACTTCTGATAACTCTATTATGTTTTTAAATATTTTATAAGGGTTCTTAAAATCTTGGTTATATTAAAAAAGCCAACTAAATTATTCCTAATTATTTAAGGTAATACAAACTAATATAAAATATATTTTAATTTATACTAATATTATAAAGCTAAGGAGTTTGTTTGTTTGGTTGAACGCGCTAATCTCAGGAACTACTAATCCGATTTGAAAATTTCTTTTTGCATTGGATAGCCCGTTAACTGAGAAAGGCTATATATTATCATTTCGGAAAAATGTACGGTTCTCGTGGGATACATTTGTTTATGTCCAGGGACGAACCCGAAGCGAAGCAAGGGTAAGTCGCTAGTACTACATAATATATATTTATATTGTTTATCTATATATCTATTTAACATGTTATATATTGTGTTAAGTTAAGTTAACAACAAACCAAATGATAAAATTAAAATTATTTTGATTTTAAATCTTGTTTATATAACATTTCATTTTACTTTATAGTGGAATGGCATTTGCGCGAGTTCGCGTTTGGGTCGCCCATGAATTATTTATCAAATTTAGTCTATGCAAATAGCACGCGATGATGAAAAATGATTTAAAAATTCTATCCTTCATAATCCTGGAAGTATCTGCATGAAAAATATTATATGTTTTATTATGAGGAGCTTTTTATAAAAGCTTATTTTTGAGTGCATCTGAACGCGCAGTTTTCGTCAAACCACTAAGCGGTCTTAAATTTTAAAATATCACTTTTGTTATTTAGAATCGAATAGATCTTAATTAATTAATTTAATTACAATCTTTTATTTAGTTTCACCTATCCCGGAGTGTGTAATGGAATCTTGCAAGTAAAATTTGACCCACTTCTCAGTGTTCGATTGTGCGAAAATTTGGCAAACTAGTTTGGGTCCGAAGGCAATGCATGATTCCTTAAATGCCGCCATTTTTAATCCAATATAGCGGACGTTACAAAATGGCGATTTAATATTTCCATAGTGACTCTATGAAATGGACATCAAATGATAGGGATTGATGAGCGAAACACAATAAGTGAAGTGATATGATTGTAAATTCAATATGGCGGACTCCCAATGATGGCGAACTATGTTTTATGTGCACCCCTAAGATATGGATATCAAATGCAAGGGTTAGCTGAGAAGAATACGAAAATAACTTAAAAATAAAAAAATAAAATAATTGTAAAAACATTTTTTAAAACAAGCTTTTATTTAAATGTATCTCGCATATGGAAATCAAGTAGATAGTGCCAGACACGCGTTTTTGCTTTCATTCGTCAGAGTACATTATCGAAAACGGTGTACCGCAAGCTAATGATTAGTACCAAATGTTTAAATGTTGTGGTTTCAAGGCATTTTCGTCCCACTACTATAATAAATATGAAAGTTTGTAAATCTGTATGTTTGTTACGCTGGAACAGATAAACGAATTTGGATGGAATTTAGTATATTTATAGACCACGGGAACCGTAATTTTTCCGGGATAAAAAGTAGCCTATGTGCTATTCCAGATTATATATAATCTATATCAGTGCCGAACATCCAGATCCATCCAGCCGTTTGGGCGTGAAAGAGTAACGAACCTATCCCACCTGAACCGTACATTTTTCCGGAATAAAAAGTAACCTGTGTTATTCCAGACTGTAATATACCTCTAAGTAAAATTTCATCTACATCCGTTTAGCCGTTCTGGCGTGAAAGTGTAACAAATCTATCCCACGGGAACCGTACATTTTTAAGGGATAAAAACTACCCTATGTTCTTTCTCAGGCTCTAGACTATCTGTGTACCAAATTTTATTTAAATCGGTTTAGTAGTTTTGGCGTGAAAGCGTGACAGACAGACAGACAGAGTTGCATTTATAATATTAGTAAGGATGATCTAAGTAACATATAAGTACTGATAATTTTTGACAAAAGGTTACGCTGCCTATATATATGTACATTAGCAAATCACCCTCTCTTCGCTTCGGGTTCGTCCCTAGACAAAAACAAATCTATCCCACAGGAACCGTACATTCTTCCGGGATAAAAAGTAATATATGTACTATTCCAGATTGTAATCTATCTTTTCGCCAAATTTTATCCAGATCCATTCAGAAATTTTGGCGTGAAAGAGTAACAAACATCCATCCATCCTCACAAACTTTCACATTTATAATATTAGTATGGATATGGATTATGAATACAAAAGACACCTAGAGACGTACCCGAGAGAAGCAATGGTACTACTAGTTTAAATGTTGTGTTTTAAAGTCATTTTAATTGTTTAATAAAGTGTAGTTATTAATCACGTAGAGCCCACTTCGATAGAATTAAATTACTTCAAAATTGGTTAAAGGATTCCAGTCTCCGTTCGAGTGGATTCAATGAATCTCATCCGCTTAGGATGTTATCTTTAAGTAGGCTAAGTTATGCTCAAGAGCCTCTAGACTTGGTATATTTTATTAAAATTAACTTAGCTCGATTAGTTTCAAAATTACTCATTTACTCAATCTTGCTGAAATTATAAATATAATATTAAGAAAAAAAACCCGACTGTGTAAAAAATGAACTAAAAAGATTAGAACAAGTTGACTAAGAAACATACTCGTAGTTATGTAGTCAGAAACATACAATACATGACTCGCAGCAATGTCTATGTCTCCGACTGCATAATACTATGTTCTTTCGTCAACTTGTTTTCATCTTTTTAGTTCGCTTTTTACACTGCCAGTTTTTCTATTTTTGTAAATTATTTTATCTACAACTTTATAGTTTTTGACATTTTTAGTTTTATTTACCAATACCTAATTCTAAATTATTTTTACAGATAAAAGTTGTATGTATTTTTGTAATTGCCTCTTAAACCCTATGTTTTGATACCCCACTCGATTGATTCAACCAAAAAAATTTTTCAAGACACACAAATTAGCGACTAAGATCCGCTTTTTTGATGTATAATTATATCTTTATACCCTACTAGCGACTCACCCTCGCTCCGCTCGGGTTTGTCTCTACTTACGTTTTAAAGTTTAGTATAAATTTCGCAGAGATGAGATATTTTCCCTCAGTAAAAAGTATCCTATATTTTGACCCGGATTAATTCTATTAAACAATTAAACATAACAGTTACTGGGTCCATGAAATTTGGTTCACTAAGGAATCAAACCTTGTACCTAACGAGATACTACCCTAAATCAGACATCACACTCCACTGTGCTACGAAGGTACATAATATTACCTTGATCCTGTCGTTACCGCACATCTAAAGTAAATAGGTAACAGTGTATCGCAAGTGTATACGAGCACGATACAGTAATTATTGTCAATGAACGGTTTAAGGATCACTAGATGCTATTGAAAGCTTATCTCAACTAAATTACCCACGTTATATTCATTGTTTAATGCATCCATTGTTATCAAATTAAATTTACATTACTATATAGTGTATATATTTAAAAGGCATTTACTTAAAAGGTTTTAAAATTAATAATTAGTTTCTGCCCGCGGTTTCGCTTATGTGGCATGTACGTTTAAAAAAAGTAGCTTATGTGCTAATTGAATGTATTTATATTCCAAACAAGCGACTTAGCCTCGCTTCGCTTGAGTTTGTCCCTAGCTTGCTTGCTAGGGACGATTTCTGGGATAAAAACTATTTTACTCACTCACTTCTCATTTCATGAGATTTAAAAAAACATCAATCTTTTGCATTTATAATATTATAATCTTACTAATGTAAAGTTTTATTTATTTAATATATAATTAATATGGATTTGTATTGACTATTATGTTCTATATTGATTTATTTTATTGGGACTTGTATTGACTATCTAATAGCAGAACTGTTAACTTTAAAACTATAATAGATAATTTCGTAAGGGGGCGCTGTAAAACGGGTGAGATTTATTTTTCATAATTTCTTGTTAGTCGTTAGATTAGGCATTCCGATTCATTACTTCATATTGTTATGATTCATTAATTTTAGTGCTAATATTGTTAGACATATTTAAAGTTACCTATATTTCTTGTAATTAACTAAAGTTTCAATTAAATTATTTTTTATATTTTAAGTATAAAATTATTAAAAAGGTGGGTTGATTGAAATTAAAATTAATATATAAGGAGTGCTTTCTATGATTGGGATTCATTCTTGTTCAGGAAGAGTTACTGTGTACTTATGCTGAGACAGTGTTGTGTAAATTCTAGTATAAGGCAGTGATATATGCAGTGTGTTGTAATTCTTATATGTAAATCAATAATTATTATACGTTTGAAGTGTACACTGGTGGTTTTCATTACAATATAGTGCAGATATCTGAATATAATTGCTGTAGAAAATTTTGCTTATTAAGAATATAAGAATAAACGAATAAAATTGTAAAGTGTGGTTTAAATCGGAAGATCATCCTGTCGCAGCGTTAATACTAATATTATAAATATGAAAGTTTAGATGGATGTTTGAATATTTGTTACTCAAATAAGCTGCTTTTTATCCCGGAAGAAAGTACGGTTCCCGTGGGATAGATTTGTTTTTGTCTTTCCAGAGGCGAACCCGAACG